>JADLZK010006666.1:0-314778 GCA_015847255.1 Hyparrhenia diplandra
AAGGAGAGATAAATATAATATAGTGGATAAAAGTATATTACACAAACATGGCATGAATTGATTAAGCATACACTAAAAAAATATTGAAGGCCTATTACACGCAGATGATGAGAAGCCACAGGACAAAGAGCCTAACAACTGCACAAGATGTGATCTTTTCTCTATTCATGCACTGGACAACCAAGTATGGAAGCCCCTGCTCTGATCAGAGCACGCCATTTGTTTCGTGTGCTTGATTCTGAGTCAGTCGTGGCACCTGCATGTGGTCATCTAGTCGTTGCAAATGGGCACCCTGTACTCCAACAATCCCCAACAGACATGTTCTCAACGTTTGGCGGCCCTGACATGCGTAGGTTCTAGATTTGAATGTAGCAGACATGTTTTCACGATCTGATGAGCAAATCGCTGCAGAAGGGCAATGTGCTGTGTTAAACGATCTGCCCATCATTCTATTTCCCGCTTGACAGCAAGCCACAAGAGAACCTGGCAGGTTGTGCCAAGTCAGGGTTTTTCTCACTCGTGCACTTACACATGACTTACGAGAGATGTCATATCAGTCATGCTATATCCTACTCCCTGATGTTTCCCAACCCCAGTATTGCTATATATGCTCATGCATGCTTCTGTGCCCTTGGCTATCATATCTCTTGTGAGCATTTGGAGACATCAGTCGACCTAGCTAGCTGCATATATATATCTACAGCAGGCTCAGGGTCAAGGAACCAGGGCATACATTATATTGGTCACTGCCTCACTGGCGTTGATGAGTAAATTGTCATTATATTGTTTATTACTGGACACCTACCACCATGAAGACAAAAGCGATGTCGATGTACTGATTCATGTGGGAGTATTCAGTTTTACATGTCATGTGATGCTTAGTGCAGCCTCATTCCATTCAGGGTAGTTGAGGCTTCAAGCGCCAAGGTTTTCGCTGCTCGTGTAAAAACACTCCATGCGTCCGGAACTCCAGATTCAATGCAATTGTATTCAAAGTGATTCCAATTGTAGTCCGCCAACGCGCCACGGTTTGCCCATCGCCTGCGAGTAGCTTGGCCGCCTCACCAGTCTGACACCAGGTCGCCCGACAACATCCTACCGCCGCACCGTACGGCCTACGCCAGCCAGAGTAGGCGTGCGCCAGCCAGCCAGATCGACCTTGGTATTGGCTCTAGCCAGATGGGTAATTAGCTTGTGAGGTACATAGAAAAAAATTCCACTCAGCAGAAATCAGCGCTCACGTATCTTTCATTCAGTAAAAGCAAATTACGGTTCATGTATCCTCGGTTCACTATCAAAAGCAAGACGCAAATTAATCCATTTTTGAGAGACACAATCACAAAGCAAGATCCGTAGAATGCATGAAAGACATGACAACATGCAAGTCAGTACAGCTCAATCTCAAATCGAACAGAACCAGAAGCAAGCTGGTGGAGCTTTGAGGGAGCATAGAGATGCTCATCTGGAACTTGGCAGCTCTGAATGCTCGGCATTCATTTTTGTTTAAGAGAAAACATCTGCAAGGTTGGCGTACCTCCTGATGATGATCTCCATTGCCGAGATTTATTGACATTCTACAGATAACATACACGAATAATCCACCAATCACTATCTAATTCGTCATCTCAATGTGCAACGACGCCTCAAAAAATGCTGCCCAGGTGGCATCATGAATTTGCCCCTTCCCGTCTACTTTGGTTAGGGACACACCACACACGTACGTGTGCACACTTATTCTTGCTTTCTTGTTGTCAGCTCGTCACTCCCAACAGCACTGCAGCATTAGCGTCGAGCGTGAGCAGGAGACCATCTGACAAGGCACGTACACTTCTGTGCCTGCGAATGCTCAACTCATGGCATGGCATTGGATCTCCGTAGCACCACACAACATCGGAATGCACTACTAGCAGTTTGCATATATACCATATGCAATGAATTTTCCAACTTCTAGTTTGGTTCCATTTGCAGATATTCTTTGTCGATCTGAATGTGTTCATACATGGGCTCGCCGAAAATGTGCGAGGAACTTGCATCCTATTCTCTGATGTTTCCCAACCCCACTATTGTTGTCTTGACATTTTTGACAGTATGAGCATTTGACACCATAAGATCGACCTAGGTATTGTATATATATAGTATCTTCCACCGTTCCACGCTCAAATGTCACTCTTATATAATCGAGGAGGATATAGTAATCGAGTTGTGCACCATCGCAGTGACTACGTCTCAGCTACCAACGCCTGTGCCCCCACCAAGCTACTCCACCTAGCCCAAGTTGACTCTGCCCTACCACACACACGGTGACTCTGCCCACCCGGCCCGCAATAATGCCTGCCGTCTCTTACTGCTGCTACAACAGTTTCTCTCATGACTTCTCAAGATCTCTGTCCATGAACTTGTTTGTCGCGGTTATTTGGTAAAGCGGTGCCTGAGATTGAGAGCTGCTGAAGAAGTACAACAGTTTCATCTTTTCATTATTGCCAAGTTGACAAGTGTTATAATGGAACACCACAAAGAACTAAATGAAACATATATGATCATACATATAAATGAAATATGTTGGAGTGCTCCGTGGCAAAGAGCTTCTCGGAACAACTTAATAGAGGACAGTACCTCACCTACACCGTATACATGGGCACATGAGCTAGTACGTGGTCGATGGACGATCAAGCTATTTTAATTACCGGGATGTACCCATTATAGATGCAAAGAAACAAAAGGAGGCATGGCCTCATCCTCAGCGAACGTGTCACGTGACGATGCTGTCCATGGCCACAGACCACCGTAACGGTCTGCATCCTCTAAGAACACGAGCTGTAACTCGCCAATCTGTGCTTGTGGGTGGTGTTGAATCCCACTTTCCCTGGCTAGAACACAGATCAGATGATAGAACAGTCTTGGCAATGGCTGGTAGACTGCACGTTTGCACTGCCGGACTAATCTGTGTGTGAAGCTTGGCCAGAGCTACCTCAAAACCACACACATGGCGAGGATATGGTGCTCTTGGAACACTGAAGAATGATACTTCCCCTGATGCCTCCCACTCCCAAACATATTCATAAGTTTTGTCCGCATCTCATTTTTCTGCACTGATGAGTAAAGTTATCAAATCACGAGCCTCTCAATCAATCAGACAACAACCATCTTCTCTACACACATGGGGTTTATATGCCTCCCCTCTCTATATACAGTCTGATGACTGACGATGCTCTGCCTTTTTATACACATAATATGTACCCATCTTTATAGGCCTCTCCTCTTGCGTCGGCATACTATAGTTGACAGTCACATGCATGTACTACTGGTTAGTCTGTTGTGTGCGTCTAGCCAACCTCCCCTGGGTTTTATAGGATATATTTGGTTTGAGGAACGAAATACTCCCTTAATTGTCCTGTAAGCATAAAAAAATTATACTCAAATGTAAGTGATTCTAGGAGACAAAACAGTTTGCCTTAAAATTTTTTTTTTCATTTATGGACCAATCACCATTAATTATGTTGATGATAGCATCTTATTAGAAAATAAATGAGGGCATATGCATATTTATGTTCATTTATTGCCATAAAATTTGTAGGTGATTAGTATGAGGAATAGAGTCCTTCCACCAGATTTAAGAGAATGGATTCATGATGCCCTGTCTCATCTGGACTGAGGACCTCGCCAAGCCGCGTCCGGCGCTTGGGCTGCGGATGCTCGATAAGAAATAGGCGCGGGACGCTACCCCTCCACGTCCGGCAAAGCGTGAGCATCCGGCGCGAAAGGGCCGTCTGCAGGACTCTCTTGAGTGTGTCGGACTCACGCCGGACACCATTCCCTCGATCCGGCGGGTCCCCACTGTGCAGGTCGCTCTGGACCCCAAATCGGGCGGCCCGGCGGGCGGGCGTAAGGATTTCATATCGAACTGATTCGATTTTTAGATCGATTTTTGGAAGCTCCTGGCTCTTGGAAACGCAAAAAGGCAGTTCCTAAGAGGATAAGACTACTCCCTCTATATAATGAGAGGCTCATGATTGCGATTTGGTCACATCTACATCCAATCATCAAAACACAAACCCTATCTTTACTTTCATCTCTTCCAAAACCTAATATACTGTTCGACGAATCGATGAATTTCGCCGGCGTTCGGTGGCCTTACCAATCCTAGAAGATCCTTATCGTGTGTTCCTCCCGACGGATCCTTCCAGGGGCGTTCAAGACCGTTCAGCCGTGATCGAGCTCAACATCGCCTATGCCGTTCTCTAGATCTTTTGGTGGTCACGTTACGAGTCCTGCTGCACGTTACAGGTTGATCGCAACCTCATGGGCGCCCAAGGCCCTCCCGGTGTGTTGGTGTGAAGCCCTAGTTTCGTGTCAACAACTCCATTTGAAGTTTTATGAATTAAATTTCACTACATGATTCCCCAATAACAATCCTGCCATGCTTTCACCTTGATTGTGAAGACCTAGCTTCCTGTGACCGGCTACACCACTTGTCTCATGCTTTCCTACTACACGCCCAGCCGTCATGGCCCTCCTCAATTCCGCTTGACTCGCTCGTTCTCCACTGCACTATGGCATCAGGCTCCACCTCATGACAATCACATTCAACGACATCACCACACTTCTTCCTTTTCTTGGTCGAGCAGGGCTCATGTTCATTGTCACCATCTGCTCGCCGTTCCCCATTTCTCTGAGCCCTGTTCACCATGCTCAGCAACGACATGGACATCGCTGCAATGCAGTAGGTTGTGTGCCACGTGGCATGGCGGCGGTGCAGGCATGGAATGGCCTATTGTGGTGGTAATTAACATGGGTGCGGCACCACAACAACAGGAAGCGTAGGATAGCAGAGAGCGAGCATGGTGCAGCATTGTGTGACTATGCCGGTAAGAGTATGTGCAATGTAAAATTGAGGAGGATGTAGCAATCGAGTTTGCCCTCTTATATAATTAATCTAGGAGGATAGGATCAAGGCATCAATGTGTCATTAATTGGTATTGAGTTAATTTCCATTGTTGATGGGACACCTATACCAAGTACCAACAAGGTTTCATGCTCCTAGGATGGGCGATGAACCAAGGAACATAGCTCCATACGCAGATGCGGCGGATTAGGAATGATCTGCAGTGAACCTCCAAGTGAAAGTGTCCGGGTTGGAGGAGAGGTGAACTTGATCCAGGCGAGCACAAAGTTTATCAACTTCCACCAGCAGCTGCATAGTGATGGCTCCAGCAATACAATGAACCCACACGTTGTTAGTAAGGGCCTCAGCGACGGTGGCCCGTCGCTGTCTGGGACTGACCGCAGCAAAGATGGCCGCAGCGAAGCTTCCAATGGATGATCCGACCCTATAGGACTGCTGCTTACATCTCATTCTCTGATGTTTCCCAGCCCTATAGGACTGCTGTATATATATGTATTTTTGTATTGACTACATCATATGGCATCACTGAACGACGACCTAGCTACCATTTGTAGTATGTAGCGTGTTGGCTCAAGAACAAGTGACCTTATGCCTATTATACATAACCGAGGGAATGAAGACCAGCATCGATCTTATATAAGCCAGGAATGTAGGACCAAGACACATATGGGTCCTTGTTGGTACTACTGAGTTAATTGTCAAAAACAAAGCATCTGATACAGATAAGTGTATTATTTTAGTTTTATATATCTTGAGCTAATGCTAGGTTCAGTTTCTTTCATTCATTTGTTCGGGTTAGTTGATGAGCCTTCACATAGTAAAGTTGGGTATGCTGGATCATGTGAACCAACTCCCACATGAACCACCTCATCTCTCCTATCCAAGATTCAATACGACTGCTGTACACGTGAAACTTGCTCTTGCAACTGAAGCACGGAATGAATAATGATATACTCCCCTGATGACTAGCTCATTTTCTTCCTTTTTAACTCATGAAAGGCAAGGATACAAGGCTCCGTATTCGTGCGCCAATAAATCCTAGCGACAGAGAAAACAAGAGTACAGGCACAAAGGATGAGTAGATCGATGGCAAAACCGGCGGTGGAGATCGACAAACCCTGGGACGGAGACGTGCTGGAAAGTGTCGCGGGAAGGAAACGACATGGCACGGGAATGAGATGCGCGCGACTCCAGTCTGCTTATTTTTACGCATGGAGGAGATGAATTTGCCAAGCACATAATGATGGGGAAGGGACGTCAGGTACTCCTGGAGATGAGTTTTTCTGGTTTTTGTTGAAAACAAGGACGGGGAAGGCATATGGGGCACTCTTGGAGATGCTAGCTCTTAGCACCTAAGAGTGGGGTATCCCTCTCCATTTCCAATATTGGTAGTGCTTGTGGCTTCATGCCTGGTGTCAAGTCTTGATTACTTCCTTTAGTGCTCTTGCTGCCACTCTACTTTTTTTTCAAAATTCATGAGGGTAGGCCCATACTGGTTATAACATAGATAAAATGATGGAGAAGAGTTTTACGTGTCCCAAGATACAAAAACGAGCTAGGATATTTGCTAGAAGAAAATGAAACATGTCTCTGGCTCTCAACTCACCGGTATCCCAACATGTGGGAATAGGCTATAGCATATTGGCTATAACAACTTGTTGAAGTAGTGTATCCCGTCATTGAATTGCAGAAGAAGACAGTGGGGCTAATAACCATGGTCAAGCCCATGTTGGATATGATTCAGAAAATTGGCTCAAAAGGAGGCCGTCTATGTCTCTTTGTCAGCAAGTTTATTCATCTATACTATTTTACTAGTGAGGAGGCGCGCATTTGCGCGCCGAAAATTTATGTGAGGAATCTGGTAATGCGAGGTCACCACTGGTTTAGAAAATAATGCTGGGATTGGAAAAAACAATATGTATAATCGAAGAGCATTTGAAATGCACAGGAGTAATAACCTGTGGGTGTATGAATGTTAACTCAGATTCATACTTTGTGGGTATATGAATGTTAAAATCCGCAGGAGCGGCACAAAAGGATCTGCAGAGTGCATAGCATATCCCAGGATTAATAAGCTCGTGAATTCATGAACATAACTGATCCATAACCATAGCACTGGTAAAGTGATATCTGGTGATATGTTATCCTTACAGGAACCATCCTGGGCTGATGTTCACCCAGATATTACAAAGTTTAACTCCAAGAGACAATAAGCTATATTTACATAAGCATTATAATACAACGTGGACATGCTAGAGTGATGATGCACACTGCCATAGCAGAAAAAAATGGTGGCAGTCTTTCAGCAAGGCAGATGAACTGAGCCTACTCAGGATGAGTTGTCTATACACAGTCTTTGGTTACAGATTGCACCAAACTTTCCTCCTGTGACAACCTGCAGAACTGCAACGTCTAGCTGTTAGATTCAGAGAAAGACGGGAAACGATTGGGCAGATGCCAGTGATTAGTGCTTTGGCAGCAATTAGATTTAACAGAGCCACAATAAATGCCAAAATGTAGAAAAAGTAAAGCTACAAACCACCACAAAGCTTGATTCATGCAATAATGTTGTTTCGAAAAGTGAGTATCTATGCAAATTGCAAAACAAGGACTGGCATATTATGAGATTGGTAGGGAAACACACGGACACATTGTTATCTCGCACTAACAAATACCAAATTGAACCCTTGAACCTGATTATATTAGAGTCCAGATGGAATAACCTACAACCTATGAGGAAATTAAATAAGATAAGGCATGTCCTTAGTGACCAGGCATGCCAATTTCATTGGACTAAAATATGGACAGAAAAAGTAGTGATTGTTTTCTGAACCTCCACCAAGGTCTCATCACTATGGCAGGGAAAAACCAAGGTCTCAACCAAGTTTAGAGGTCAGGAAACTAATTTAATTGGAGTGAAATATAAGTGGCAGGAAGTCCCAACAAATCATTAACATGTTCATTTTCTGTACATGGCTATGTAAAATGACTGCGGCTATGTAAAATGACTGTGGGCTCAGTCACACCAGTCTCCAGGGACCATCTATGGACTAAAACATGCATTTCCCTATCACCTCTAACACACTTCGATTAGATTAAAGGGAAATCAAATTTCCTCACAAAAAATAAGAAAAGAAAAACAAATTCACAGTGCGCGGGTTATTCAACAATATTGCAGAACTAAAAAAGGCTCTTGCTTCCTATAATCACAGAGCCTTACCACAGAAATTTGCATGGTAATATAAGCCAAGGACAAATTAGCAAACGACCATACTAATTTGCATGGTAATATAAGCCAAGGACAAATTAGCAAACGCTCATACTTTAATTAGTATATCCTGGAATAGTTCTGACACACGATGGAGGACCCATAAGGTACATGCATTTTAGCACATGTTCAGATTGGGCTATCCAGAAATCAGCTTGGGCCAGTCCACAGTTAGACCACCCACCAAGATGGTTCAGAAGACTCAAGGAAAAAATAGATCCAACATAGGGTTCAAAGCTATTACTCACTAAGATCAAACTGTAAGTTCTCATGTTTGAGCACCTAGGACCAAAAATATAGATGTAATTAATTATAATCCTTCAGATATGAAGGGTAAATTCAACCTTTGTTGGCATCATAAATTTTCTAGGGACAATTTAAGTGTCACATCCTAGCTAGAAAAAAAGACAGTAAGTTTGAAAAAGAACAGAAAAATATATTGTAGGACATAACACTTGTTCTACTTTCTTTCACTGTCGATGAGAGAAAAGAAAAGCTCACACTACTCATACAGGGTCCTAGCCTCCTAGTCAAGTACAACAATAGTTTTTTTTTTCAATCATTAATAGATAGGAAAAAAAATGATCATTTTTTTAAACTAACTATGAGATAGATGAAAACATTATAGCCCATGTTTTTGTTGTTTAATTTTATCTTTTGTATCTTGCATGAAGACTAAAAGAATATTAAAGGCATGATTGACAAAAACCTACATCTCTTTGAAAACAGGGACATCCGCATAACTATTCTGAAATTAGCTATTGGGAAAAAGAATAGCTGTAGCACATCAAACTCATGTTGACAAGATTAGTTAAAACATGGATGGATCCATGTGATTCTTTATTGCAGCAAAAAAAAGCCTTAAATATTTAAGTCACTTGGAAACGTATAAAATGAATACACATCATCAACAGGGGATGCTGTATATGCAGAGCCAAATTGTCATAAGGTATAGGTTAGGTGCTGACACAAGAGCACAAGGGGAAGGGTACATGGCGTCACTGCCTTAACAGCTGACAGCAGGCTGGGAAGGTCGAAAATATCAACTGATAACAGAGCGCAGTAAAATAATTTTTTGGGAAAAAAAATACTCTTGTATGCATGCATGGAAGTGGCATAGCACAACAGTAAGAAAAAAAGACCATTGTCTGCATATTATTTTCTAACTCTGGAAGCTGATGCAGGTATGTCCTAGAGGTTTTCTAACTAATAGTAGATTGGGATAAAGGATTCGCTTACATGGGTGTAATATGGAAAAAATAAAGTAGGATAGAGCACTATTATTATCCAAAGGACAGAGATATCTGAAGTAGTGACCATATCAGTGTGACAAAGGATCTCAAAATCAGTAGCACTGGTTTACCCATAAACCAATAGAGACCAGCACAGAAAAGAATGCACTCCATGAGACAAAAAAAATCATTGGTCTTTGGCTAATTATAGTGATACTTAATTGCACGGGCAAATTTAGTAGCGGCAAGTGTCGATTATTATTGGTGTACCTGTAGAACGATATGAGCTGTGGTCGGTGATGCTAACTCTACTTTGTAAGCTACTTAAAAAGAAATTTCACCACCATAGATGGCATGTGTCTGCCACATGGCCTCTAAAAAATTTAGAGCATCACAATGGAAAGCAAACCAACATTATAAATAGATTAATAGAACATTATAAATGATTCTTGCATGAGAAAAATGCACAGGTAAAAATGCTACAGCCATTAGTTGCAACAAGATCTGACTAACCAAATCTGGATCCTTTGCAGCAGCAACAAGATCTGAGCTAACCTGCCAAAAATTAATACATGGACTGCCATATCCACTCACAACATCAATTAGTGGCACCGACACTGGCTAATAATTGAGATCATATTGGATGCTAGCTATTGCATCAAGTATGAACCCACCAGTATCTGCAAATTTCGAAGAAGGATACCACAGTGCTGTCATACATTATCATTTCAGTTATATGAACTTAGAGGTAACAACAATAAGTGGCAAGGGAATTTATGACAATTGAATATACCATAAGTAAGCACTAAATGAGATAATCCTGAAGGTTTGCTTGAGGTGCACAGCTATCTGACAAGGTCAGCCCCACAGCTAAAACCATCTCTATATTTTTTT
Source organism: Hyparrhenia diplandra (assembly GCA_015847255.1). Lineage (NCBI taxonomy): Eukaryota > Viridiplantae > Streptophyta > Magnoliopsida > Poales > Poaceae > Hyparrhenia > Hyparrhenia diplandra. The sequence goes on from JADLZK010006666.1 coordinate 10,298, forward strand.
ATCAATTCTGGGTTGTCACAGATAAGATATTTAGGAAATTATCACAACACTCTACAGGGATGTTTTCCAATTTTTTATGTAGTCTATATCTTCAATGAAGGAAATAGGGAAAAGAATAACTATAACTATGAATCTATATTCTATAAGCATGCAAAATATCGTGTGTTCCCTTGGTTTGTGTCTTTACTGCCAGCATTATGTCTGTTGTTTATAATTAAATTCAGCGTGGAGAAAACCTAGCAAAAAAAAAAACAAAAACAAAAGGCAAACTCTTTAGATTTGAAGCAGTTCAAGTTATAGTTAACAATAGCTTGGAATGGCTTAGTTTGCAACCCTTGAATAAGAAGCAGGAAAAATTAAAATAAAAGCAACAGTCAAGCCTATATATTTATGACAGAAGCCTCCTTTTCTAATAGAATCTGCAACACAAATTGTTAATATAGATTACCAAAAAGATATAGTTGATCATTAATAGAAGGACAATGTTTGCGACACAAAGTTTGATAATGGAAATCAAACTGAAAATGTTTGAACATACAGCTTGCCCAAATAAGGAGTCCAATTTAAATTTTCATTTTGAACCAACTAAGAGCATCCAGTAGGACAGGCCAAAAGCATGGGTACTATGTTTAGAGCATTCTGCAAAGTGCAACCTCACTGATCTATGAAGTGTGCGTAGTAATATCGACAGCATGAGTTGTGGGGCCCATCGTAAGCTTATGCAAATGCTGCGGAAGCACAAGAGGACTTCAAAAAAACAACCAAAGTGATATTTGAACTTAGGCGAACCCCTCTCCTTTCTTGAGTACTTGAGAAACTGAAACCTACAATGGGACAACAAACAATTAAGGGCGGTACATATAGCATGATTGAAAATGCAGGTTTATTAAGCAAAGGCTAACTGGTAACAAATGTAGGACCATAACCATTCGTTTTTTTAGAAAAAGACCATAACCATTTGTATTTGTATCTATATAAGATTCATGGATGGGTATCTACATCATGGGTGTACATAGATATAGGTATAGCTTGCCGATCATTTTACATAGTTAAGTTACGATGATTTGTGGTCAATATGGAATACTATAAAATTAATTACGAACCGTTTAATAAAAGAAGCCAAGCTCAAGACAACCCAAGGTGAAGATGGAAAATTCATTAACTTGTGGCGGCAAAGCAACCAAGGAAGTAAGTACCAAAGTCCAAACTGCATAAACAGGAAACTCTGTCATTGCTATTTTTGCATACCTTCAAGCTACCTGCAGTGAATACTGCAGGGTAGTGCTAAATATACCACGTGCCACTCAAGCAATCGTAGGATAGGTCAAGTCATGCTCCATGCTCCTTCCACCATTCAAGGAGTCCCCTGTTGTCAAACACAGCTCTTGCAAGTACTGATAGCATTCAGACAACGGCCTCTCGCTGTATGGAAATTCAGAGAATGAAAGAAAAACCTTTGTCAGTATATCTGGAGCCACTACAGTTTCCTTGATAAATCTTAAAAACCAACGCATACTGACCAGTGAAGCTGCAGATGATGACATCGCGGCTGCCTGGAGCCTGTCCATCTGAGAGCACTGACAGGGACCTTAGTGTCCTGGTGGCCACAGGCTCAGCCGATAGTACAAAAAGCGACGCCGAGGCTTGTATAGGTCAGGGTAGAGCTTGGCGATCTCATCTGCGAGAGATCGATCGTTTCAGAAACCACACGCTATCTTTACTGGATGCTGAAGTAGACACAGCTGAATAAAGCAAGGGTCCATTTGCTGGATTCAGTAGGGTACATTTGTTGAATCCAATCATCACAACGAATGAAGTAAAAAATTTCCTTACAATAGACATAATACTGCATGATACTGGTTGCTAAAATTCCATATTTTATCATGATGGTTAATGGCCGATGACTCTAATACTAAAATCAACAAAGATCCGGAGTATTATTAAAAATTACGTGCATTCTCATCCCAGTAACATCACCCATATTTTAGAGTGATGGCGATGGCAATGCACGGTGATGCAAGCAAGTAGTATTATTGATTGATAACCATTATATTAGGTGTGTTGACTAAGCAATATGGTACACAGAAACATGCATGCAAGACTGAAAGAAGTAACCTGAATGAAATTAAAAATTCTTAATCCGAAACAGTCAGACAGGAACAGTGGTAGACGAAGACATGAAACTGAAGTTAATCTCAAACGTAAGTGAACATTACCACAAGCCAATATGCAGATTTGTTTTTTCTTTGAATCACCATAAATATTTTAGTCAGACCAAGGATAAATAAATCAACATCTCTATTTGGTATCCTTAGTTCATATTTGAATTGACTACAGTAGCAACAGCGATCTTCAGTCTCCATTATTAGATTCAACCACCCACCAACAGCGAATGCAAATAGAAAATGAATTGGCCGTTACTCATTTAGGACTATTCATTGCTCGACTATTCATCATCTGGCACATGGGTATATTGATATTTCCATCATTCAAGATTCATTCAGGGTTTTGTATTGCAAAAAAATTGGTCTGAATATTTGGCGACCTTACTGATTAGCTAAAAAAACAGAGATGACTGTTATAAATAAAACGCAATCTTCAGGAAGTGAACAATAGAAGTGGCGAAGGATGGATGGAAAAATGCACCTTGTTTCTGTGGCCAACCTGACAACCGAAGCGTAGTATTGGAGTGCTAACATTGGAGGGGTACGACTGGAGGGTGGTACAACTTACCTCATGCACAAAAATTTCACTTTGAGTGATTGTACTTGTCAGCAGGAGCACAACTTTCATAAAATTCTCCTTCAGGGAATTGAAAAATTCAGATTAGAGGCCTCAGAAACACACCGATCATCATTTGTTCATCAACCTGGAGCTTCAAGGCACGCCAATAGCTGGCCTAGTCTCAGAAATTGCATAGTATAAGTAGGAGGCCATGCCCAGTACCTCACAGGCTAACGAACATTAGATCATATTTTTTTTGAGCAATGTGTACGGATTTTTCATCATAGGCTAAAAAAGGGAAAACAACGAATGGAAAATGTTGAGAGCATATATGGCTGGGGAGACGTGGAGGGAGGCATCGGAGGAAAAGAGGATGTGGTCTGCTATATGCTACAAAATCATGAGCACTGCAGTGTACAAAAAAAAGAAAAATCAAACAAATCTCACTGACATTGTCATGTCCTCAGTCCTCAGATATATACAACAACACTTTGGTAGAGTATCCAGCGGAACTGAGCAAATTTAACCAAGCTATGATGAGACATACCAAAATAATTTTGCTAACATCAATATAGGGACACATCACCTCCAGATTTAAAGAAGGGTCATTTAAACAAATCTTGTAACACCAAGAATTAGATTAGTCCCATAACAAATGGTAGCTAGGATTTGGGTCTCGAAGTCACACCAGACAAGAAAGAATAGGCCAAAACCAACCAATTCCATGACTCTGGCTGTAGCTATATACAAGAAGAATTTCGATCAAATTTTGGAGCATCACTTAATGACCATAGTACAGAACCCAGGAAAAAAACTTATGATTCTGTAATCATTCACACTTGTAAAAACTTCCTAATATAGACTACATCTATTCCTTCAGTTAACAAAAATGAGATGGCATTGAAATAGCGCTCATCAAAAATAGCTAAAATTCTAGCAAAAGAAAAGCACAAGAACAAACAGATAGGCCTTCATCATTGTTGTAAACACTGAAGATAATTTATAATGTAACCATCAGATATTATAGCTCATCATTTGATCATGTTCTAGGAGCATCTAAGCTGGTGTATATCTTTGCTCAAAAAAACCGATGGCAGAGTACCTCACCAGAATTGATCATCAGATCATTTCTTTTGTCATCACATACTCAACTAAACCATAAGGAGATGCCTGAGAATGTGGCATGAATGATGCAGGAAGCATCTAAGAAAAGCACAGGAACGAAACATAGGCCTTCTAAGAAAAGCACAAGAACGAATGTAATAATCAGATTTTATATGGCATCACTTGATCGTGTTCTAGGAGCATCTGAGCATATTAATCTGCAGGATAGATTAAGTACAAGAAGCTCATCAGCTTCTATTTTTCCTTACAACAACTTATTGCTCAGTACCTGACAAGAACCAGAACCGATCATCAGTCCATATTTTTTGTCATCAAGTGCCTAGTTAAACCTGTCATGTTCTTTTTAGTAAGACATTAGAAGAGGGATAAAAGAAAGAGGTCTGCACATGAAGGATACAGGGCAAGCCTCTGCCGATGCGCAGGCAATGCGTTGGCTATTTCTGTAGCGCCGGACTTGGCACGAGCACTGCTCTGCCAGTATGTTATCTTTCCTCCGGTAAAATCACACAAATATCAGAGAGCGTTCAGCTCGAATCCCTCAAAATAGAAGAGGATCCAACTCAAATCCACCAAAATCGAAGGTGAGCAACACCGCAGCTGGTACCGAGCGAACTGGAGCCAGTTACAGAGACACGCACGCGCACACAACAGGGATGAGGAGCGACAGGAAAGAGAGAAGGGAAGGGGGCAAACCGGTGTTGCAGAGGGTACTGTGCGAACCCTTGCCACGGACGAGCAGGCGGGTTTCGTGGGGAGGTGGCGGCCACCAGCGGTGCCCGCTACCGCCGCGCCAGGCCCGGTCATGGAAGCCACGATGTGCACCGAGCACGGCCTCGGCGAGGTACAGCCGCGACCATCAGAAGACGCAGCTAGGGTTTCGTGGAGCGAGCGGAGGGCGCGAGGGAGAGGAATAGGAGGGCACGCTGGTGGAGGAGAGGAAAGGAGAAGGAGGAGGGGGCGTGAGGGAGGAGGGGAGGGGCGGCACCGCCGCCGCCGAGGGCCGCCGCCGCCGTCGCGCGCGTCCCCGGCGCGGTCGACCCTGCCGTGTCGAGGGGAGAAGGAGCCAGTTAAACGAAAAACGACCTCGAAATCGGAATTTTCCCGTAGAAGTTGGGGTAATACGGGGAGTAAAAAGTAAAAAGTTAAAACTAAATTACTGTTTACTGGGAGTTTTTGGGACTGTTACGCGATTTGTTCAAAAGGTAATGGCTTGTTTGCAAAAATCATTAGCCAATCAAAGAATTGGGGTGACGTGGTTGTTTTACCGCAGGAGTTCTCGCACGGGATCAGTAGTCGGAGACACACTTTTTACTATTTCGATAAGTTCAGTAAACTGTGAAGTCTTATGAATAGCCATCCTATGCTAGTCAAATCATACATGGAGTTTTTCACATTGACAGTAAATATTCTACTGCCTATGCACCCTCCTGACAGCTTGACCATAGACGACGCATATGTGTGTGCCTTCACAATCACACAATGCCTCTTGTTGAAAGTTTTGTACGTCAGGCTACATCCAAATAAATATAGGCCGTCCATGGTACACCCACAATTAGAAAAAAAAAATCACCTATTACTATCTAGGAACTAATTGGTCACCCTATTATTAATTTAAAAATGTTTTCTTGTTTCTATATGGTACAAGATGATTGGACGTGACTGCAACCATGACAGAAGATTTTTTGTATTTTCTGGGCTTATATGTTTAATTCATTAATTCATAAAATGTAATAAATCAACGGCTCATATTGTTTTGAACTATTACTACTTAGAAGGTAATACTAATAGTTACACCACAGCGTTGACCGCTATATATATAGATCTTGCATAAGAGGATTGTTGATGACCGGTGGAGAAATACATTAGGAAATTATTGATGCCTAGCGTCGTTTTTAGTCGGTTAGACAAAGATGGATTAGAGATTGTGGTCTGGTTTTACAGTCGTTCCTTTGAGGCACAATATGCACAGGATACCACTATGTCGAAAGAAAGTCCCGCTAGATATATAATGAATGAGCTTGTTCAGCGGAAAATGGCCACACAAGACTATCCGCTTCAGTAATCTTCATCGTCAGTGATTATGGATAATCTGTCATTTTCGTAAAACAAGGCCAAAATTTTAGTCACCTTGCAATGCTAATTTGAAATCAAACCAATTTTACATAAGATGATCTCATAAGACAAGAATATTGAATCTGAACCGATGAACATGAGCCTACAATGGGGGACCTTGGATTTTGGAAACTGTATGCGGCACCAAAACATTTATATGTACTTCACAAAAATCCATTTAGCAATTTGGTAAGTGAAAAGTTTCTTTATTTGGAACACAGAATATAAGTACTAGATTACATATATAATAAGACCTGAATACAACAATTATGTCCGAACCACAGATTACGAGCAAATATGGCACATACCAGCAGGGTACCAACTTATATTGATTTTAATTGCAGATTCATTTATGTAAACTATGATAAGTGGTTGTTGAATGAGTGGGACTGTACAGGAATGCCAGGGAACACTGGATGATGCCTCAATGGCATCACTAGCATTCGATCCATTTGGTGTTTGTACGTCATAAATCATGCATTGGTATGCGCAGCAACTGGTTAGCATTACCAGATGGACTTTTGCCACTCCATGCAATTGTACATCGCTCAATGTTTTTTTTTTCGAAAGCGTACCATTGGTACGTATTGCACTAAGGAAAATAGAGTTTTACACGCCGCACACCTTAGCCAACAGAATTGGCCGAATCGCATGCATGAAAGCACACTAACAAGAATCACCGTCTTCAACGGTGGCGCGATATGGATGTACTAAAGAATAAAACTATTGTGCGACCAAGGTGGGTGAGGGCGCATTCACGGCTACGGCTCCAGATCTGGATCTCCCACCGGTGCCGCCAACGCACTAGCCCGCAAAGCAAGGGGAAGATCTCGTGCAACGCGGTGGTTTGCCCCGATGAACGCGATCGCTTAGAAGTGCTGCCGGAACTTGCTCTTTAGCTCAGGGACTGGAGTGCATGACGCCGTGTCGACTGGGTGTCCCTCAAGTTTGCTGAGCAGCACCAACAGCGCCTTCCGCTCTGGAACCGCATCGTGCCTCTCATGCTTCCCTGCCGGGCACGCATTTGGGACGGCCCACTCCTCATCAGTGATCCCGACAGCGGAGGGTGGGCTGGCCACTGAGGATAGGCTCGTCGAGTGGGATGGTGAACATCGCTCAACGTGGCTGCAGTCCAAGCTTAGACCCCCTTCTCTGTTGCTTCCCATCCCGAGTATTCTTGTCTGGTAATGGGCTCTTGACTACATATGGGCATTTTTGGCAACTGACAACATCGACTGACCTAGCCACTGCATATAGAGAGTCTAGCAAGTTCATGGTCAAGGGACCATATATGCAGCTCTTATATAACAAATTCGCGTTGGGTGGCCATGTATGTAATCCAAAAGGATATATAAGACCAAGACATGATCCATTGGTACGTCTTGAGTTAATTGTTGTTGCTGACCGCACTCCTGCCTGCCACGAAAACAAAAGAAACCAGTTGCATTAATCATGCCGATCGGTTCATTATGTTTCATTCATTCAGTCAGTCAGAGAGCCTTCACTCAGCAATAAGGTCGGGCGTGCTCAGGTAATGGATTAATGCGCCAATCAACAACTATATGTCTATAATACGGCAACAACACACTGTGTGCAGAATGCAGCTCTCATTCAGATAGAGAAACCAGCTGTTTGGAACAACTGCATGATACAACCGTTACACGTCGTTACACTCTTGAAGCCTTTTTATCCGCTTGATGCCTTCATTTCTGTTTTAAACTCTTGTTTTCATATATGATCTGTCTGAATGGCCCTTGAAATGCATATTTCAAATCATTCATATATATTCAGATAAAGAGAGAAACATTGTACATTATAGTAAGTATATTGTTCTGGAGCAGAATTAATAATTCTAGATTGGTCCCAAATTTTCCATGCACACTCCACTGAATTGGACATTGCAATAGTCTAATGCTAAGCAAATCAGCAAGCATTCCATCATCTAAAATGCTTCATCTTGCTTTCGGTCTCCTTTTCTCCAGTCCTGGTGAGTAATAACTTTTTTTTGTGAGACGATAAAGTAGTTGTCCTCGAAATACTAAAAACTTTCAACATCTCACATGGTAAAATCCGTGAGAAGAAAAGACAACAAGTTCTTCCCAAAGCCAAAAACAGGAAACAACAGAGCTTTTTTTGAGGAAGTTGGGAGGTGAGGCATCTACCTAATTTTAATTAAAATTGCAAATTGTACAATTGCCAATGCAGGTTCAAAGACATGAGGCTTACAAAAGAAACAAAACAAAAAAAAAACAAGAGAAAGAAGGTACAAAAAGTAGAACAAAAACCTACAATGAAAAAAAAAAAAAGAAAAATGTTGAACTAAAAATAAAGACCATATGTGAACAAAATCCTGAGAACCCCTAGAAAGTTCTCAAATTGATGGTCCTGTTCCTAAAACTGAATAGCTAGATGTGTAACTGGGCAAGTTCATGCACACAAGAATTTTGCTCCCCCTATATCCTAGGTAGCAAAAGTAAACTCTGCTTCAGAGTTTCGTTGGTAAGCCATGGATTATTTGCAAATCTGATTGTATCAACTATGTGTATGCCTATTGACCATTCTCTTCGACTTAATGAAAAACGACTATATCCCCAATCTCGAAAAGATCTATCTGTATCCCATGCATGCAGCTTCATCATGCCATAGGCACAGCTTGTTACTAAGATCATGTCCCCTGTCGTAGTTGATGCGGGGCGGCGGAGACCTGGGGCGACGGGAGATGGGGTGGCGGCGGACGGGTGGATGTGGGATTTGGGATGGGTGCGGGAGTGATGGGGCGGCCTCTGGTTAGAGCAAAGAAGTTTTCTCTTTTTTTTTAATAAATAATGTATTTCTTTTCGGTAGTGAGTGCCAACACCAAAAGCGAGAGCGCGAACGCCAAAATTGACAGCGAACCCCAAACGGAGACCGCAAATGCCGAAAACGGAGATGTCATCTTAAATTTTCTCGGCGTGTATTCTTTAGGGTGTGCATTTTTCTAAAGACTGACAGAATAATTAACATTTTCTTGTGTGTCTCCAATTTTCTGTGTGTGATTTGTCACGCATGTGTTTTTTAATTTTTCTGTGTGTTTTTCTAAAAACACTCAGAAATTCTCTGTGTGTAAAAAACACACAGAAAAATTAAACTCGCTTTCGAGAACTAATCGATTTTTCAGTAGTGTGAGGCAACGAACAAGGGTACCAACAGAAAGTCCAGTGCCATGCGTCGAGCTCCTCCGCTACGTTTATTTTTTTTTTTTGATGAAACAGGAGGGGTTTGCACCCTACTGGAATTTTATTGAAATTAAAACATATTTACAAGCTCACAGAGTACAATTAAGAAACATGGAACGACAGAAAGAAAATTAAATAAATTACAATAGATTTTCTAGCCATTGATCTATCCGTGGATGAAGCCGGGGTTTTGCCCTTAGGATAACCAAGGAAAACTCTTGCTTGAATACTTGTGCATTTATGAACTGAATGAGGGAGCCCCTCGAAGATGATGTCGTTTCTCAGAGACCAAATAGACCAACAAATTGTTACTATAATCTCCATGAAGAATGGTGAGAGATTTGATCCCTAAGAGCTTGAATAATTTCACCTGTGGACTGAATTCCGGGTATGTTTAGATGAAAGGACGCCTTGGCGAGCAGCTCTGGGAGAAGGGGCAATAGAAGAATAGATGCTGTAGATCTTCTTCTATATTCAGGGAGCAAAAGAACACAGCTATAATCGAGCAAAAATTGCATATTCCTCCTCCTTCTTAAAAGAGCCCTTGTGTTTATTCTATCAACAAGAATTAACCAAAAGAACAATTTTCTTTTATTTTGACGCAAGATTTCCAAAGCCATCTGAATCTTTGGGTGAATGTCTCTGTGACCAATCGGTTGCTTGTAGGCTCTAGAACAAGAGAAAGAATTTGTGCCCCAAATATAACTCCAGGAATCAATGACCTCTTGACCTACATTTTGAAGCTGCAGCTGCTGGACCGACTCTTGTAAAAGTAAGAATTGATCATAAGCTTCGGGGAGTTAGGGGCAAATTAAACAGATCATGAAAATGTTACGTATGGGGCTGCTTTGTGTCTTGAAATGGATTGATTCTTAGCGAAGGAATATAATTCTGGATAAAGCGTGCTAGAATTGAGTCATCCCATTGGTCATGCCACAAATAGCAGGTATTCCCATCTCCAAGATGCACTTGTGGCCATGCCTTTAAAGCTAAAGAGCATTTTGAGTATATCTCTCCACCAAAAGGAACCTCTAAAATTTACAATATACACCGGTAGGTTACCTCTTGAATAATATTTGCTCCAAATCATTTGAACCCAAGGTACCTGCACTTTATTAAAGAATTTGTGCAGATGCTTAAGAAGAAGACTCATATTGTGGACATAAAGATTTATCACCCCTACTCCACCCCTCAGGTTTAGGCAAAGTAACCGTAATCCAAGCAGCCTTTGATGGTTTTTACTACCAACATCAGCTCCTCTCCAAAGACAATGTCTTCTATATTTATCAATTTGCTTTATAATCTCCTTTGGAATTAGGAAGGTGGACATGGCAAATGTAGGCAAAGCACTGATCACTTTGCATTTGTGAGTTCAAGTCTTCCGACTTCATTTAGATAAGTAGAGAGAGCCACCAACCTTCTTTCACATTTAGTAACCAAAGGCCAAAAATCAGCTCTATCGTAGGTTTGGTTATCTTTGAGAGGGAGCCCTAAATATGTAAAAGGCAGAGTACCCATAGAACATCCAAATTGTTGTGCCAAAATTGCCATTCTTTCAGGAGTGATATTAACGGGTAACATCAAAGATTTCTCAAAGTTTACCTTTAAACCAGAAGACTGAGCAAAATTATTCAGGATGGTTTTCAGGTTATTTAGCTCATTAAGATCACCTTTCATAAAAATGAGAGTATCATCTCGCATACTTTGCAGAATAGGGAAGTCATTATCATTTGGGAGAGGAATGGGTAGACTTAGAGTTTGTTGATCCCTAGCATCATTTAGTAATGACCGCAGAAAATCAGCCAGATAAAACAAATAGGAGAGGAGATAAAGGATCTCCTTGTCTTACACCACATTTGCAATGAAACACCTTCCCTGGTACTCCATTCAATAGAACAGAAGAAGTTCCTGAAGAAAAGATAGCTTTCATCCATTGTAACCAGCGAGTAGGAAAACCCTTGTGTTCCATAATCTAACTTCAAGATTACAATTTCTTTTTTTGCTTTGATGACAAGTGTGCAAATATTCCGGGGCCCAAGCAAGACAGTCTTGTATGCTTCTTTTTTTCTAATAAAACCATATTGGTTCTTGTGCAGAATGGAAGGCAAGTGATTTTGAAGTCTATTAGCCAACAGCTTGGTGATAATTTTGATGGAAGTGTTTAGAAGAGAAATAGGTCTATAATCTGAAATTTTGAGTGGATCATCCTTCTTGGGGATCGAGTGATGTGAGAGCCATTGATACTCAAGGCGCGGATATCATTTTCAAAGAATGCATTCTGAGCTCATAAAAATCGGGGCCACCATATGCCAACAATGCTTTATAAAATCGGTGTTAAAACCATCGGCCCGGGAGCTTTGTTTGTTGGGAGATTTTTAACCACCAAGTCAATTTCCTCATTTGAGAAGGGCTCAACTAAGGGAGAAAGGTCTGGGGGATTTGAAAAGAAGGAGCTTAAATTATAGGCAATTGATGTAAAGCCACTGGTACCTAACCTTTGCTTGAAGCTTTGCCAAATTAATTCTGCCTTATCATTATGAGCAGTCAGGATATTTCCTTGATCATCTTGCAAAGAAGTAATATAATTGCTACGTTTGTCAATGAGCCAGCCTGCATCCGGAGGAACCCTCTCTTCGTCAAGTGCCATTATATTGGATCCACTCGGTGTCCACACAAAGCACCGGTCGCGGCATTGGTATCCTAACGGTAGATTACTCTTTTGGCACTTGTTGGAGCCCTCTCTACATTATGCATCAGATGGTTACGCTTTTAGCTTGCACCGAAGGACAAGCACCGTGAAACTAGATCTTGCAGCTCACCGGTGTTGGCCATCTTCATCATCTGGTTAGCAATTCTCGGCGACAAGGCACCGAGGGGCTTCATAATGGATCCGGCAGTTGCAAGTGGGATCGAGCGCCGGCTACACTGAAAACTGCCCGGAACAGCCAAATAAAGCTCGATCTTACATCCCATTCTCTCGATGTTTCCCAACCCCAGTATTGTTGTCTCTCTCTGTGTGTGCGCGTGTGTTTTAATTTTTTTTTTTGTCTTCATAGAGTAGTTGGCATCATCGAGAAAGGGGACCTTATGCTTCTTAATCAAGGGGACAAAATCAGGTTTGGTCTTGGTCTTATATAGTCCAGGAAGATAGAACCAAGATACATATCGGTCATTGCTATTGAGTTAATATTTATTATTGATGGGGCACCTAGCTACCATGAAGACAAAGGCAAACTATAGTAAATAGGAGTATTAGTATTTAATTTAGTATTCTGATTCATTTTAGCTCAGCTCAGTTTGTTTCATTCATTCAGTCTCACTAGTTGAACCTTCACACAACAAAGCTATCGTGTGGCAAGGCGGTCAAGCACCTCCAGTCCAAACATGGAACCAAGACTGACACCAGCTTAGATGAAAATCGATCTTGCGGATGGTTTGTTCTTTCCAGTGTAAGCATCGGTTAATGGGGTCCATGAAACAATTAAAAATATGCACTTTCCTTACTTCAGCTGCATGCGCAAGTGACTTGGGAGTTACATGCTTCATTTTTTTGTTGCCCATTGCTCTCGATTTGAAGACACACTGGACCTGCTCTTAGAAGGGACAACAGCTGCAGCGTGCCCAATAATTGGGCATACTCTCCTTGAGAGGAAGTTTATGGCCGTACAAAGAATATATAATTTAAATTTTCGGGTGCCCGATAAACCTTACAGTTTATGGGCATACTCTCTCCCCACTACCATCACAAACCTTCCACCACAGTGCGCCTTCTCCAATGGATCCATTATCTTTTCTAGCATTGGCCACCCTTCTGTGTGGAGCCGACAAGGATAATCCCCTCGCAGAGTGCAACGGCGGAGCCAGGGGAGGGCCATGGCCCCACCCAATCTTCACTAGAAAAAATAGTAACTATTGTGTATTTGTGCTTGTGTATAATACAGCCCATGAAGCAACAGCCCATGTACGTATGAGTTCTAGTCTGTTACGTGACGTACAACAGTTTCCACGATCGCAATTCACGATTGTGATTCTTCTGGCTGCTGCCACAGCGCCACCGCGCCTGCCGTAAAGAAACACAGCGACCATATCCCGCGAAAGGGAGAGTCAGGAGCGACTAGACACAAATGATGAGGAGTTAGGGTTACAGAGATGGTGGGGAGTTAGTGTGTTAGGGAGTTATGACGATCGATGAGCGAGGGGGCCTACCATGTTTCGTAGATGTTCGGCCCAAAGAAAAGGAATGATGTGGGGCTGGCAGTGTGATGCCGGTTCATCGGGAAGAGTCATATATTGCGATCACAAATCTAGTTTTCAGCCACTCGTTTTGGTAAAAACGCGTCACTGCTAATGTCCCCTATTATCAGTGACACAATTAGTTGGCAAGAGTCAGTGATATGTATGTGGACTTATCAGTGACTCGTCTTTGTAAAACCTATCACTGACAACAGCCTTTGCAATTAGTTATGTGTCACTTGAAAGCCCATCACTGATAACAGCCTCTGCAATTAGTGATGTGTCACTTGGGATGAATCACTGATAACTTGTCATTAGTGAATTGTTTTGTTTCCTGGACAAGGGCAACAGAGCAAGAAATATTACCTTTTTGAGACGTTTCATTTGAGTCACTATAATTAAAGTGTCTCTTTTGTGCGGTTTTGCCATAGTGAAATGTGTGTCCTCTACGCGCCTAGTCAGCTCCAAACAATGGGATGCTGCTAGTCTGCCACCATGTCTACAATAATCTGAACCAGACTGGGGTCTATGGCTGGTCACACTAAATGTGCGGGCAAGTACTATTCTCCAACGGCTAGATTACTGATTAATCTGCCATAGAAAAACCTTTCACTGTTTGGATAAGTGAGACTTCAGTAACCTATGAATGAAAAATCTGTCAGGCGCTAATTAAAACAATCAAACAAGTTTTTTTTTTTTTTTTTTTTACTTTGGCGGGAAATATTTTACTGCCTAGGGCACCCAAGGACTCACGAGTGTTTGCCTTTTGTCACAAAAAGTGCCTCTTGTTGAAAAAGTAAAAACACACAAAATTTAAAAACAAGTATAACCTAAAAAAATAGTGGATCTTTATCTAATCAAATGAGCGGTCTTCCTTATCAAACTGTCCATTTGAAATAGAAATCCATTTGTCTGATGCTTCCCGGTCCTCTGTAGTTGAGGTTATCTGAGCTCTGGAGAACACAAAGCTTCACTCCTTCCAAAATGACACAATACTTGAAATTAACCAACACAAACCCATATCCAAAAGTATACAGTTGGCTGGAATATATGTCGGACTACCATACCCTCGAGGGACAAAGGTCCCATCTCCTGACATTATTGACCACAAGTACTTCAAATAGTACTTCAAGTATTTCACTACAATTTAAAATTTTTAACAGCAGGTCGATCATCAATGTAAACCAGGCTAGATATGATATTTGTTTTACAGCAGAATCAATTTTAAAAACACAAATCAGAGTATAATTAGACCTTTAGGATCCACACAATTTGCTAGTTATGTTGATGAGGTCTAGGGGTGTTATCTAGCTTCAAAAAAAAAAAAAATAGAGCGCACAAACAAATTTGGGAGATATGGCAAACACATCAATGAGAAACAGACCACCCGGTCTTGTAAAAACATAGAATTAATTATGAATCTTCGCTATACCTGACATTGGTGTGGGTACTGTTTGGATTCCAGGCGTTTAGCAGGGCTACTAGAGTATTGATCTACAACTAGGTATAGTAGACTAGCACGTCATTTCTTCGATCCAAAACAGAGAACTCCTGATTCCTTGACTTTGCATTGGTGCAGGAACAGGGCGCCAAGTCGGATGGGACAAGCATGATGTTGAGGAAATCTGCCCACCAGCACCAATGTTGGTGAGAGCCGTGGGCATTTCTCCCATTGCCCCAAACCACGTGATGCTTGCATAATACAATGCTCACAACAGTTCCATGCACTGAAAATTCAAACCCCATTCACTGATGTTTCCCAATCCTTGAATCCCACTATCGATGTCTGAATGTTTTGTGGCCATTTCTAAATGTATCGTTGGCAAGGTGGATGGACCTATATATAGAAAGCTTAGTATGCGTATATATCAAGCACACCCTCAAATGTGAAGGGATAAATGACTCTCTTGTAGTCAACGACCATGGCCAGCTTATTTTTCTGCACTGTTTTCATTTGCCCACATGCATGGTAGCTGTGTGCGCCGATGATGTACAATGTCAATTTACTCAGTTTTCATTCAACCAACGTAGCTCAGGCTTTTTCAGAGGTTAAAGTTGGGTGTTGTATAGTTCATATGTAAACTCCATGTGCATCTATCTACTCACCCCCACGCCAGGATTCAATGACATTCCAAAACCCAGATAACGATCCACGTACATACTATTCTCCAATGCCTAAGTTAATGCTTTGTTTCTCTGCTTTTTCTAGAGTCTAATTTCCCGTCGTGGCGGTAGTGTACTGGGCAGTGTTTTAAAACATTATTACTCAGAGAACAAGTAATAATGATTTTTAGTGAGATATATAGTTCTGCTCGAAAGACTGCTCTTACACAATAGAAATGTTAAACATTTTTTTTGGGGGTAAATTTCAGGGGAGATCAAAATCGATCCCCACCTACGTTTCCATTCCACAGATGCCCTGGAGAAAATGTTGAACATCTCACTTGCTAAAACTGGGAAGAAGAAGCAGAGAACAAATGCTCCACGAATAGGAAACTGCAAAACTCTCACCCGGTGCTCAGGTGGTGAACATGACAAGAAGCGTGCACCCACACCTAGCCTGATGCATGGTCAACTATAATTCTTATTTTTCGTGAAGGAAAAAGCATTATAATGAATCAAGTAAGGTCTTTATAATCCAGAGTACAGTTGCATTCTAGCAAAATTGACGCAACCGATTAGCTAGATGTGCTAGTTCACGCGCACAAGAATTCTGCTACCCACCGTATCTGAGCAAATGCCTACTAACTCTTCAACCTCTGCACCACCATCAGAGCTTCTCTAATGATGGTCAGTGCTACCAGTGCTCTGTCTGTGCCCCATGCATGCAGCTTCATCAGGATACAGGCACAACCCGTTCTAAGACCTGGTCACTATTAGGTCAGGGTCACACTTGTGGCAGGGACGGACAACGAGCGCATCAGCAAACACTTAAGATCTAGTGCGCAAAGCTCCTATGTTTGTCATATATGTTTTCCTTCATGGTTAGCTATGCACTATCCGTTAGGCGTGTGTTCGTCTTTAAGTAATATGTGCGGCGCGTCAACATCTGGTAGGCAAAGTCACCTACACATGTATCAGCTCATGTATCAGCCTAGCTGCTACATGTAGTATCTAGCACACTATAGCTCATGGGCAAGGGACCTTCTATCTGTTACATAATTGAGGTTCGAATAGGTTGAGGATATGATAGGACCAACATATATGAGTCATTATTGGCGTGGATGCAGGACAGCGGACGTAGTAAATAAATGACGCTAGCTGGGTAAGAAGGACACTTGTTTACGAATGAATGAAATGCTGTGGTGAAATTGAAAGAATTATTGATGTCTAAGCGTATTAGTCATTTGACTAATATGTACATTATTGTATGAGGAGGAATAATTTCTACTAGGATTTCGAGTACAACATATACTATAGCGCACCAAGAGTTTTGGAGCCAAATCAACATGGATTTTTACTGCTTAATTAACTAGTCACTACGTGATTAGTTGGATTGCAGTCACTGCGAGCTTTGAAATGATGCAATTTGTAAAATGCAATATTGGTGCTCATATTTATTTTGAAGGTTAATTAATAATGATACTTGCTGTTTGAAATATTGTGCTTGGATGATAGAGCAAGATTCTTGAAAACAATTCATAATTTGTGAAAGCAAAACAAATTTTGTATGAGTTTTCTAAGATCAAACCAGATTTAAGGATTTTTAATACATTATTTTTTTATGTAAAAATATGTGGACAAGTTATTAAATTTTATTATTATGAATTTTTGGACTTTTAAAGAAATATTTATTGTCTAATTTACCTCTCCGGACTGTCAACTTAGTCAGATCAAAATCACTCAAGGTAAGAAATATAGTTTAAAAGTCGAAAGGCACAAAAGTAATTTATATTTTCAGGGAGCAAAATCGGATGACCATATGATAGTTGAGGGACATACTACGTTAGAGCTCATTCCAGGCTAACTGCCTGTCTAGCCTGGGTCTCTGCTGGTCACAGGCCGGCTGGGTCCGATCACACCTGCTACATCCGGCAACCTTCATTTTCATCTCATCTCTGGCGCTGATATTTCCTCATTTGCTTGAGTAATACAATGCTCACAACAACTGCATGCCTTTCATGTTCGAATCCCATTCGCTGATGTCTCCTAATCCCTAAATCCTCCCAACTAGCTATTCTTAGTTGTCTCTTAAAGTATGTGGCCTTGGCTATATGGTTGTTTCGGACAAGGTAGAATGTTGAAGGGCCTCTAGCTAGCTTATATAGCACACCGTTAAGGTAATACATAATTGCTCCTTCTCTTCCACCCAGTGGCCAGCCTATTTGTATGCATTGCTAGCTATTTAGTTCCTCATGAATGGTAGGTGTGTGCGCCGTTGACGTATCACCGATCGGATCTCACCGCCTCAGCCCATTGCCGCCCAGATCATCGTTGATGATTCTCAACTAGCTACTAGTTCCAGTGAAGGCTAGGGACTATATATATATACATATACGGCTCTCTTACTATATAATAATCAAGAATCAAGAATTATATAAATGATTTCAGCCTCTAATATACATATTATTGTATGAGGAGGAATAATTTCTACAAGGATTTTTGAAGCTTAATCAACATGGATTTTTGACTGCTCAACTAACTATTCACTACGTGATTAGTTGGATTGCAGTCACTGCGAGCTTTCGAAATGATGCAATTTGTAAAATGCAATATTGGTGCTCATATTTATTTTTGAAGGTTAATTAATAGTGATACTTGCTGTTTGAAATATTCTGCTTGGATGATAAAGCAAGATTCTTGAAAACAATTCATAATTTTTTGAAAGCAAAACAAATTTTCTATGACTTTTCTAAGATTAAACCAGATTTAAGGATTTTTTAAAACATTATTTTTTATGTAAAATATGTGGACAGGTTATTTAATTATATTATTATGAATTCTTGGACTTTTTAAAGAAATATTTATGGTCTAATTTACCTCTCCAGACTGTCAACTTAGTCAGATCAAAATCACCCAAGGTAAGAAATATAGTTTAAGAAGTTGAAACGCACAAAAGTAATTTATATTTTCAGGGAGCAAAATCGGATGACCATATGATTGTTGAGGGACATATACGTTAGAGCTCATTCCAGCTAATAACTACTAACTGTGCCTGTCTAGCCGGGCTTGATGATCTCTGCTGGTCACAGCGGCTGGGTCCGATCACACCTGCTACATCCGGCATCCTTCATTTTCATCGCATCGGGCGCTGATCCTATCCTTTTGGGCAGCTAGGTATATATGTAGTTCCTTCAAACGCAGCGGCGAGATGCTTTGATGATGTCCAGATGATTCTCTAGATCAAAGAGTCTATGGGCAGGTATGCACGTTACACCACTAGTGCAAATGAACAGATCCACAGAACTAGTTACATAACCTGAAGAATTCAGTCGGTCAAAAAAAGAAACCATGTCGGCGAGTAATGGCAAAAGCACTGCAGATTACTGGTACAGCAAAACCACAATAAAAATTTCCGTTTCCTCTAGTTGGAAATGACGAAGTTGCACGGCACATGCACACTGTTTAGGAAATCCACGCACCAACATGAATCACGGCGGAGGGGATAGCTGACGGACTTTGTCCATTTGCCCAAATATTTCTTCATTTCCTTGAGTAATACAATGCTCACAACAGCTGCATGCCCTTCATGTTCGAATCCCATTCGCTGATGTCTCCTAATCCCTAAATCCTCCCCAATTCTTAGTTTTCTTAATGTGTGTGGCCTTGGCTATATGGTTGTTTCGGACAAAGTTGAACGTTGAAGGGCCTCTAGCTAGCTTATATAGCACACCGGCCGTTAAGGTAATACATAATGGCTCCTTCTCTTCCACCCAGTGGCCAGCCTATTTGTATGCATTGCTAGCTATTTAGTTCCTCATGAATGGTAGGTGTGTGCGCCGTTGACGTATCACCGATCGGATAGACAAGAAAACATAAGTTGACCTTTTCAGTTGCATCATGGGTATTTCGTCTCACATCAAAGATGCAATGAGATGACAACTAAACTCACTTATGGTATTCGTCCGGATACATACAGTGACGTGGTATCCTCAACATGTCTATATGTACACTCATGATATATTTTTTTTTAGATAATGGTGCGAACACATGGTTGATTTAGGTCACATGTGTTTAGTCTTGTGATTGAGTGATTGTCAACAGTCAACATTTTCCTTCTATTTTCATTTATCTTTTATGCTTCGGCTATGTTCACCGGCACACGTGGAGTGTGTCAAGACGTATCTCTTGGTTCGTGTTGTGTAGGTGTGGAGCTCGGAGATGGTAGCTGGACGGCGGGGTGAAGGGGCCAAGGAGGGCGTGCGGGCCGACGGACCGTGGAGGTGAAGGATGGACGGAGGCTTGGACCGAGGGACCGGATCGCCGGGTGGCTAGCCATGGTGGCTGACATCCGGGACATCGACGGATGCAAGAGGGCGTGGCAGGACCGTGTCGATCGGGTCAAGACGGGCGAGCGCGCGGCAGAGCGGGGAGCTCGGATGGCTTGGCGAAGTCGGGCGGTCAAGACGGCGATGACACGTGTCGAGGAGGTTTGGTGGTTTGCCCTCAAAACCATCGGGCGCGGGTTTCGTGGTTTGGGCCTCAAAACCATGGGCGCGGGTTTTTGGGTTTGGGCCTCAAAACCCGAGACGTTCCGATGGGACGGAAGGGCGGCACGTGGCGGCATCGGGAGGTTGCGTGGATGCAAGTCTACCGATGTGGAGGCGTGGTGGCCGTCCGGATCAAATTATTATCGAGTCGGACAAATTTAGCCTTAGGGTTACCTGTTTGGCTCATACGTATCTAGGGGTAGTTTGGGAAAGAGGATTTCAGACTATATAGCGAGGGGTATCCCTCCCATCCTCTTTGCCTCTCATTTTCGCATTTTCTTAGCTAGGGTTCCCAACTCAGGTGTGAGAGATCCACCGATCTTGTATCGAATTTGTTGGGCAAGGGCTAGCCCTAAGTAGCTGTCACATGGTGACGTTTGGATTGGTGTTTTTGTTTGACCTTGTGCTGTGATTTTTGTTCATCACTTGTTCTTCCCGAGTTCCTTCTCTCCCTCCCCCTTCGCGATCCGATTTCTTCGATTTGGCACCGTTTGATCTCGTTTTTCTTGCCTTGATTCGTGCTGGGGCGTGAGAGAATCTTTTCCACCAAAGGATTTCCACTAATTCCTCACGAGCATGTAGGTCGGGCGAGTTTTAGATCGAAGGTGACTTTTGGTGTGTTCTTCGTGAGATCCGCGATTTCTCTTGATTCACTCCGTCAAACTCGAAATTTCTTTGGGGAAATGGTCACCCACATGTCTAGTTCACCTAGACTTAATTTTCGTGACCTGAGCTTTTGATTTGATTAAGTTTGATTCGATTTCGTGGAGGATCGCCCGGCGCGCGGCTGTTCGTCTTTGTTTTCAGCAGGTGCGGACAATCCGGCATCCGAGGGCGACGGTCCGGCCCTCGTGTTCATCCCAAGTGGATTTTCGAGTGCTGAGTTGGCAAGTGCGGGACAGTCCGTCCCAAGAGGCGGACAGTCCGAGATCGTCGTAGCGTGTCGAGCTCGCTGCGGGGAAGTGTGGTTTTCGTTTTTGTACACCGGACTGTCCGGCCTCGGAGTGCGGATTGTCCGTTGTTCAAATTTCAGCAGTACGAGACTGGCCCCGTCGAGTTGAGTTTTCGGCTTTTGCCCGTGGACTGTCGGACCTTCGCTTGGGATGTCCGCCCGTCCCTCGACCTGCGGGGTTCCAAAGAATCGCTCGACTGTTGAGGATCTTTGCTTTTGAACTAGCGGATAGTCCGCCCCGTGACCCCGTGATTTGTCGAGTTCGTGTTCTTGTGCTGATTCGTAGCGTTTGGTTGTGTGTTTGCCGGGTTGTTTTCGGTTGATCGGCTGTGACTCTAGGGCATTCCTAGGTCATCCACCTTGCATCCAAGGTCGTGATCATTCCGTGAGTTGGTCGATTTGCTTCGAGGGGTTGTGAGAGCTACAAGGTCGCAAATTCGAAAGATTTTGTCGAGGCTCCCATTCACCCCTCCTCTGGTCGCCGTTTCGGTCCCTGCAAATGGATAATAAAATCCGGCCTCTACATTCATGGATGTACACACCACTTATTACATTTTAAAGCAAAAAAAAAAATCGGCGTAAGGCTAGTGTCTGTAACATAGACATAGGAACTAAAGCAAACGGAAAAAATTCTTCCATCCTCTATTGAAGATTTCTAAAGCAACCATCTCCAAATGTTTGCTTAATGCAACAAGGGTGTCCTTTGCTTGCTCAACACGCTGCAACTGGGCCCAAAAGCGCAACCAATAAGCTCCCCTGAAGATGACCTGCATAATAGAGTTAGATTTCATTTTTTTTAAAAATCGTATCATTACGACATCTCCAGATGGTCCAGAATAGTGCAGCCACACCAACCCAAATCAGAGGCTTACACTACTACGTAATTGAACTTGCATGGTGTTTAGTTTTTATTTTCCGTGGCGGGCATTTAGAAAACCGCCACGCGCAAAATAGTTGGCCTGGCAGCCCCCGTTATTGGGAATGCCCGCCACGGTTATTGTCGATTAACCGTGGCGGGCATTGTAAAATAACCGCCCGCGGTTAATAGACATTAACCTTGGCGGGCATTGTAAAATAACCTCCACGGTTAATCCCCATTAACTGTGATGATTTTTATAATAAAACCGCCACCGTAAATGTTTATGCCATGTCATCGATCCAGATGTGGGTTGTTTGGCCACTTGTGACTCGCCATGTGTCCCGGATCCATTTGTCATGGGCACAAAAGAAACACAACCAGGACCGTCTCTCTCCCTCTAAAATACTCGCACCGTCGCATCCATCCATCTCTCCGTCTGCATCTCTCGCCATGCATCCATCTCTCTTTCCACGCATCCTTTCTCTCTCTCGCCATGCATCCATCCATCTCTCTCGCCATGCACGGGCGGCGGCGGCGCGGACGCATGCTCCCCGCTGCGACGAGGAGGCACGCCATGCATCCATCCATCCTCCCTCTCTCTATCGCCATGCATCCATCAATCCATCCATCTCTCTCTCTCGCCATGCACGGGCGGTGTGGCGCGACGCGTGCTCAGCGACGGGGCACACGGCCCGGGCGGCGGACGCTGAGGCCACAGCCCCGTGGCATGAGAAGCGAGGATCCCGAAGAGCGCTGGCGGAGGACACGAGCCGGCCTCAGGCTCGGCTGAACCACGGCGAGGTGGAGCAAGCGGCGTGGAGTGCATGGCGGGCGGGACGACGGTGGGCGGCGGCGGACGGCGGGCGGATCAGGGCAGCGCAGCGCCGGCTACACACCCGCGCTGACGGCGGCGGCGCTCAGCGGACCTCCAGCGCGGGGCGGATCCACGGCGGCAGTATTTGGATCCCATCAGCCCGGATCCGGCCCATTAGGGTTAGGTTTGGGCCTTTTTTTTTTTTTTTTTTTATTTTATTTACCATGGTGGGCATTGTAAGAAGGCCGCCACGGTTAATCGATTTTGCATGGCGGGCATGGAGTCCGCCACGGTTAATCGAACTCCGTGGCGGACTCCATGCCCGCCATGCAGAATCGAAAAATGCCCGCCATGCAAAATCCATTCTGTAGTAGTGTTAACTGTTGATGTTGATTATGTAGCCAAGTTCCAAACATATGGTTAATTGATAAAGGTTGAGTAAGATTAGTAGCATAGAAAATAATCCTCCAAATCTATATACAGCTCTCTTACTATATAATCGAGAATCAAGAATTATATAAACGATTTCAGCATCTAAGATATATAAACGTCCAGGAGGATAACAGATCAATTTACAATGGTCTGTGTCGATTTAATTGCCATTTCTGTGTTTAACGTGGCACGTACCATGAAGACTAAAAGCGATGGAGATCGCAGTGTATAAGTGTATTCTAGGTGCCTTTCACTAATGCTTAGTTAAGTTCGTTTTATTTGATAACAAGGTTCTTTGGGTTTGCTCGTTTCAACTAAGGCCTCGTTCGGTTGTGAGCCTGGATTGATTCTAGTTCCTACCTAAAATTAGCCTAAGAAATCTTGTACCGGATCTGTTCCCGTTGTACGGCTACACCCTGCTATAGAAAATAGCTATGCACCGCGTTAGGAATCAAACCACTACTCTGGACTAGTGGAACAGATCCTTGCCGAAGAAGACATCGGCATTAGATATTGTTGCATGCCTGCCGCGATGGCCGGGATCAGTGGACACGTACCCATGTATCAAATAGCCAGACTGAACTCAAATTTTAGGGACCCACGGGATTGAATCCAGGCTAGGATCGGCTTCAACTGAACGAGCCCTAAATGTGTGTGCATGACCTCTTGAGCTCCCTCTGCCAGAAATCACTACATCGAAGACAATGGCAGGCTGGCAGCAACACTACACGGCAGGAATATCGAGGGCAACCTGATACATATCCCACGCCATCATGACTGCCATGGCCACCGTTTGTTCACTTGACAAGTGAATAATGAAGGTGCTAGCGAAGGTAATTTTCATCCTAACCCAAAAATTTCGCTGTGCCTGCCATTAGTCCTCATTGAGCTTGTGGCGCTCTTAAAAGCCTGAATGGTACCTCCCCTGATGCCTCCCACTTCGATCGACCTCATTTGCTGATTGGATATCCTCATCGAATCACGACTCTCTCGGTCTGTCCAAAACGAAACTATCACCTGTGCTATCTTTGTATCCATGTGGCAACCATATATATATATACAAGAAGAAATAATATGATGATGGAACAATGCTTCGCTTCTGTATATATATACATATACCCACAATTTTTTACAAATGTACTTTTGGTACTCAAAAGTGACTGAACAATTTGTTAAGATAGATTTGAATGGAGAGGACTGATAGTACGTGAATATAATTTGGAAGGGGATCCAGATGTCACCTAGAAAGGGTGAATAGGTGATTATTAATTCTTTGTAATTTATTTATTTTTACAATAAAACCAATAACCCAAATTATCTTGTTTACAAAACCAGATCACCCAACATTTATAAAAGAAAGGAGCATAGTGATCCCTTTAGAATCCACGACTTCCTAATTATGTCAATGACGTCTACCTAGGAGTGTTTTCTCTAGAAAACAGGTAGAGCACCTGCATGGACTGGGATCGGCTACAGCAGTGTAAGATTGCACTGCAGGGCTGCGTTGCATGGTGCGTGAAGCTTGAAAAGTGTGATCCGCTCTAAAACCACATAGATGTCTCAAGCCGTGATGAATGGTGTGTTCGCCTTATCTTCGGCGAGCATGTGGCACTCTTGTAGCCCTGAATTATACTTCCCGTGATGCCTCCTACTCCCATGTGTACATTGTGTATGCTAACTTTTTTTATTACTCTTCACAATTTGCTGCACTGGATTGAACTTATAACATACAACATGACTCGACCAGTGGACCAGCTAGCCAGCAGCCATCGCCTCTATATATATTCATGTGTCTAGCTAGCTAGAAATGGTGTCTGGACTGATGATGACGACGTTGTTTTCTGGTGGGGTCTATAAAAACTCAATGCAAATTATGATGAAATATTATAAAATGCATACCTTTTATATAATTTGAAAAATGGTAGGTGTGTGCGCGGTTTGTATGCATTGCTAGCTATTTTTAGTTCCCCATGAATAGTAGCTGCTGAGGATAAGAATCATCATATTTAGATTTCTCAGTATCTGTTACCTCAACTTCTGATGATGTAGAGCAGCGGCAGCGGGAATCACGTCGTAGACCGGTTTCTTGAATTGCTCCACCCGCTCATGATGATCTTTGATGCAGGTAGCTAGGAACGCAGCGTGCATGGTAGACTCCAGTACCTTGTTTTGTTCGGCTTTCAATTCTTTAGGCAGCTCGTCTCACGGAAACGGATGCACAATGTTGCCCTCATGCACCTCACTCTTGTTCGCGTCGTCATCGTTGGCAGGCATGGTGTTGAGTCTTCAAAATGTAGCTTACGCCTTCATTTCCACAAGACAGCGGAGTCGCCAAAAAGTATGTTGACAAAAAACTAGGGTTCCACGCCAAGCAAACCGGGAGGGCCTTGGATGCCCACGAGGTTGCACACAACCTGAAAATGGCGAGAACCGCGGCGTGATCAGCCACGCACGATCAAGAGATCATTAGGGCCGATGTAGAGCTCAATTTCGGCCGAGAACATCGAAACGCACCTCCATGAACACCCAACGGGGAGGATGCACGTGAGGGGGCCTAGGATCAGCAAGGCCACCTAGAACGCCCGACGAAATTCGCGAGAGAATGCCGGGTAGCGAGGATAGAGGGGTTGAAAGAAGATTAGGGTTTGGTAGATGTGTTTGATCGATTGGATGTAGATGGGATCAAATCGCCATGAACCTCTTATTATATAGAGGGGGTGGTCTTATCCCCTTAGGCAAATGTCAAAGGACGTTCTGAATCTCCAAAACCTTCCAAAACGCGATCGGGAAAGAGATGGGTTCGAATCAGATGGAACCTTCGCGTTACACGCGATGCACGCTGACCCCTAAGGGCGATAGAGAGCGCCGCACACGCGAGGGCACCGGACGCCGCGGGGACGCCACTCCATGCCGGTGTCCGATGCGCGACTAGCACTCATCAACAAGCACGCGCTGGCGGGCCGACTAACGCTGCGGGCGACCGGCGCCGGACGCGCCCGCTGAGGGGCCGGGCGCGTTTCGCGCCCACGCTCGCCACACCCGATGCGCCCGGCCGTCCCCGGGTGCGGGCGCAGCCCGGTGCAATGCTAGCGTCCGGCGCATGCTAGAGGTCGCGCAATCGCCACTTTTGCCGGACTTTCCATGTCTCGTGCCTCGCCATTCCTTCTTAACCATGTTTAGGGCTATCTTGACATGTTCATAATATCAAAATGACATCCATCCATTTTGGTGTGAACAACCTGCCACTAGTCAGAGGTCAGTGATCGACACCAGCGGCGACACAACAACTCCGCCCGCGCCCGGCGGCGGTGGCTATGTGCGAGCCTCTAAACTCGCCGGGTTCGGTGATGGCGATCACCGGACTCCCCCGGCCGGGAGTTCTCCGTCGATTCGCCACCTCGCGGAGGAACGCTGCTCTTCCTCGCCTTTGTCATACGCTTGGCTGCCTCCTTGGTCAAGAAGATGTCCGTCCGGTCCTCAATCTCCGTCTGGGAAAGTTCTCGAAGCTGAGTTCATCCGCCGGTTTGGACTCACGGTTTTCGTCTCTACAACCATCGGCTAAGCCATTCTTCCTTGTCCTTTCTATTGGGCGTTGTTCCTTCCATCTCAATTCTCTCTCGGTTGGCTCCCTTCTTCAATCAGTCCTTGGTGGTGTTTCCCATGCTTTCCAAGTTTTGCAACTTAGTGATCGAGTTTTCCGTTTCTCTCGTCTCTTGTGCTGATATTGGTTTTCACATCTATAATCTCAAATCTTTCTCTTGCTCGCTTTTTCAAGTTTACTTTCACCTACGGAATGGAGGAGGGCCCAATTTTAAGTTTGAGTATGGCCTTTGGTTACAAGAACAAGCTTCTGAATGGACTCATGTTACTAGGATCAATGGCAAATTACATTCGGTCACCTTGACTGGTGCTAATGCCATTCCTTTGCACGATCTTCGTCATCCTCCTGCAAGGTCAGCCATGGCGGATTTGAATTTCAAATCAGCGATTATGGCCACTCTTAATCCCCTCTTAATTTGGGGCTTTCAATTCCCGTTTAAATGTAAACGGTAAGCGTGTTGGCCGTTTCTCTGGGCACCTTAGGCCCGGCCTGCTTGGACCAGTTCCTGACTCAGAGAAAATTCTTCCTGGTTTTGGGCCTCCATCTGCTCTCTGCTCCAAATGCTTATCCCGGCCCATTCCAGGTGCCGCCGGTGCTTGGAATCGGGACACGTATTTGCCAGGTGCAAATTACTACCGCCACGCTTCGCGTTTCCTTTCTCAAGCACCCGGTGAAGCGGCCTCGGCAAACTCGCCGGACTGTGCCTCGACCTACGGGCCACTCCCCCAAATGCGGCCGGATTTATCACCCCATATGGCACATTTAAGTATTTCTACCGACCCCGTCCCCTCCCATTCCACCACTCTCCCTAATTTCACTCCAGTCAAAAAAACTTGGAAGCTTCTGTGCACCGGAGTTCGACGACGCATCGCCATTGCCCGGGCGGCGCGCGTCGCAAGCTCGCCGTGCAATCTCTGCTACCCGACCTTCTCCTCTTTTGGTGAGTTTGCTCAAAAAACTCGGGTTGTCCTCCTCCTCGTATTCGAGATATCTCTCACGGTTCTTAGAAAAACCCCTTCTGCAGCTCCAATGGCTTATCGGTTCGTCGACCCGACTCCGTTCATGCCGGAATGGGGACAAAGGATCATGATTCCAGGTAGAAGGCCGATGCTCGGGGTGGTGGTGACGGGCCTCGCAATAGAGAAACAACAATCATGCCATTGCCTTCATCCACCCTCCTCCGGCCAACCATATGGATTTCGAGCCAATCAGAGAGATTTTGCAGGAGTTTCTTGACCTCAATGTAAGATTCCCTTACAACAGCATTCAACCTTGTCCTTTTGGTCAGGCCTATGTGTCCTTGGATCACTTAGCACACAGGGATTTTTTGATTAACAATGGGCCACACCAGTTTGGTCATATGCACTCACCTTCATCCCACACAATCAGGGCTGGAACAACAGAGCTGTAGTTTTCACCCATGAAGTCTGGCTTAAGCTGATTGGTCCGAATCTTGATCTCCGGCATTACCATCTTGTTGACAAGGCTGTGTATCGGGGTTTGGAAGGTTGATGGCTTGGGATGAAGATTATGCTCACAAGGAGCGTACTCTGGTTAAAGTCAGGGTGGAAGATTTGGTATCTATTCCATGGTTTTTCAATTTTGTAGAGGGAGATGATCCTGAATCACGAATTTGGACGGTGCAATGTGAAGTCATCCACACTCGTTTTTTGGGTGCTATGCCACAAGATGAAGACTTCCCACCTAAGGACCCAGCTGATCTTGATCCAAATCAGTTTCACTTCTTTGGTTTTGGGCAGCAAGGTCAAGCCCCCCAAATCCACAAGATTTCCCTCAGGTTGAAGGAGCTAATGCAGAATGGGGACAATGGCCGGCTTCGAGGAATGCTAATGCAAATGGTAATGGAGAAGCAGAAGATGATGATGAGCCTCCTTTCTTTGGTACCACCGAATCAGGCTCCAGTTATCAATGGATTTGCAGATAATGCAGTTGAAGCTGATCAGAATCTCAATGCTGATCCAGTAGAAGAAGTTACGAATGATGTGATCAATGCTCCTACAACTCCCTTCACTCTCTGAGCATGAGGTGTTAGCCATGGATGAACAGGCCGATTCGAGAAAATGAATTTCGAGGCTCTTCCTGCTCCTGCCCCTGTTCAACCTGTTGAAGTGGTCCCTTTCCCAAACTTTGCAAATCTACAGCCTATGATATTCAAATTGGAGCTGTTCAGACTTTTTACTTCGGATGTTGACCCTGTTTACTTGGAAAAGACCAAGCGGAAGATGGTTCGGTCGGCTCTTGCTTTTGATGATCTCATTAGCTCTTCTTCCGTGCCCCCTCAAGCCATCACCTCCTGCTCTTTTACGGAAGATCCTTTTGAATTTGAAAAGATGGATTTGGGCCACCTTTGGAAAGAATCGATAAATTCAGGTGACCCAACCCCAAGTCCTTTTGCGGTGAATCACCGGGCCAAGTTCTTCTCTCGGATGGATGCTAGCGGGCTGTCATTCCGGTGCCGGTGAGTGGTTGGACTTCTTCATCACACGCGTCTGCTCCTCCCCCCACCAGTTCGAGTGGGCCTCCAAGTTCTGAACTCTCCGGCTTGGGCTACAATTATTGGCCCAAATATTGGTAAACATTTCTCCCTTTCTATTCCCTTTAAATATTCCTTCCATTTCCATTTCAGAATACTGCCGCCTCGATCATGCGGATCCCCTTCCTAATGAGAATGTTAGTCGATGATGTGGAAATTTCGATGGATGTTGTTGTTCCTCGCGCAGTTTCAAAGAAAAGAGGTAAAAAACCTATCTTATCTGAATCAGAGATTCGAAGGAGTCCTAAATTTCTTTCACGAGAATAAAGGTTTCATGCCAAAAACTTGCAAAGATAGGTTTTGTACAGCTTTTGACACTAAACCTCCTATGATTTCTGCCTCTGTAGTTCGTGACTTGGCCTCAAGTTTCTGCAATATAGACCCTTCTACACTCTCTGATGTAGTCCTGCAAGCCAAGACCAAAAGTAAAGGAACAGTGGGAAGACCCAAGTCAAAGAAGCACAAGAAAGGAGGTGATGGAACAGGAATTCCAGGAGCTGGATCATCCAAGGAAGGGGGTGGAGGGGGTCCATCCATGAGTGGTGATGATGAAGCTGGTCCATCCAAGGGTCCTACCACTCTGTGAACCAGTTGCTACTGATGCTTCTTAGTTGTCTAAGTAGCTCCCCTTTAAGTCCCTTTTGGTAATGGATAATAATCATAGACAGTGGAAAGTCTTTTGTTGGAACATTAGGGGTATAAACTCTGATGGCAAATAGAATGCCCTCAAAGATCATATTGTAAAAAGCTCTTGTGATATTGTTTGTTTGCAAGAAACCAAGAGAGATCACTTTGACTTGGGTTATATTAAGAATTTCTGTCCCACTTCCTTTGATTCCTTTGATTTTCTTCTTCTTTGTGGGTGCCTCGGGGGGGATCTATTATGATCCGGAAAAGTTCTCTTTTTCCGGGGACTAAGATTTTCCAAAATGACTATTACGTGTCCATTGAATTCAATTCACTGCACAATGGTAGTACCTGGGTACTGACGAATATTTATGCACCATGTACCCCGGGTGGTAAAAAGTCCTTTTTATCGGGTTGGGAATATCCACATGCCGGACCACATTGGATTGGTTAGTGGTAGGGGATTTCAATCTTTATCGAAACCCCGAGGACAGAAACAAACCGACCACGATTATGCAGAAATGTTTCTTTTTAATGAGGCTATAAGTAAGCTTGGTCCGGAAGAGCTTCCTTTAAAGGATCAAAGATATACCGGACAAATAAACAAAGCAAAATCCCCTTCCGGAGCGTCTAGACTAGTTCTTCACCTCCCCCGCTGGACCTTAAACTATCCAAACTCTTACGCCTCGACTCTTACTAGAGATACCTCTGATCATACTCCTTGCATTATTTCTATAAGCTTTGTTATCCCTAAAAATAGGTTGTTTCGTTTTGAAAATTTTTGGATGTAAACACGGTGACTTTTTGACACAGTACAAAATGGTTGGACAAACCTCTTGACTCACCTTAATGCAGCAAGGAGTCTATCTTTCAAATTCAAGCATTTGAGAAAAGACCTTAAGGACTGAGCCATACTTTGTCTAATATCAATTTAACAATTGACAGGGTTAAGCTCATTATCTCCTTTTTTTTTGCTTTTTGGAAGAATTGAGGGATCTTTCTTTGATAGAATGGAATTTGAGCTTTTTTTGGAGGCTCATCTTGCTTCGCTTTTGAAGCAACAAAGGGCATATTGGAAGCGAGAGGGGTCAAATTAAATGGGCAACATTGGGGGATGCAAGCACCCATTTCTTTCATGCAAATGCTACTTGTCAAATCTGAGGAGAAATTTAATTACATGCATTTCGATGATTCTCGACAATTTGATTTATGATCATGCTATGAAAGCGGATATTATTTGGAATTCTTTCAAGTAGAGACTTGGTACTATAGATTTTACAGGGGATTCAGTTTAATGTTAACCAAGCTGCGCTTCAAGCGACCTCGATTGATCTTTCCGGCCTAATTTTTAGTGTTTACCGAGGAAGAGGTTAATTTCGTAGTAAGACATCTCCCTCCTACAAGGCACTGGGCTCGACGGTTTTAATACAGATTTTTTGAAGAAATGTTGGCCTATTATTTCACAAGATTTTCACGAGACTTTTATGCAGAATTCCACACTGGGTAGCTTAACATTCAGTGTATCAATGGATCACACATCACTCTAGTTCCCAAAAAGGATAATGCCATCAAAATCTCAGACTTCAGGCCTATCTCTCTCCTAAACAATTCAGTCAAGATTCTTACAAAGGTGCTTGCAAAAGGATCGCAGATGGTTCTTCCTCTCCTCATTCATAAGAATTAGTATGGTTTTATCGTAAAATGTAACCATTCAAGATTCCTTGGCCTCGGGCTCTTGAGTACCTACATATGTGTCACCAAATCAAGAAAAGAAATTATAATCCTCAAATTGGATTTTGAAAAAGCTTTTGACAAAGTGGAACATTCCTTAATGTTACAAATTATGAGGGCAAAGGGCTTCCCAGAACTTTGGCTTACCTGGATGCAGAGAATTTTTGAATCAGGCACTTCATCGGTCTTGCTAAATGGAGTTCCGTGCAAAACCTTCCATTGTAAAAGGGGTGTTGGACGGGGAGATCCTCTTTCCCCTTTGTTATTTGTATTAGCGGCTGATTTTTTGCAAACTTTGTTGAATGAAGCGTGTGCCAATGGAGATCTTCAACTTCCAATTCCCTAAGAAGTGATCAAGATTTCTCTATTCTCCAATATGCGAGATGATACTCTGATTTTCATGCAAGCGGACATCGATCAAATTCTTTTTTCGAAGAATTTATTGCATTCCTTTGGTGAATCCACAGGACTGAAGGTGAATTATGACAAGTCAAACATGTTGCCCATCAACCTCGGTACAGTCTTCCTTTGATAATCTTGCAAACCTCTTTGGATGTCAAAAAGGAACTTTGCCTTTCACCTATTTGGGCTTACCCCTTAGTATACATAAGCCTTCAGTTGCAGATTTTTGGCCTCTGGTCTCTAAATGTGAAAGAAGATTAAGCAAAGTGTGTCCATACATCTAAATCAAGGCGGGGTTAGAACTCACCAATGCAGTTTTTACAGCTCTCCCGACTTTTGCAATGTGCATTTTTCATTTGCCAAAGTCTATTACCAAGCAAGTGGATAAGTACGTAGAAAACATTGCTTACGGAGGGTTTCTGATATTAACAGTAAAAAACCCTCCAAGGCTGCACGGCCAATTGTTTGTGTCCCCAACCAGATGGTGGACTTGGTGTTATTGATCTGGAAACCCAGAATGAAAGCCTGTTATTAAAACACCTGCACAAGTTCTTTAACAGATTGGATGTTCCCTGGGTTCAGTTGGTATGGGACAAATACTACAGCAATGGTTCTCTTCCTAGGCTGACCAATAACTTCAGAGGCTCCTTTTGGTGGAGAGATGTCCTAAAGCTTCTGCCCAAATTTAAAGAGCTCACCTCAGTAACTGTTCTTGATGGATCTACTTGTTTTCTTTGGACAGATAATTGGGACCAGCCTTCTCTGAAGCAGCAATTTCCTCAGCTTTGCTCGTATGCTAAGAATGAGCTCATCTCTGTGTACCAAGCTTGGTCAGCAGTTCCTCTCACCTCTCTCTTCCATCTGCCATTATCCATTTCAAGCCTATGATCAATTCCAGATCTTCTCCTCTGTCATTCAGAATTTGGGACTCAATCAGGAAGGTGACAAATGGATTTATTTCTGGGGGAATCAAACTTTCTCTTCAAAGAAAATTTACAGGAGACTCATTGGTTCTCAGCAGGCACACCCAGCTTATAGATGGTTGTGGAAATCTTTTAGTCAAAATAAGAGGAAAATTTTCTTTTGTCTTCTACTCAAAGACCGGTTGAGTACTAGAGAACTTCTTCGTCGAAAAACCATGGTTCTACCAGATTATAGCTGTGCCCATTGCATTCAAAATTGGGATGAAACTCTCCATCATCTCTTTTTTGACTGCCCTCTTGCTTTAGCCTGCTGGAATTCCTTAAGTCTGTTGGTGCCTTCTAACTGCTCAGCTATTGAAATTGTGGAAGCTTTTAAGGTGCAGTTAAATTTGCCCTTCTTTATGGACATCATAATTACAATGTGTTGGAGTATTTGGATGCTTCGAAATGATCTCATCTTCAAAGGGATCCCTGCTTCTATTCAGCGTTGCAAGATTATCTTCAAGACTGAATTTGCCTTGGTTATCCATCGTGCAAAACCTTCCTCCGCTCCGGCATTGGTTCAATGGCTAGACAACTTTGTGTAATTTTACTTATTTTCTTTGTAACTTTTTTTGTTTCCTGAAACTCTGTTGTAAGACCTCTTTTTTTGTTTTCAATAAAAGCACAGTAGGGGCTTTTTGCCCCTCCTGTTTCCCCTCAAAAAAACCTGCCACTAGTCCTGATTGAGCGCTTGGTGCTCTTAAAGGCCTGAATGGTACCTCCCTTGATGGCTCCCACTTCGATTGACCTCATTTGCTGCATTGGATAACCTCACCAAATAAACTATTTTTTACAAAGGTATGGCAAAAAGCTTTGCCGCGATTTCCTTCAATGACCTATCACCTGTGCAATCTTTGTATTCATGTGGCAACCATATATACATGAAGAAATAATATGATGATGGAACCATGCTTTGCTTCTGTATATATACCCACAATTTTTTTCACAAGTGTACTTTGGTACTCAAAAGTGACTGAATAATTCATTAAGATAGATTAAAATGGAGAGGACTGATAGTGAATAATTTGGAAGGGGATCCAGATGTCACCTAGAAAGGGTGAATAGGTGATTATTAGTTCTTTGTAATTTATTTATTTTTACAGCAAAACCAATAAAACACAAATTATCTTGTTTACAAAATCAGAGCACCCAACATTTATAAAAGAAAGGAGTATAGTGATCCCTTTAGGATTCACGACTTGCTAATCATGTCGATAACATCTATATCTAGGAGTGTTTGCTCTAGAAAACAAGTACAGCGCCTGCATGGACTGGGATCGCTCTCATCGACAGCAGTTTGAGATTGCACTGCAGGGCTGCATGGTGCGTGAAGCATCAAAGGGTGAAACGCTAGACCACATTGATGTCTCACGCCCTAATGAATGGTGTGTTCGCCGTTTTATCTTCGGCGAGCATGTAGCACTCTTGTAGCCCTGAATGATACTTCCTGTGATGCCTCCTACTCCCCATGTGTATGCTAACTTTTTGTTACTCTTCACAATTTGCTGCACTGGATTGAACTTATAACATACAACATGACTCGACCAGTGGACCAACTAGCCAGCAGCCATAGCCTCTATATATATTCATGTGGCTAGGTAGAAATGGTTTCTGGACTGATGACAACATTGTTTTCTGGTGGGTTCTATAAAAACTCAATGCAAATTATGATTAAACTAGTTCAACAACCCCTCTCTCACGACGAGTTAGAACTTAGCAGACACTAACTAATAAAATCTACTTATATTAAATATTACCCTTTTCCTAATGTTCTAGAATATGGCTATTATGTACTATATGGTCTCTATTGAATTTAATAATCTCCCAATTATTGGTTTTTATGTATTTTTTATCCATATGCATCAGTTTTTTTTTATTTACATAGCACCTCAATTTTCTCCAATATAAATTTAGTTGAAACATTTGTTTAAACTATGATGGCTTTAGCTGCAGTCTATTTTTTTACGACATGGTTCAAACTTTCTATTATTTTTCCAAAAGGTTATTAACTTTTTTAGATACAACAACTATTATTTATAATGGTGAATATAGTCAACCTTTTTCTATGGCTAACTACTTTTTAGGCTCTTGTAGTATTTTTTAGGATTAATCCTGGTTTTAGCATGATATCTATTTAGTTGAAACATAAACTTAAATTATATAAACTATATTATCACAAGATACCAAAAGAATAATATATTTCCACCAAGAAAACCAGTTATTTTATTTCATTCACGTGATCAAGTCAATGGTCAAAAGTTTCCTCATCACAAAAATAATGTTAGACAGTCAGTTTTCAGTACGCGTATTTATGACGAGATAGGAACAGCAACACACAAGTTGTTGTTTTCGTTGATTCATACTGGTCAGTAGTTTTTTAGGCTTCATCCAACAAGACAGCCACTTAGCACCTCATTGTATTCACCTGCGTGGACTCGGAAGGGCTCTCATTGACAGCAGTGAGATTGCACTCCAGGGTTGTCTGGTTCATGAAGCTTGGACAGAGCAACCACTAAACCACATAGATGTGCCAGGCCCTGATGAATGGTGTGCCCGCCTTCTTCGTGCTGTTTGGTTGGTGCCTTTGTAACATAAATGGATAACGGAGCAATTGCACTAGATTTGTGTTGTTTTTGCTTAGCCTGCAATCCGTTACCCCGTAATGGGATACCAGCCTATATAAAATTGATACTGGAGCTCCTTGTCCATAATCCGATGACAGAGAGCGAGACGAGATCCCCACCCATCATTCATAATAATATTGATACCGGTGCTCCTGCTCTGCTATCGTTAACACTGTTTTTCATTCCCTTTGCGTTTGCTTTTATGGTGCGCAACCAAACAGCACGGTTATCATAGACGAGCATGTGGCACTCTGGTATCCCTGAATGATACTTTCCGTGATGGCTCCTACTCCCATGTGTATGGTAACATTTTGTTACTCTCATCACAATTTTCTGCACTGGATAAACTTGAAATACAACATGACTTGACCACAGTGGACCGCCAGCAGCCACCGCCACTATATATATTTGTGTGGCTGGATTGATGACGACATTGTTGTCTCTTTATTATATATGTATATGTGTACCCACGTTTATAAGCTAGCCACCTCTCCTGTCTTGCTCCCATACATTCAGTTCATTGGGTACCCACATTCATAGGACCCTTTGCAGAGTGTTTTTGTTTGCCAAGCGCCCGACGTTTATAAGCTAGCCACCTCTCCTCTCTTGCTCCCATACGTCCACGGGATTGCATTCTGGGGAAAAAGTATATTAAACAACACAGAACGGCTAAGCATCGTCTAAGGCAAACATTGAGAGAGGTTATCGCACAAGATGAACAAGAGCCTAACAGCTGCAGAATATGAGATCTATCGATGCACTAGACAACCAAGTATGGCTGCATCCTCCGACGCTGCTCCTCAATCACCCGTCCTCGCTTTTCCGCCGCTGCCCACACCATCGCCGTCCTCACCACCCGCGCACGTGCTTCACCCCGCCACAATCATCACCGACGCCATCGTCCCCACCTCCTGGTGCCGCCGGTGCCTTCTCAGCACCCTCGCCGCCCCGCGCCCACCCTAAGCCCCGCCACAATCGTCGCCATTTGCCATTCTGCCGCCCCCGCAATCCACCAGGCACCAGAGAATGACAGCTCGCCGTATTCAGGACACCATACGCGTTCATTGTTCCATCCAACATCGTGATTCAACGTCACTCAGCTGTCCACGGCTCCGCAATGCCTCTCTATGCAACAACAAAGCTAAACAGCAGGTTCCATCTTTATTTCTATTTTCTACTTCATTTTTCTTTTATTTTTGTTCGCTTTCTCTAGTCATAATTTTTACTTCGATTTGTAGCCCCATCAAAATATAATGCCACGACCGGAGGTACGCCGCCGCCAGTCACACAGGCATCCTCCAATTATCCCTCCCGTAGAGGATGCAGCCTCCGTCGATTCAGACAATCCTTATGGTAGTATTTGCATTTGCTTTTGCCAGAGAACAGCTGCTTCCCCACTACAGATGCTTTCCCAATTGTTCTATTGCGTCCCGATGGATGTCCATGTGTCGATTTGGTACCTTTCGAACCTTGGTTAATTAAATGGATCATTGGTTGTTGTTGCAGTTTAAGTTGACGATTACAGAATTTTTGGTGACTTTGTCCGCCACGACCGCCGTGTTCCACCAAGAAAATCTGAGTACCTGATTCAAAGTTCACCTATGCTAACTACCGACTGAGTTCAGATTAGAGTTCTGAATGTGCAGCATGTTTTTCATAGAAGCAGAATGGCAACCGATTACTACTATATATATACTAATTCTTGCCATCATATGATCCCACTCTATCAATTATGCAACCTTACATTTTTTTATTTATGCTCAATGTATGCATTAAAAAAAAGAATGTACAGCAATGAACCCTCATGCTATTCGTTCCAGATAGTTTGGGTAACATAATCTTCATGCACTAAGCTATCTTACATCGCCGTACATCATATTGGTTTGTCATGAAACTTTATTGCATTTATGATTTCTTTGTCACCTCACAATACGTGGGTAACTTAACCTTTCACTATGTCTTGACTGACATCTTTGTGTTCGTTTTATCCTAAGGTCTTGGAGCCTGCCGGGAACGCCGCCGAGGATGACCATCATCGTTGCTAATGCAGCTTACCATGAATCTACCATTTATGATCCTTTGTCCCTCAACTATTTCTTCAGATTTGCAAACATAGGTTTGTCAAGCCGATTTAAAATTAGTCCTAACAAATAAATGATACGAGCAAGGTATTGATTTCCGAAAAATTTCCTTCAGGTATGCTACTATGCTTATTCTACATCACCATATAACTAACTTTCTGAGGTATGCTTATTCAACATCTCCATTCAAAGCAATGAAATATACATTGTTCAGGTAACAGGATTACTTTGTTTATTCAGCTATTGTACTCCTGTAAAAAATAGTAGTTCCTTCATTGTAATTATGTTGCACACTATAATGAACTGTTGACCACCCCTGTATGATATAAGCTTCATTTGCCCAAACAAATGTGTATGCAGCAACATACGTCTATCTTATATACATTGGTACAGCAGTATTTGTATGTGTGTTCAGCATGTCCTGTGCTTACAATTTTGCTTCATTTATGACGATGGAACTGGTATAAGATATTCTCCTGTTGTCATTCTAATCTAACAATTTATAGTACCCTCTATGGTTCAAGCATTTGCTCATGCCTTTCAGACCAAGTTTTCAGATGTTTCTTCACCATTTAATGTACTAAATATGTGTCTTCCCTCAGCGCGAAGCGGGTTACCTGCTAGTATATAGTTTCTTGCTTGTAGTCCTTGCCAATCTAGCACCGTGTTCATATTGTTCGCAACAGCCAGCGTGCCTGCACCTGCATCGTTCAGCGGTCACTGGCTCACTGCCTTCCTTTCCTACTAGCAGATATGTTTTGCACGAGCTAGCTTATGCGAAAATGATTGCACAAAAGGTCAGTGCTGCGTTAAACATCTGCCCATCATCCAAATTCTCTCTACTTGATTGCAAGCACCAAGAAAACCAAGAAGGTTGTACCAAGTCCGGTTTGCTCACTCGTGCACTCACCCGTGGCTTACTGGAGCTGCACAATGAGTTTGACTAATAATCCCATTCGCTGATGTTTCCCAACCCCAGTACTGCTATCTGCATATGCATGCTTGCTTTGTGGTATTGAGTACATCTTATCAACATTTGGCAACATCAATTAACCGAGCTGCATATCTCTAGCACACCCTCATATAATGTCAAGGGGCTACGGCATACAATTTTCACTAGGGTTGAGTCTATTGCCTTTTGTGTACTGATCGAGGGGAGAAT
The DNA here is from genome assembly GCA_015847255.1 of Hyparrhenia diplandra. NCBI lineage: Eukaryota > Viridiplantae > Streptophyta > Magnoliopsida > Poales > Poaceae > Hyparrhenia > Hyparrhenia diplandra. The sequence goes on from JADLZK010006666.1 coordinate 49,161, forward strand.
TCCGTGTTTTATATGTTTCAAGTGATGCTCAGTTTAATAGCTTCATTCATTTGTTTATTCATTCAGGTAGTTGAGGTTTCAAGCACAGAGGCTGGACTGATCGATTGTGTAATAAGAAAACTTCACGTGCTGGGATTCAATACATTTGTTTACTCAACCGATGGATGGGATTGGTGTAGAGCTGCATGTTGCCGCTGCCAAAAGCATTATCCCTTGCTTGTGTATCAATACCGCTCACAACTGCTGCTCTGCAACTTCAAATCCCATTATTCCCTGCTCCTGCTGTCAATGCGTTTTGTACTTTGTTTGTCAAGATTAATGGGCTGAATATCTAGCTGAAACGTGAAGGTCAAGGAAAGGAACCAATGGTTCTCTTCTGACTGGAAATCGGTGATTAGGCGAGTTTCAATGGGAATTTTGTATATGCATTTCATATGTTGCCAATAAACATTTTTGATAACATTGCAACGTCGGGAGAAAGAACAGTGGAGTTTCATGTGGACTAAACTCTTGTGGATCGGTTTCCAACTCAATTGAATCACATAGATAAATTTCAATTAAACAATAGAATGAAAACATGCGCGCATTCAGGGTGGTTGTTTCATACATGTAAAATACGCTAGGAATGTCATGGTCTTAGGAGTACTACTCATCTGCAAATGCCTACGAAGGTATTCAGTTTCCATCATTCAGTTCGTGGTAGTTCAACAAGGTTGGGCGTTGAGCGAGCTTGTAGCTTCGATGGTAGCGTTCAGGTGTGGGGCGTGCCGCTGGGTTGGACTCCGTCGGGGAGCAACTTTAGGTGTTGCACCAATCTTCTTAATAAAAAAAACAACCCAGTTCCTCCTGGGTTGGGTCTTATTTTTCGCCGGCCTGGAGCAAAAAAAGGAATTCAGAGCTTACTCATGCTAGTCGCCTGGGAAATTTGGAAGGAAAGGAATGTAAGAGTTTTTTTAGAGAAATGAAGTGCCAAACTTCATTATTCTGCAGAGAATCAAGGACGAGGCAAGCATTTGGAAGTCAGCTGGGGCCAAGCATCTCTCAGCCTTCCTTTTCGCGCCAGCTTAATTTTTAAACTTTTTTTCCTTCTTTGTTTCTATAAAGCTTTGTATAGTCCTTAGCTTAGCTTTTTGCTTTCCAGTTTTCGCCTTTGTGTTTTGAACGTCGTCCGGTGAACCCTCCTTTTTAATATAACAGGCAGCTCTCCTGCCGGTTCGTTTAAAAAAACAAGGTTGGGCGTTCTAGCTCGTGTAGACTCCAGGTGCCCCTCCTGATATCCATTTCTGGGATTTAATGCATTCCACACACAATCTACCATAACCCTGATATGGTTCATCCTATTGATATGCTGCCTAGCTCAACACTTCAACCAATATTTTTCTGTGTTTGCACCATGTCTGCATGGCCAGGGACAAGCGCAGAAAGTGCTCACCTCTCTCTGCTCGATTGTTGTCAGCTACTCAGCTATAGCGTGGAGTGGGAGCATGGGCAGATCCTCTCAGCAGCCACATCAGACGAGCTGCTGAGCTATTAAGTGAGCAGCTGTGCCTTGGGAATGAACTCATCCCGCGGCATTGCATCACCATTGCACAAATCCAACATCAGTATGCCATGCATCGAGTTTCTGATGCACTCTATTTAATGAAATACACATGAAGTTGTGTTCTAGAAAAAAAAAGTCTGATGCACTCAATATTTTTCCTTCTAACTTGGAGCCCTTTTCAAAACGGTTCGTTGTCTTTGCTTCCTGCGTTCATAAGTGCCCCACGAATCACAATAGCTTCTATTGCAGCTTAGATCCCATTCTCTGATGTTTCCCAACCCCCACTGTTATCTTCGTGCTTGTGGTCTTGACTGACTACATTAGCATTTGGCAACGTAAGATGGACCTATAGCTACTGTATGTAGTATATATATAGCCTTGTTCAAGAGAATCGAGGATAAAATCGGGTTCATCAGCCTCATATGAAATCTAGAACAACAGGACTAGAACATCAATGCATGGGTCATTGGTCTTGAATTAATTTCCATTGTTGATGGGACACCTGCCAAACTTGTGTCATAGATATTATTAGGTTTTATGTTTCACCAATGCTCGCCTCAGTTAACCAAGCCAATATCCGGTGAGGTCTATAAAAATCCGAATGAAGAATCCAATGAAATATTAGAGAATTTGTACCTCTGTGTAACAAGAAAAGAGTTATAAAGTGAAATAAGCATGAGCAGATCTTAAACTTGTTGGGGACCAAACTGTCTAAATGATGGGGGTGGATCGGAGCTAAGCATGCTTGCACAAATATGATACGATGGATAAAAGTATATTACACAAACATGACACGAAATGATTAAGCATACACTAAGGCAAATATTGAGAGCCCGCCTATTACACTAGATGATCAGAAGCCACAATAAGAGCCTAGCTAACAGCTGCACAAGATGTGATCTATTCATGTACTAGACAACCAAGTATGGAAGCCCCTGCTCTGATCCAGAGCACGCCATTGTTTAGTGTGCTTGATTCTACCCCTGCATGAGGTCGCCTAGTCCTTGCCAAAATGGAGCACCCTGTACTCCAGCAATCCCCAACAGGCATGTTCTCAACAGTCGTTTGGCGTCCCTGACATGCGTAGGTTCTAGATTTGAATGTAGCAGACATGTTTTCACGATCTGATGAGCAAATCGCTGCACAAGGGCAATGTGCTTTGTTAAACGATCTGTCGATCAGTCTTTTTCCCCGCTTGACAGCAAGCCACAAGAGAACCTAGCACGTTGTACCAAGTCAGGTTTTCTCACTCGTGTACTTACACATGGCTTAAGAGAGTCGTGCTATGAGTTTTGCTAGATCCAAGTCCCTGATGTTTCCCAACCCTAGTATTGCTATGCTCATGCATGCTTGTGTAGCCTTGGCTATCATATCTCTTGTGAGCATTTGGAGACATCAGTCGACCTAGCTAGCTGCATATATATATCTACAGCAGGCTCAGGGTCAAGGAACCAGGGCATACACTATATTGGTCACTGCCTCACTGGCGTTGATGAGTAAATTGTCATTATATTGTTTATTACTGGACACCTACCACCATGAAGCCAAAAGCGATGTCGATGCACTGATTCATGTGGGAGTATTCAGTTTTACATGTCATGTGATGCTCAGTGCAGCCTCGTTCCATTCAGGGTAGTCGAGGCTTCAAGCGTCAAGGTTTTCGCTGCTTGTGTAAAAAACACTCCATGCGTCTGGAACTCCAGATTCAATGCAATTGTATTCAAGTGATTCCAATTGTAGTCCGCCACCGCCGCCAACGCTCCACGGTTGCCCATCGCCAACCTTAGCTTGGCCGCCTCACCAGTCTGACACCAGGGTCGCCCGACAACATCCTACCGCCGCACCGTGTGGCCCACGCCAGCCAGAGTAGGGCGTGCGCCAGCCACCCAGATCTACCTTGGTAATTGGCTCTAGCCAGATGGGTAATTAGCTTCTGAGGTACATAGAAAAAAATTCTACTTTTGAGAGACCCAATCACAAAGCATTGGAGGTAATCAGCGCTCACGTATCTTTCATTCAGTAAAGCAAATTACGGTTCATGTATCCTCGGTTCGGTATCAAAAGCAAGGCGCAAATTAATCCATTTTAAGAGACTCAATCACAAAGCAAGATCCGTGGAATCCATGAAAGACATGACAACGTGCAAGTCAGTACAGCTCAATCTCAAATCGAACAGAACCAGAAACAAGCAGAGGTGGAGCTTTGAGGGAGCGTAGACATGCACATCTGGAACTTCGCAGCTCGATCTGAATGCTCGGCATTCATTTTTGTTTAAGAGAAAACATCTGCAAGGTTGGTGTACCTCCTGATGATGCACCAATCCCAATCCAATTCGTCATCCCAATGTGCAACGACGCCTCAAACAATGCTGCTCAGTTGGCACCATGAATTTGCCCCTTCCCGTACGTCTTCATATGTTTCTGGTCTTGACACATTTGACAACATAAGATCAATATTGTATATATATAGTATCTTCCACCGTTCCACGCTCAAATGTCACTCTTATATAATCGAGGAGGATATAATTAATCGAGTTCTGCACCATCGCGGTGACTATGTCTCAGCCACCAACGCCTGTGCCCCCACCAAGCGACTCCACTCAGCCCTAGTTGACTCTGCCCACCCAGCCGGCAATAATGCCTAAATGAAGGACGGGTGTTTCAGGGCTGCCCACAAAACTCCACAAGCAAGAAGGAGCTAGGTTTTTCTCTGCACCTGCGGCTACATCAGTTTCTCTCAGCATGCATGACTTCTCAGGGGCTTTGTCCATGAAGTTGTTTGTCGGCTATTTGGTAAAGCGGTGCCTGAGATCAAGAGCTGCTGAAGAACTGCTACCAAACAGCTCCTATATATCATGGTGCCTCTTTGAAAGTTAAAAAGAAAAACATAATTAACAATTAAACTAATTTATATCAACACTGGAACGAAAGGATCTTTTCATTATTGCCAAGTTAACAAGTGTTATAATGGAACACCACAAAGAACTAAGTGGAATATATATGATCGTACATATAAATGAAATATGTTGGAGTGCTCACTGGCAAAGAGCTTCTCGGAACAAGTTAATATAAGACAGTACCTCACCTACATCCGTATACATGGGCACATGACCTAGTACGTGCTCAAGGGACGATCGAGCTATTTTAATTACCGGGATGTACCCATTGTGGATGCTAAGAAACAAAAGGAGGCATGGCCTCATCATCAACGAACGTGACAATGCTGTCCACGGCCACAGACCACCATAATAGTCCGCATCCTCTAAGAACACGAGTTGTAACTCGCCAATCTGTGCTTGTGGGTGTTGAATCCCATTTTCCCTGGCTACAACTCAGAAGCAGTCTTGGCAATGGCAGCTAGACTACAAGTTTGCACTGCCAGACCACTCAGTGCATGAAGCATGGCCAGACCAACCTCAAAAACCACACACATGGCGAGGATATGGTGCTCTTGGAGCATTGAAGAATGATACTTCCCCTGATGCCTCCTATTCCCAAATATATTCATAAGTTTTGACCGCATCTCATTTTTCTGCACTGATGAGTAAAGTTATCAAATCACGGGCCTCTCGATCAATCAGACAACAACCATGTTCTCTACACATATGTACCAGGGTTTATATGCCTCCCCTCTCTATATATAGTGTGATGACTGATGACTCTTTGCCTTTTTATATACATAATATGTACCCATCTTTATAGGCCTCTCCCCTTGCGTCGGCATACATATAGCTAGTTCACAGTCACGCATACATGCATCTACTACTGGTTAGTCTGTTGTGTGCGTATGGCCAACCTCCCTGGGTTTTATAGGGTATATTTGGTTTGAGGAACAAAATACTCCCTTAATTGTCCTGTAAGCATTCAAAAAATTATACTCAAATGTAAGTGATTCTAGGAGACAAAACAGTTTGCCTCAAATATTTTTTTCATTTATCGACCAATCACCATTAATTATGTTGATGATAGCGTCTTATTAGAAAATAAAGTGAGGGCACATGCATATTTATGTTCATTTACTGTCATAAAATTTGTAGGTGATTAATATGAGGAATAGTGTCCTTCCACCAAATTTAAGAGAATGGATTCATGATGCCCTATCTCTTCTGGAATGAGGTGGTTCCACAACCAAACACTCCGTTTGAAGTTTTATGAATGAAATGCCACTACATGACTCCCCAATAACAATCTTGTCATGCTTTCACCTTGATTGTGAAGACCTAGCTTCATGTGACCAGCTACGCCACTTGTCTCATGCTTATAAATGAAATATATATTTGGAGTGCTCGGTGGCCCATCTAGCGCTTCTGGAAACTAGTTAAGACAGCGATCACAAGTGTGCCTCACCTTCATCCGCATACATTGGTGCGTGACCTGCTGGCGGATATTATGTGCTCGAGACACGATCAAGCAATTTTTAATTATTTGGATGTACTCATTGTGGATGCAAAGAAACTAAAGGAGACATGGCCTCAGCCTCTACAAACGCGAGGATGCAGTCCGCAGCCACTGTAGCGGCCTCATCCTCTATGAACGCGAGCTGTAGCTCACCAACCTATGCTTGTGGTTGTGGGTGTCGAATCCCTCTTTCTCTGGCCAGGACACAGCAGTCTTGGCAGAGGCATGGCCTCATCCTCTACAAACGCGACGATGCTCTCAGAGAGACTGCAAGTCTGCACTGCCGGACGACTTGGGGCGTGAAGCTTGGCCAGAGCAACCTTTAAACCACAAACATGGCAAGGTGTGACTTCGAGGATATGGTGCTCTTGGAGACCGGGACCTGAATGATACTTCCCATGATGCCTCCTACTCCCAGAATGCACTAGTTTTGTCACGCATATCATTTTTGCTGCACTGAGTAAACTTATCAAATCGCGGGACTCTCGATCGAATAGACAACAACCATCTTCTCTACATGTACCCGGGATTATATGCCCTCCCCTTTCTATATATTTTGTTGACTGACGATGCTTTGCCCTATTTATGTTCACTTACGCTCGATCAAATAAAGTGAGGTCATGCATATTTATGTTCACTTTACTCTGTCATAAAATTTGTAGGCAATTAATATGAGGTGGTTCTACAATGAGGTTAGCTATGTTATCTAGAATGAGGTGGTTCTACAATCAAACACTCTGTTTGAAGGTTTATGAATGAAATAATGTTTTCTTGTGAAACAGGAGGGGAATCCCCTATTGGACTTTTATTGAAAGAAACAAAATCTTGCAGGCAGTAATCAGTACACATAAAAAGAAAGGAAAAAAAAATTAAGGAAAGATTAGAAATGGGAACGTAGTCATAAACCTATACATGTACTAAGATTCTGCTTTGCTCTTAGCATAACTATACATCGTTGTGCATACCCAAATCGACCAACACATAAACATAATAATCTCCATGAAGCAAGCAACATTTAACTGATCTTTAATGCCTCGAATAATGACATCAGTGTCAATGGAAGAGCGGATAAGGATTGAAATCATATTCCAGCAAGCTGCAGCAAACGGGCAGTGAAAGAAAAAAGATGGTGAAGATCTTCATCAATATGCAATTCACAAAGCACACATGTGTAAACAGGGAGTGCATATTACGGTGCCGAAGCAGTGACCTGATGCTGACTCTATCCTGGAGCAAAAGTCAAAAGGAAACTTTGTGTTTGTTTTGGCATGCAGATTTCCGAAGCCAATTAAAGGTAGGAGAGACCTGATGATTCCCATCAACAATCTATAGGTTTTACTGGAGGCAAATGAGGGACCGGATAAGATATGAATGAACTAATAATGTCACTACATTAATCCACAATTACTGGAGACCTAGCTTCGTTTCGTGTGACCTGCTACGCCACTTGGCCTCCCTTGTCTCATGCTTTCCAACTACAGGTCCCTTGACTCACTCGTGCTCCGCTGCACTATGGCGTTGGCCTCCATCTCTTGCAGTCACATTCAACACCATCACCACGCTTCTTCCTCTTCCCGGTCGTTCAGGAGCTCATGTTCATTCATTCTCACCATATGCTCACCATACCGGCCCCATGATCTGAGCACTGTTCACCACCCTCAACAACGACATGCATGGCCATCGCTGCAGTGTAGTAGGTTGTGTACCACGCGGCATGCCCTATTGGGGTAACGTGGGTCTGGCACGCGTAGGATATCAGGGGTGAGCATGGTGCAGCACTGTATGGCTACACGCGTGTAAGCGGTTATGTGCAATGTGGCAGAGGTGAGGATTCATATGGTGGTATGATGGACAGCTGGGCACTAATGGATTAATGGTACAATATTACATATTTATGGGCTTGAGTGTGCAATTTCCTTTTTTTAGCGCCAAAAACCCCATGGAGTGTGCAATTTCTAAGTAGTGACATTGAGATGAGAATTTGGGACAAGTTTAAGGAGTTGAATGTGCAGTTTAAGCGTCGTACTAGGGCCTAGAAGACAAGTTGAGGACCGCAAATGAAAATGTGACAAATAGGAAATAATCAACCAACTAGATGTATCTTTTCTAACGTGATCCACATGACGATGATAAATAAATTGTTTGTTTGATTGGCGCATCAGGTTATATTGTTTTAATTGAAATAAAACAAACATTAGGTGTACACTGCATACTGCAATCTACTTGATCGTGCGGGCGACTGCTGGTACCTACGAAACACTACTGAACCTGCACCTCTCCGCGGTTAATAAAATGGAAAGAACGTATGTTTTCTTGTGTCATATCAGTGTGTTCGGTTCAGGTCTACCTTCAATTAAAACTACTTTGGCTCGAAAAATATTCAGTAAAACAATTTGTTATGTGAAATGTACACAATATTGATCTTGTATCTTTTTACTTTTTATTTTTATTTTCTCCCACACTCTCTATTCGCTCTTATCTTCTTCATCCCCTTACTGTTTCTCCATTTCGTGTTGTCCGCTTCTCTCATTCACCTTTCTCCGACCGTGCGTCTCTCACTCCTAATTGTGGCAACTCCATCTCCAACCCCAACGCCTCTGCAGTCTACACCACCAAGCAACTCCACTTAATTAGCCCTCGGTCACTCTACCCCACGCCACTCCGGTGAGTCTGCCTGCACTGGCGATTCCGCCTCAACAAGTGTTGTACGTGGTCTGCACTCTCGCCGCTATGCGCGCCTTGAAGGGCTGGGTTTTTCATCTCCCGTGGCTCCTTTAGTCTCTCAGCACGCGATTTCAGGGGGCTCGGTCCGTGAAGTTGTTGTGCGGTGTGCCGTTTGGTGAAGTGGTGCCGAAATCAAGAGCTGCTAAAGAAGTGATACCAAACGGCCCCTATATATCATGCGGCGCCTCACTAAATGTTCAAGAAAACAACATAATTAAAAATTAAGCAAATTTATGTCAACACTTTGGAATGAAAGAATCTTTTCATTCTTGGTAAGTAGACAAGTGTCATAATGGCACACCATAAAGGAAATGTGTCGTACTTGTAAAACTAAGAACTAAACGTAATATATATCATCATAATTATAAATGAAATAAAGATCAACGCTTTTATAATAAAAATAAAATAAGATGACCATGGGTTAAGTTATTTATACATAAAATCAATGTTGTGAATTTGCAAAGGGAATAAAGCTCTAGTGACATGTATTAGGCCTTAAAGATCCAGTTCTCTAAAACATTGGATATTCAGCGGGTGTGAATCAGCATATGAATGGCGGGCGGCACCACACCTGTATCACCAATTATATTGTTCCTATAGCTTATCTTGTGTGGAGCATCAAGTGGATCTTTTTAGATAATAGAAAAAATCCCAGCTTCAGACTCAACAGGATGTCCAGGAACAGCAGCAATATTGCATTCTAAGAAGGTGCCCGCGTCACCAGGAAGATGCACCTCAAATAGACTTCTTGTAGCTAGGTCGCCCCATGAGATGGCCACAAGTACCCTTGAACCCTGAATAAAACATTCCCTAATGCCTCCCAATCCTAATCATCCATGGACTTTGACAGGTGCTGCTATGCATAATCTCTTTTTTTGGCCACAACTATGCATGCTCTCTTTTTATATATTGATGTGTGTGGTAGCCATATATATATGTGAAGAAATGTGGCTTAGATATGTGGTGTTTTGCCTTTGTATATATATACACTAGGAAACGTGCCCGTGCATTGCTACTGGGGTGAATACCAAATTATATGATTAAATAGATATGTATATTTTATGTCACCTTTTCTATAATTAATATTGTAAAATGTTTATGGTTGTTTTGGTAAACAAAATTGTGCTTTGGTGATCACATGAGAGATTAGTACAATTTGTATTGGTTATACTACACTCTGCGTTTAAACTTGTGTTGTAGCAGTGTTTTTTTTGAACTTTCTTGAATAGAATTTAACTATAGTTTTTGAAGACGATTTTTATTGTATAAAGAAAAGATTCGTTTTTGTGTGTGTTGACTTCATAGAGTAAGAACCAGATGTAAAAACAAAACACTCAACTGCCAACTGCTTTACTCTACACTACTTTAAGTCAGGAGAACAACTACATCAGCTAAAAACTTTGGAGACAAAGGAAATTAAGAACAAACAATCTTCAAGCGTCGGACATTGAGCATCTCCTTGGCCTCCCCTGCTCAACCAACAGGGAATCGATGGCATACTTGCTAAGCAGCTCCTTCTTCCTCTCTAACACCATACGCTCAATCTCCTTTTCATCAGGTAGCGGCATGCACGTCGTCGTAGCTGCAGACTGCTGGCAGTGACTATCGCGGCATGAGCCCGCCCTTGCCACAAGAACTGGGCTCCGGCGATGCATGCAGGTTTCGGAAATGATGATGACGCCGGCCGACAGCCACGGCCACGTCGATCTGGAATCTAATGGTGCCCTGGTGGCCTCATGGGCTTAACGGAGCCGCGGCAGCAAGCGATGCAAAGGGCGAGATGCGGAGCCGAAGCGTAGCTGAAAAGGAGCGGAGCCGATGCTAGCGACGCGACGGCGGGATCTTGGCGTACAGACAGCGCTCCCGATCCAATCAGAAGACGCCATGTCCAATGCCGTACGGACGGGAGGGTACAGGACTCCGTTCCCATTTTTTCTCTTTGGTCCGGACTCTGAAACCGTCTAGCGGCGTCTCTGTCCAAAGTGTCCAATTAACAATAGTTACCCTGTGGCAGACGGAAAGGCAAAAGAAAAAAAGATGGAGGCAGAAAAAGGCCCGCAAAAAAAGGAGGTGAAAAGCCCGGTGAAAAAGAGGTGGGACTGAAATTTTCTCTCTTTATTAGTAGGTATAGATTCATAGGCCTCGTATGGTAAGCATCATGGAGTGAGGATGGTGTGGTTATAACATGCTTAGTGAGGTGGGCATGGTCGATGATCTGAAGACGAAACACTATGACAAATTACTGATGTCGTCAATTCCATTTACTTTGGCTTTTGCGCATTATTATTCAATTTAAATCGCATATATTTTAATTTAGACCCCTATTAAATGCTAGATGCGTTAAAATCTTAATCCCACATGGAGCTTTGATGAAAAATTGACTCAACTTAATTAAAGAAAAATAGGTGACACAGGTGTGCGCTTGTTGTGAATTTTAGGGCGTGCCACAAACATGCATGTGCCATGCCATGGCATAGCGAGGTTCTTAGCACCATGACATGATGTGGTGATGGGTGAGCCAATAAATGGGGCTTGTTAAAGTCTCACCAAAGGAGGCGCCGTGTAACTAGAGTAATGTTGTTCCATCCAGATTTATTCATATGCACGGTGTCGGGTTACTGTTTGTTACTCACGATTACTCTTCCTAGTAATAATGTTGCTTCCATCCATGTTTTGTTTCCATCCAGATTTATTCCCTGCTGGTGCCTGGGCACCGGTGGCGTTGGGAGCGGTTTCAAAGGCTGCTTGCGTATAGTTGTGTGTGTGGCCACCCTAAGAAGGATTGGAACACGAAACTGTATTTATTTTTTTTTTTTTTTCTTCTATACACTAAACTCTTGAATGTATATAACCTTTTTTTTTGCTGAACTTTTGAAAAAAAAAGGACCAAGGGTATATAATGGAGTTTGGCCTCTTATATGTATTCCCTCCGTCCCGGAAAAGAGTCGCTATGGGATGTGTGTTGATTAAACTTTCATAACTTAGACTAGGTTTGTATAGAGAATAGTTGCAACATTTGTATCTCAAAATAAGTTTATTATGAAAGTATATTCAAATATCTATCCTAATGACACTAGTTATGTATTCTAAATATATTTGGTCAAAGTTGACTTTTTTGGAAGCGGCGAGAATGACTTAGATATGCCCTCAATCGGTGTTGAGTTAGGGGTTGTATGGTTCAAAAAGTACTAGGAAAATTTCGTCCCAAGGACTTTTCAGGTGTACTTCCAGGGCTAATAGAGAGAAAGTCGCTTCCTGTTTGGTTTCTACGGACTTTTTTAGTCCCGAGACTAAAAAAGTCCCTGAACCAAATAGGCCTTAATTGCCACTGTTTTTTTTTTTTTTTTTTTTTTAGTTAAGACTTAGTTGCACTGTTAACGGGATACCTTCCAGATTCAAAGTCCAAAGTGATATTGTGCCTGATCGGAGAACTATATATCTTCCTGATTTGTAGAATCGTAGTTCTTCATTGATTCATTCCATCCCCTGATTCGTAGATCATAGTTCTTCGCCGATTCATTCAGATTACACTTCATTCTTCAGACAGCAAGGCTTTTTGTATGCTCATTAATTTGAACAAACTTGAGGTACGCTTTCAGCTTGTTCCCTTGCCAGGACTCAGAAGCTGTCTTGTCAATGGCAGCGACACTGCAAATCTAGAGTGCGGACTGCCCTGGTGCGTTAAGCAGTACAAATCGATCCTGCACAGATGGCGACTCGCTGCATATGGTGCTCTTGGAGCACTGAATGATACTTCTCCTGATGCCTCCGACTCCAGAACATACCCATATGTTTTGTCACACATCTCATTTTGCTGCACTAGATAAACTTATCAAATCACAGGACTCCCGATCAAGCAGCCAGCAGCCACCATCTACATATATATTCAGGTGGCTAAAGAAATAGTACGTGTGACGACTGACGACACTCTGCCTCTTTATATATATGTACTCACGTTTTTATGCCTCCTCTCATGTTGGCATACACGTTTTTATGCCTCCTCTCATGTGCACTACTAGTTAGTCTGTTGTGTGTGCATCTAGCTACAAACAAGCACCAAACGATGAGAGCTAATGAGCGAGCCATCTGAAAAGCAAAACCCAACAACCACGAACCATGAGTACTATTTGAAATTTAATTGATGTTCGTCTTAATTAGTTTAGTGATCTTTATCAATGCTCAACTTGACGCACTTTCAGGTGCAGTCTGAATGCTCCTTTGGACTTTATAGCCATATCGTTCAGGAGATCAATAAAAGGGCGAGGGATTTCTAAAATAACGGTGTGTCATACATGAATGACACAAAAATGTGGACTTACACAACATAGTTCAGAGATAATATTTGTACGAGGCAATAGACATATGCATATGTGTTTTTTTTATTCACTCATGTTTTGTAGTTCTTTTGTAGCAGTTGTCTAATTGATTGAGGACTCGCGTTTGTAATTCCTGTGTAGCACTCTTGATTGAGGAGTAAGCGAACAGAGGCATCAGGACATTGTATAAAAAGATTGTTGGTTTGGTTGGTCGCATCCGGACAATGTATTAAATTGAAATAAAAGAAGCATTAATAAAAACAAGCATTAATTGTACAGTATAGATCGAGACTGCACATTTCAAGCAGCTTGATCCGGACGACGAAGCAGAGGCTTGTGGGGATCAATGCGAAGGCTGGCCTGGTAGCCCAGCTCTGAAACATGTACTCTGGATAATTCTAGGCTACAACAATTAGAATTGGTATGGAAGCAGCACCCAAACATCTTGGCACCCTAAACTTTTGCTATAAACATGCACACTGTGAACTCCTGAATTTTGTATGTGTGCTTTATGGGATAGGCATGAGAGGGGCATAACATGCTCTGCATGAGAGGGGCAGCAGAGTGTGGAAGGGACAGAGACGAGATCATGGCGGGCTTACCAAATAAGACACCTGTACCAAATTACACGTGTCTCTAAAGGAACACCCATCTCTAATGTACGTCTCTGAAATATTAGAGATGGCTACTCGATAGATGTTTATTCATCAGAGATGAGTAAGGTTCCTGCATGGCTTTGGACAAACAAAACAGAGATTCGTGGTGGATACAGGCATCTCTTAATCCCATATCATTGACGTTGATTGTTTTGCATGTCCCTAATGTGTGTCTTTTTTTCAGAAGATACGGGCAGGCTAGGAATTGAAAGAGACGGGAGACTTAAGAGATCCACCTCTTAAATATTTTCTTATGCTGCCTTCAAAAATCTGTTCTTATGTGGACAACTTATAAAAGGCCTACCGGGTTGCCTCTGTTAATATTTTAGGAGACTGTTTCTAATTGTTGGTTATTGGAGACAGACACTTCTTGACAATCTTTGTAAATAAAAAGATGTTGCCTCCTTAAATTGTGCTTTAGAAGTGACAAAAACGATACAAATATTAGAGAATTGTAACGTCTCCTGATACGCAAGTTAGTTGTTTTGTTGATTCATTCATGTCAGGTCGGGCTTGACACCAAAATGTTCTGCTTGCTCGTTTCGACAAACTCCACAACGATCACCAGCTGGTTGTCCCATGCCAGAACTCAGAAGCGCTCTCTACTTGGTTTCAGGCAAGCTCGCATTGCATAGGTCATGGTAACAAGGTAAACTGCCAAAAATCCTGACGCGGCAAGGTGTCGCAAGGGTTCTTCCAGGAACCACTTGGTGCGTGAAGCTTGCAAAAGATCAACACCTAAACAACATAAAATAGATTAAAAACTAAACGGGAATTATATCTTCCCCTGATTCGCAGTTCAATCGTTTCGTTAATTTGTTCCGATCAGTTCTGTCTTCAAACAGCAAGCCTTTGCATTCTTGGTTGAAGATAACCTCCACGAGCTCCTTCAGGGCTTCCTCAGTGGTAGGAAACCAGAAGCGCTCTTGACGATGGGATTGCACTTCCAGACATGGTGTGTGAAGGTTGGAAAGAGCAACCCCTAAACTACGCAGACATCTCATACCCTTATTAATGGCCTACTCGCTTTGTAATCTTGAGCCAGCATGTCATGTTCTTGTAGCCCTGAATGATACTGCCCCTGATACCTCCTACTCCCAAACATATGCCTACGTTTTGGTCACACATCTCACTGTAATTTGCTGCACTAGATAAACATATCAAGTCAAAAGATTCTTTTCGATCAGCTCAGAACCATCGTATCTATATGTATTCATGTGCGTGGATAAAGAAATAGTGTGATGACTACGACGGCACGGGGTGCTATTTGCCTCTTTATATAGACCCACGTTTATATGCCTCGCCTATGTTGGCATACATGTACATGTAGTGCATCTTGTATATATGTACACGCACATATATATCTGTGAGATAAGCACTGTGATCTTTCTCCAGTTGTTCGCTAGAACCATACACATTATAGTCTATATCTAAGTTGTATGTTTGCTCTGAGGAATGCAATAGTCGCTGATCTTTTCACTATTTATTTCTTTCTTTAGTTTCCAAAATGGAATGACTTAATGCATCACAGCACCTCGTTTCTCACAATTCAAAATTTTGTACTAGTATTTGAATCATTTACCAATAAATTTGATTAATGGACTCATGGTTGGTTAAACCCAAATTAAACACGGTGTCAGAATTTGATTAGTCAGAATTAAACATGGCATCCAGACTGCTAGCTAGCTCCAAGAAGGTCCTTTAACTGAATGTACTGTGTGTTCACCAATCTGGAACCTAGGAAGGTCCTAAAGGTTTGGAATGTCAACCACCTCAACAAACAGGGCAGACAAGGGGGGTGGAGGCAACTCAACAGCATCAGCATGGTCAGTTAAATCATCCGTAGCTACCGCCTACACTATACCACAACCAATCTATAACGTCTGACAACGATCACTATAGAGTGATCGGATGCTATCGGTCGCTATAGAGTGATCGGACGCTATAGACCTATAGTGATGCCACTTACTGCGACTTATACATCGATTGCTATAACCTTATAGTGACTGATGAACCGACGCTATAACGGCTTATAGCGACCTTTTTTCTGACGCTATAGATTGGTTTGGTATAGTGCTATCAAACAACAAAAGGTGCAGGGTCCTCCTCAAACCCAAGCCCCTAACCTTGAAACCCTAAAGTCGACAACCTTGTCTATGGCCATGACACAGTGGAGAAGGAAGGCACACACCGCAAGGTTGCATCGGACTCACCATGGTGCGTACTCCGTGCAACCTGTTGCATAGTCGAGGCGGGCAGCTTATTAAGAGTCCACCGGAAAATGGCACTCGTTTTCATATGTCAACTTAAGAGACCTTCCTTGTTTATTGAGTGTCTCTATAAACACTGCGACCATCTCCAATTGTTGGTTATTTTGGAAACATACACACTTGTTTTTACAGTCTTTGTAAATGTAAGATGTTGCCCCTCTTTAAAAAGCAACGTCTAAAACAATGCACTAATCGGAATATTGTATCTTCCCCAGATATCCAGATTAGTTGTTTCATTCATTCATTCATGCATGTCAGTTTTCAGTTCAGACTTTAGTCACCAAGGTTTTTCATGCTCGTTTTAATATACTCCACGTGCACCTGCCAGGTCTCACAAGTGCTCTCGTCAGTGTCAACACGACCTGCATGGTTTCACTTTCAGGCGCCGACCAGGTGGGAGTGGGCGGCCCACCTAAAGGCCTGCCGGCGCCTCCCGTCTCCAATCGTCTTCTACCTCCCGGTGCTCGCCCCCGCCGCCACCGCCTCCGCCGCCGGCGCGCGCACTAGGGGCAGGCCGGAGCTCCGGCGAGCTCTAGGGCGCCCGGCGCGCACACCTTCTCCCCTCCCCCATCTTCCCCGCCGTCGGCATAACCCCAGCCGCTATTAACGCCGCCACCTCCGAGCTCGAACCCAGCCGCCATAGATGACCTCCCACTCCCCCGCTGCCTACCCGTACCCAGCCGGATGAGTCCAGCCCTGGCCCGGCTCGGCGGCGCCCCGCCCCCTCGCTCAGCGCCGCCCACCCCGTGCCGTGTTGGCGGCCGTGGCCAGGCCGGCCGGCCGGATTCTACAGCCGGGGAAGAAATGGGGGGCAGGTGGAGGCCGACGGACACTAACTTTCGTGGGAACGCTCGCCGTCGTCGTCACAGCGGTCTCCGGCGTCGTCCGTCGGCGTCGCCCGCCGGGCAGCGTCGACCGAGCTCGTGGCGTCGTCGTCCCCGAGCAGGCCATGGGCCAATGCGGGCCGTGGGCGGCCCACGAAGGGTGGTCGGCGCAAGCTCTGGCGCCGACCCAGTCGGCGCATAAGATTGCCGCGTGGCAGGATTAAAAGCCTGAAATCCTTGCTATCATTGTCTCTTTTTTTGGAACAACAGGAGGGGCCGGGAGCCCCTACTGAAATTTTATTAAATGTAACCAAGCCGATTACAGGAGAGAGTTTACAACTAATAAATAAAAGAGAGAAGAATGGAAAAGCTAGTTACAGAGCACTGAAGATACAAAGAAGGAAACAAGAAAGATCAGTTCACTCAAACAAGCTGCTCTAGCCATAGCTCAATTTCTGGGAAGAATTTCTTCTTGGCTCACCACAAGAGTTGACCAAAAGTGTGCTTGAATACGTCTAAGCATCTTAAGCAATCGGTCGGGATTCCCCTGAAAACAACATCATTGTCGAGGTGCTAGTTTCCTATCCTGACTCAATAAGGTGAGGCACGTGTTCTTCCAGAAACCGTACAGTGCTGTGGATGGTCAAGTGCGTGACGCATGGAAAATGTCAACCCCTAAACAACACAGATGTCCCATACTCCGTTGAATGGCATGCTCGACGTTGAATCAGGGACCTTGGAATGATACAACCCCTGATGCCTCCTACTCCCAAACACATGCCTTTTTTGTCACGTACGCATCTCATCTTGATGCACTGGGTAGACTTAACACACAGGACTCTCCCCATCAGCCTGCAAACATCGTCTCTATATATATATTCATGTGGCTAAAGAAATAATGTGACACGTAGTGTGACGACCGACCACACTTTGCCTCTTTATATATATGTACCAATGTTAATTTACAGGTCTCTTCTCTCGTTGGTAACTTGGCATACATGTATGTATACTTCATCATGTATATATGCACACATACATCTAGTGAGCCCCCTTATACTGCTTTTGTGTAGATAAGCATTGTGATGTTGCCAATTATTCGTTACAACGGTATGAATTATTATCTAAGGTTCTGTAAAGAACATGACCTGATAGGGCACGAAATGTACAGATGGGTTGTGCCGTGCCGCCCCCAACTGACTTACCCCGCAATCCAAGACAGAACAACAGAACAAAGCCTTTGCCTTGTCATGCCACCATCACAGCATATAGTCATCTACGGCAATAAAATTCACAAGAAAATTTTGATTCGTCAACACAAAGGACACGGCTACATCTAAGGGCAAAACATTGTTTTTTGGAGTTGGAGCACCCAGAGTTACACACTTATAAATCTCCCCAGTAGAATCATCATCTTTACTAGTGAAGACAGGCAGCGATCTGAGATGAAAGCCCATCTCCAGTAGATTCATCCTCTTTAACTACTGTGGCAAAGAAAATAATCATCCTTTATTACCAGTGGATCATATGTTACAAGTAGTACTAATTTTAGAACTTGGTTCTGCACCACCCTATCATCAAAATTTAGAAATCACCTCCCAATCCACGTTTTTCAACTGCCTAGAATAGTATTACACATGGTTGAAGTTGAACATCTGGGGTGATCGTTAGTCTGTCACGACCACTCAAGTGTAGAGTTGAGTTCATGATATGAGTGTGGTGAATGTCATATTTCTCTTCTCGGACTGTCAGACAACCTTGCTGTTAGTGTCAGCTACTTCAATCAACACAAGCATGTCAGTTGAATTGAAAGTATATGGACTTGTGAACGACAAAGAACTACACAAGCAATAGCAGCAGATGGAAATGGTCTGAAATCATGATTTGCACATGTATTAATTTCAGAACAACATGTGGCCTTTCTTGGGTGGATGTTTAAGAGGAATAACGATCATGAATGTTACTACCTCTGGATCGCAGCATCGACTCAGAGTCCCCTTTGGTCCAATATATGGAATTTACCTCTCTATAATTGTATAGTACAAGGAAAATTACCTTCAACCTTACCAACAACTCAGCATCAACCAAGTGTTACAAACATAGTACTGTGGTGGTAGCGAACTAATTAAAAATTAACAAATAAGAAAACCTCACTCAGTCATATGTCTGATGAAATATGTTTAAGTGAGACATTTCATTAAACAGCATGTGAGCACAGTTTATGGAGACACTTAATCAAATAGTGTGCCCAAAACATTGGTTTTGCAGTTTGTGTGTGGACTAAAAATTGTAGGGTTTTGCACTTCAATCAATTGTCTATTCAGTCTCAGAACCGACTACAGATCAATCAAAATATCGAGACAGGTCGCAAACAAGCACAGCTACAAACCAGCAGGCACAAAACCACAGGTCGTTATTGTAGTAGCAGACAGAAAGCCAAAGCCTCATGCATTCCTGTACACGGCGTACTGGTATGGCATGCCACGGAGGCTTTCTTCAACAGTTATCAAAGGGAGCGTGCATCGCAGCCATGAGTTCAGTGACGTGCGTTTCTTAATGGTGTGGATGTGGAGGTGAAGGCTACACTGCCAGAGTGGGTGATACGTGGAGCTTGGGAAGATCAATGTAAAACCACACAGATCTCCAAGGCTCCACGGACGATACTTGTCCTGATGCCTCCTAATCCCAAACATGTGCCTCCTTTTTGTCACACACGTATCACATTTTGCTGCACTAGGTAAACTTCGCACACACCACACGACTCTCTCGATCAGACAACAACCATCGTCTCTATATATATTCATGTGGCCAAGAAATAGTGTGTCACTGACGCCCGACCACACTTTGCCCCTTTATATAATAATATATACCAACCCTCCTTTCTTAATATAATGGCAACTAGGCGCATCACGTATTTATATGCACACATTCTATATTGCTTTTGTGTAGATAAGCACCGTGGTTTCCCCAGTTATTCATTATAAGAGTACGCACTATAATAGGAGAAATTTTACAGTGCATGGAAATAATGGGAGCCTTTGATTCATTTAGATCTAATGCTTAATAAAAATATAAAGGAAGCTAATAAGAGGAACTTAAGTCTTAGGCCGAAATTTTAGAGGCCCAAAAACTGATCTCTATTTTTATCCAAACGGTCCATCAGCAATTGGACCGGCACGAAGAACGTCTTCACGAAGCCTACGTCACCATGAAGAGGGACATCTCCATTGTCGAGCTGCCACAAGTCTTGAGTGTTATAGCTCCAAGCTGGTCCTTTGACTGAGTCTTGAGGCGGAGCACTCAAATTGTTGGTTATTTTTGACACATACACACTTATTTTTGACAGTCTTTGTAAACAAAAGATGTTGCGCCTCTTTGAAATCAATGAACTATTCAGAATATTCTATCTTCCTCTTATATGCAGATCAGCTGTTCAGACTTACACCAAGATTTTGCATGCTCGTTTGAATATACTCCTCGTGCACCTGCTATGTCTCATTGCTCTCGTCAGTGGCAGCAACACGGCCTCCTTCACAGTAAATGCACGACTGAAAGCCTGAAATCCTTGCTATCATGGCATCAATTTAAGCTCGCTCTCATACCGATCGAAGCAGCTGCTAGTTTTCTATCCTGACTCAGCAAGGTGTGAGGCAAGTGTTCTTCCAGAAACCAAGCAGCCCGTAGGTTGCTGGACCGTCAGGTGCGTGAAGGTAGGATAGATCAACCTCTAAACCACACAGATGTGTTGAATGGCATGCTCGCCATCCAATGTTGAAGTCCGGAACGATATTTTCTCCTGATACCTCCTACTCATACCTACTTTTTTTTTTGGTCACGCACGCATCTCATTTTGCTGCACTAGATAGACTTAGTACACATGACTCTCTGGATCAGCCAGCAACCGCCGTCTGTATATATATTCATGTGACAAAAGAAATAGTGTGACACTGGGACGACCGACCACACATCGGCTCTTTATATATATGTACCAATGTTTGCATGCCTCCTCTCTTGTTGGCAACTTTCCATACATATATATGTGTACATTTGCACACATACATCTAGTGAGCCCCCTATATATACTGCTTTTGTGTAAGCATGCATTGTGATGTCGTCAGTTATTCACCCGTAGATATTATTGCTTAACAACAGCTTGTAATGGCATCCCAGTTGTAACTGCAACTCCAATCTCTTCTTCTTAGTGAAAATTAGAGCAAAATCTTTGCACAATTGTGAAAAAACTATTATTATTATCTATAAGTTTCTGTAAAGCACATGACCTGATAAAGCTAGCACGACACCTAAGACTGATGGGTCATGCCATGCCGGCCAACTGACTTACCCTACAATCCAAGATGGAACAGCACAACAAATAAAGCCTTTAATTACCTTGTCGCGCCACCATCACAGCATAGTCATCTGGTGTGAGTTTGAGTCTGACGACCACTCATCAGTGGAGTTGAGTTCATGAATGTGATGAATGTCATATTTCTTCTCAAACTGTCAGACAACCTCGCTGTTAGTGTCAGCTACTTCAATCAACATAAGCATGCATGTCAGTTGAATTGAAAGTGTATGGGCTTGTGAACGACAAAGGTCTACACAAAAGCAATAGCAGAAGATGGACACACGGACTGAAATCATCATTGGCGGCAACAAACACCTTGAGAGGATAAATTTGATCATTTGCACGTGTACTAATTTCAAAACAACCTGTGGCCTTTCTTGATTGGAGGTTTAAAAAACCAGGACGTGAGGGGGGACGATGTCCCCACCCGTATTTCATTAAGAAGAAGATCTTCTCACCAGATCCTGGAAAATCCCCGAACCCCAGCCCCTGCCCTAACATGGGAGCCCACATGCCCGTGAGAAGGGGTCAGGCTTCACACCATGCTTTGGCACACGGGGACCGGCGAGGGGATTTTTTTGTGGGAAATCATGCGTCCGAGAGGACTCGAACCCATGACCGGTGGCCTCCCAACCGGGAGTGCTCACCAACTGAGCTATGCTCAATTCCAAGAAGAACAGTAATCATGAATGTCACGTCCTCTAGATCCCAGAATCAACAACTCTTCCCCTTTGGTCCTATGGGTTTACCTCTCTATAATTGTATAGTGGACAAGGAAAATTACCTTCAACGTTACCACCAATTCAGCGCACCAACTAAGTGTCACAAACATAGTGTGGTGGTAGCTAACTATACTTCAAACTTAACAAATGAGAAGACCTCACTCTCCAGTCATATATTTCTAATGAAATTTGTTTAGGTGAGACATTTCATTGAACAGCATGTGACGGCTTTAGGTGAGACATTGAATCAAATAGCATGCCCAAAAAACTGGTAGTGCAGTTTATGTGGACAAAAATTGTAGGATTTTGCACTTAGATCAATTGTCTATTAAATCTCAGAACCAAACTACCAGATCACTCAAAATTTTGCGGCAGGCATCATCAACCCGAATTCACCGCCACACTGAAGATGTCATCATCATGCAAACAAGCCGAAGTACAGCCACGAGGCGCAACCATATGTCATCATTGTAGTAGCAGACACAAGACCATGCCTCGTGCATTCCTGTGGCATGGTGTGCCACGGCCCGGTTACTTTAACAGTGCCAGCCTAAGAGGCCGTGCTCGATCCGAGGAGGCCATAGCCCATAGCAGCCTTGAGCGCACTGAAAGTGCATTAGCAACCCCTAAACTACACAGATGTCCCACGGACAATAGGTTGGCTTGCTCACCGTTACATCTTAGAGCTAGCCACATATTATACTTCCCCTCATGCCTCCTACTCCCAAACATATGCCTAGCTACTTTTTTGTCAAGCACGCATCTCATTTTGCTGCACTAGATAGACTTAACACACAGGACTCTCAATCAGCCGGCCAGCAACCATGTGGATAAAGAAGTAGTGTGTGTGACACTGTAACGACTGACCACATTGCCTCTTTATATAGTATATATGTACCGACGTTTTATATGCCTCCTCTTCTTGGCAACTTGGCATACATATATATGTATTCAACTATTCATCACACATAGTACATGCCTGTACTAGTTAGTCACGTGCATATCAAGATAGTCTAGGAGATAGCCTCCTAGACTGCATTTTGTGCAGATAAATGTGTCCAGTTATTCGTTTCCAACCGCCCGCCCGGCCGCCGGATAGGAAAGTGGGCGCGGATGATCTCTCACCACTCCTAGCTTGGATCTAGGATCCGGCCGCCCTCGACCGCCCGGAGAGGAAAGTGGGCGCGATCCCGGCGCCCCCGGCGCCGCCCGGTGCCGGAGAGGAAGGGGGCATGAATTCGGCGCGTCCCCGCGCCGCCCGTCGCGGAGAGGAAGTGTGGTGCAGATCTGGCCGATCCCGTGCGCCGACCGCCGAGAGGAAGGGGGCGCTGATCGCGCGCCCGCGGCGCCGGAGAGGTAGGGGGCGCGGATCCGCCCGCCCCGGCCGCTAAAGAGGAAGAGGGAGCGGATACGGTGCCCCCCCCGCGCGCTGCCGCCGTGGAGAGGAAGGGGGCACGGATGCAGCCACCCGCCACCGGAGAGGAAGGGAGGCATGGATCCAGCGCCCGAGCGCCGCCCACCGCCAGAGATGCTCGATGCACTGCCGCCGCCACTGAGAGAGGGAGGCTAGAGTGGAGAGTGGGAGGAAGGGACAGGACTTAGTCGCGCTCGCGCTCGGAGGAGGTGTGACCATCGCACGATTTTGAGAAGTTGCGCTCGCACTCGGGGAACGGAGGGGAGGCGGAGTTTGAGAAGTTGAGAAGAGAGTGAAACCCCAACTCGCTCATTTTATACCGAGGCAACTATTGGGCCTGGCCTAGGGCCCGATGGCCTCGGCCTTTTCCGTGACGGGCTTTTAACCTTGCCTCGCTACGGAAAACAATTTTCCGTGATGGACACGTTAGGATGCCCGCCATGGAAAATGATATTAACCCTGGCAAGGATTTTTCTGTGGCGGTCAAAAGTTCCCGTCACGAAAAATAAATAAAAAACGCCTGCCACGGTTAATCGGGCCATTAATCGTGGTGGGCAAACTCAACGCTCACCACGGGAAAGATTGGGCAGTGCCTTGTAATATGATTTCGGTAGTAGTGACATGCATACATGGGGAACAACACGCTCTACATCTAGGATGGCCGAGCAGAGATACAATCGAGCTAGAACGCCTTAGATGTGCACGGCAGCATGGTAATAGTGTGGAAACAGAGAGTAGATGACAGTCGGGATACGAAGCTCCATGAACCAAGCACATCCTACAATTCTGTTGAATGGCGCTCTTTTTTTTTTTTACCGAACCGGTTGGGGAGCCCCGGACCTATTTTTTATTTTCTATTAAATGAAAGAATGTTATGTACAACAAGAGAAAAAGAAGGGATAATGTACAAGGCAAAATGCCCAAACAAAAAGCAGGGTCCTCATCTATCTATGAAGCAGTCTCTCCAAGCAATCAAATGGGGAATTTTAGCAGGCTTGGCTTTGATGCACACCAGTCCAAGCTCCTCTATAAAATTCTTTTCATTGCATTTGTGCTTCTTTGCCCATTATCAAAAATGATCTTGTTTCTTGTGTTCCAAAGCGCCCAACAGGATGTTATCATTATTTCTCTGAAGAGAGCATTACCAAATCAATTCTGCCTTGAAGGATCATGTCTAGAGGACTGAGGTTTAGATTCCAAATAATGGGGATTAGATAGCAGCAGGCCTGACTGAAAGAGCACTCAAAAAAAGAGGTGAAAGCTTGTTTCTTCATGACCTCCATTACAAAGCACACATGTATAATCAGCAAGTATCATATTCTTCCTTCTAAGGAGATTCCTGGTATTGAGTCTATCTCTTTGTAGCAGCCATAAGAAAAAAATTCTGATTTCCAAGATTACTTGAATTCCACGTCCATTTGAAGAGCGGTGAGGCAGGAGTATTACCTATCAGCAGATTATAGACCTTCTTATTGCTATATCTTTAGGATCCCCCATCCATACGACCAGACATCCTCCTCATTTGCATTTATATCTCTATCCTGAATTATTTGAAGATTTTCCTCAAGTTGAGAGTAAGCTAGCTGTGGGAGACGCAGAGGGCTGAAGAGTCTGTCCAGCTGGCTATTCATGAAGAATCTTAGCATTTGGGTTTTCTTGTGAACGAGAAGAGCTGTGGATACTTATCCTGCAATTTCCAATCTATCCAAACATCTGACCACATTGAAATTGAATTCCGTCTATTTGGAGCGTAGGTTCCAAAAGTCTGAAACTTGTCAAATAATTTCAAGACATCCTTCCACCAAAAAAGACCGCACTGAACTTCTAAGTTGGGGAGGGGTTTGGGAATGGCGCTCTCCGTTCAATCTTCAACGATTGAGCATGTGTGGTGCTCTTGGAGACCTGAACGATACTTCCCCTGATGCCTCCTACTCCGAAACATATGCCTACCTTTTTGCACGCACACACATCTCATTTTGCTGCACTAGATAGACTTAACACACAGGACTCTCGAACAGCAAGCAACCACATTGTCTGTCTCTGTACATATATATCCATGTGAGTATAAAATAGTACAGTACGTCTGACGACCTACCATGCTTTGCCTCTTTATATATATGTACCAACGTTTATATTATAAACACCAAATGCATTACTTGATCATTAAATACAACATTAATCTTTCTATGTCTTGCCTCTTTTATATATATGTACCAACGTTTATATTATAAACACCAAATGCATTACTTGATCATTAAATACAACATTAATCTTTCTATGTCTCCTTATTAGTGCCTGTCCCCCCTTTGCCTCCCGTTGCGTCCAGCCTTTGTAGCTGTCGGATTGGCCGTTCTCAGCCATTGAATTTTTCCCCAATTATTGTAGAAAATTTCCTCTTTAAAGCAATATTATTATGGATCCCATTAGTGTCGTAGATATAAGAACAGATTATACCCGACAAATTTGATAAATAGGCAAGAGGGAAACTCTCTATTACCCCTAAAATTTCATGTATAGTATATATAGTACCTGGATGGGAGGGTTGTTGCTGGTAGCTCTGGTGTGAAATTTGATTTGACATGGAACTCGTTGCCTAACAGATTGAAATGTCGTTGAATCCTTCCTTAGGAAAAGAAGGTCACAAGAACAAATGCACCATGAGCTGACATATAATCCGAATGTAAGATCGTCAAACAGTGAGCTTACGTACCTCTGTAACAAAAATGGGTAAATTAAAAATACTCCCGTATTGAGAGAATTTTGTATAACATATACGCTGCCTCAGCATATTAGGTGAGTATATTACAAATACAACAGTGTGCAAGGCAATCTTCCTCTCTTTGGCAAATCTAATCTCAGCGTCGAAGCATTAATCTTTAGGGGTAATTTCAGAACTCGCATTGGTTCTGCACCAATCCATCATCAAAATTCAGAAATAGTATACTTCAGAAATTTTCAGGTTCTGCACCACAACATTTTGTCAACCACCTAAATAATATATTAGACAGGGTTTTGAAGTTGAACATGTGGTGTCATTGTGAGTCTGTGACGACCACTCATCAATGTAGAGTTGAGTTCATGAATGTGATGTAGGTCCGATTTCTCTTCTCAGACTGTCAGACAACCTCGCTGTTATTGTCAGCTACATCAATCAACACAAGAATGCCAGTTGAATTGAATGTGTGTGGACTTGTGAACGACGACAAAGGACTACACAAGCAAAGCAGCAGATGGACACAGACAGAAATCATCATCGGCGGCAGCAAACAACGTGAGAAGAGAAATTGGATCATTTGCACGTGCACTAATTTCAGAAAACATGCTGCCTTTCTTGCACGTGCACTAATTTGCACGTCCTCTAGATCCCACCCAGCATCAAGTTAAGAGTCCCCTTTGGTCCTATGGGTTTACCAAAAATTGTAAGATTAAGCACTTTGATCAATTGTCTATTCAATCTCAGAACCGACTACCAGATCACTCAAAATGTTGAGGCATGTCTCTTGGTAGAGGCATCTGTCAACCAGCAAACACTGCCACTGAAAACATCATCATGCAAACAAGCACAGCTACAGCCATGTAGCGCGACCACATGTGAGTAGAAGACAAAAGGCTAAAGCCTTGGGCATTCCTGTTGCGTGGCATTAATTCCATGGCCAGGTTAATTCAACAGCTCGATCTAACACCAGCAGACGAGCAGATCGGAGACGATGCATTGGAGGCTTTCTTCAGTAGTTATCAAAGGGGCCTGTACGTGATGAACAATCAGCAGGGAAAGGGAAACTTGCAGGAGGGGAAGAACAGAATGTTAGATAATCCACGCTCATTCTGCTCCACTCTTAGTATTGGCCAAATATAGAATAAGACTCATGCAATGGCTGTAATTGTTTCTACCTTTCATAGACTTAGCAAGTAGTGGTCATAGTGCTCGCTGTGAGATCGTCCGTGGGATGGCACGGACCAGTCCTGTCCATAGCATGTTGTATTTGCTTCCTATAAATTGATCAATAGAAGTAACAGAAAAGCTGTGACATTCCAGCGCAAGTTTCAGTGTACTCAAAGGTGTGTGTTGGCGTGAGTTCTTGCGTGTGTGGGAGTGTTCATCAGTCATCTTCCTCGACTCGTGATGATCGCCGGGCGAAGAAGAAGACAACAAGTGGTATATCAGAGCCGGTTTCATCGTCCGACGTTCGACCACGAGCGCAGCGACGATACATGGATCATCGGCGCGCAACCGTTCCTTCGCCGCTGCGAAACGGCGGTGGCGGGGAGAAGGGGCGGGAATGGAGGGCGCGACCGCGATCGGGTGGTTCACCGAGTCGTGCGGGAGGAAACCGGAGGCGGATCCCGTACCCGCTGCTCAACAAGTCGAACTACTACTCATGGGCGGCCCTCATGAAGCTCAAGCTCCAAAGCGCGAAGCTGTGGCCGGCCATCAACGACGACGTCATGGACTACGCCGATTTTACCGGAGCGCGCTGGAGATCATCACTCTCGGCGTGCCTCCGGAGATGCACGCACCGCCGCCAGGAAGCCATCGGGCGGCGTGGGAATACCCGAGAAACATCCATCTCGGGGTGGATCGTGTGCAAAGCAGCGGCGAACACTCTTCGGGCGAGTTCGAGGCGCTGCAGTTCAAGGAAAGTGAGACGGTGGACAACCGCCCTCCGCATCACCGATCCGGCAAATCAGCTCGAGGTACTCGACGCCGGGTACACCGAACCTGAGCTCGTCGCGGCGTTTTCTTGGCAACTCCGGCAAGGTACTCCCAGATCGTCATGTCCATTGAAACTTCACTTAACACGGAGGAATTCTCCGGATGACCTCATCGGGAGGCTCAAGGCTGTCGAAGAGAGATACGGTCTTGATGGCAGCGGTGGCGCATCCTCGGCGCAACTCAACCTCACGAAGACGAGTTGGTGTCGCGCGTGATGGCGCGGATGAAGATCTCGTGAGGATCGTCCGAGGAGGCAGCAACAAGAACTTCGCTGGGAACATGCCTCGTGGTCGTGGTGGTGACCGCGGCACAAGCAATGGAGGTTCAAGGCCTCCCTATGGCGAGGGGGCAAAGGGAAGAAGAAGGAGAAACCCAAGCTCTCGCCAAGGACGAGGGCGCCCATCGCGGCAAGACGGGCCTTTGGGAGGCTCGCGAGTGCCGAAGAAAGCGCGACGAGGCTGCGCACATGGCTCAGCGGAGGAGGACGCCGGAGGCTGCGCTCAATGCCCGGTGTGGTGTCGCCGGTGCCATCTTGGGAGGAAAAACCAGCCACGCTTGTTTGGGGTACCGGAGGAGCAAGACCACGGTGCCAAGGCGGATGTACCAGCCGACGCGGTGGGTTCTCGAGGAGGAGGACACCAGTGCCACATCGCCGGGGCTCGCAGCGAGCCGATCACCGCCAAGACGACATCAACATCATCCGATGTTCCCAATCTCGGCTGCACATCGACGAACATAAAGCTGCTCGCGTGCAGCTGGGAGAAAGGGCGATGGCGGAGCACTCGGGCCGGGATCCTCGACACGGGGAGCCACGAACCACATGACGTGGGACGAAGTCCATCTTTCACCGAAGCTCGCGGCCGCGCGCGGCGCTGATCAGGCGTTTTTGGGGACGGCTCGGTCGCGTGCCCATTGAGGGGCGCGGCACCATCCTCGCTTCAGGCTCAAGAGTGGCGCACACCAGGAGCCGGGTAGGCGTCTACCACATTCCGAGGCTTACGACCCACATCGTGAGTCTCGCCAACTCGACGAGCAAGAGTACAAGGTGCTCATTGAACATGGCGCCCTAAGGATTTGGGATCAGCAAGGGCATGTCGCGGCCAAGGTACCGCGCTCCATGAATCGATTGTACACACTCGTCCTTCCCATCGACAAGCCGGTGTGCCTCGCCGCGCGGAGCTCCGAGGCGGCGGCAATGGCATGCCAAGGTTTGGGCATCTTGGTTTTCGCGGGACCGAAGGAGCTGCCCAAGAAGAAGATGGTGCGTGGGCTGCCGTGAGATAGACCACGCCGAACAGCTTTTGCGATACCGCTTGAGGCGGGCAAGCTGCCGACGCCACTGCTCCTCACGGCGAGCAAGTACCGGGCTGCACACTGCCGACCTCGTGCACGCTGAACCGCGCCCCGATCACGCCCATGACGCCCATGGCAAGCGGGGCCTGTTCCCTACTGCCGTCGGCGACAAAAAGCCGCTATATGTGGCTGGTGCTCCTCAGCACGAAGGACCAGGCCGCCACGCCATCATCCGCCGCAAGCTTCGAGTGGAGGCTGAGGCGGGAAGGAAAGCCGCGCACCCTGGCGTGCCGATCGCGGGGGGAGTTCACTCCGCGCATTTCGGCGACTGCATTGCCATGGAGGGCGTGTAACGCCACTTGATCGCACCGCATCGCCGCAAAGCAAAACGGTGTGGTTGAGAGGCGCAACCAAACCGTGTTGGGCATGGCACGGAGCATGCTCAAGGCAATGCGCATGCCCGGCCGGATTCCGGGGAGAGGGCGGTGCCGACGGCGGTCTTCATCCTGAACACATCACCGACGAGGAGTGTGGAGGACATGACGCCGCATGAAGCCCGGTATGGTGCTAAGCCGCCTGTACATTTCCTTCGTACTTTCGGCTATGTTGCACATGTCAAGGTGGCCGGCGGACATCGAAGAAGCTCGGCGACAGCATACTCCGATGGTTTTCGCCGAATTACGAAGAAGGAACCAAGGCGCATGTGTTCTATAATCGAACACCAAACGCGCGTGCACATCTCGCGGGATGCGAGTGTTTGATGAAGGACGGGCGTGGAACGGGACGGGAAGAAGGCGGTGAGGAGGCCGAGGAGCCATTTCATGTCGAGTACACGACGGTGATTATTCGCGCGTGGAGCTCGGCACAACCGAACATGGTGGTCCCGACGACGCTCGTTTGGGGGAGCCAAAGACACTTCGGCCGGTGAGCCAAGTGGAACACCGATCAACTCCAAAGACACTCGGCCGTGCAATTCGAGTGGAACGCCGATCAACTCCAAAGACACTCGGCCGGGTGGGCTGGGTAGAATGCCGACATCGCCGGACGCCGGCGGCAAGCGGCAAGATGGAGGAAGTACACCAGCAACATCTACTTCACCCATCCGAACCCGGCAGGTGGAGTTCGTCTCACCTCCATTCGTCCTTTGGACCTCGACGCCTATCAAGGTGGAGCACCACTCCGATTCCGAAGTCGGATGATCTTCTGGGGGCTGGTGGAAATCCCGACATGGCTGTACCGGAGTTCAAGTCGACGAGGACTTGCTCCTTGCCGTTTGGGGAGGAACCCGCAACATTTGAAGAGGAGGCGTGAGGAGGCTGGGCGCGCAAGGCCATGGCCGAGGAGCTGGCCTCGATCGAGCGAATGGCACTTGGGAGCTTGTGAACCTGCCCCATGGTCATCACCGATCGGCTTGAAGTGGGTGTTTAAGGTGAAACGCGGATGAGGCGGGTGCCATCGCTCAAGCACAAAGCCCGCCTCGCTGCAAAGGGGTATGTACGTAAGGAAGGCATCGACTTTGATGAAGTTTTTGCACTGTCGCGCGGATGGAATCAATCCGCATGCCGCTTGCCGCTGGCCGCACAGAGGGCTGGCTTGTTCATCACATGGATGTCAAGTCGGCGCTCCTAAATGGCGAGCTGAAGGAGGAGGTTTATGTCCTAAGAACCGCCAGGCTTTGTTGCCGCAAGACACGAGGGCAAGGTGCTGAAGCTACAGAAGGCGCCAGATGGGCTTCGACGGGCGCCGCAAGTGGCCCGGAACACAAAGCTCGACCGCCAGCCTTGCGCAAGCTCGGCTTCACGCGGTGTGCCCAAATAATATGGCATGTACATGCGTGGCATGGCTGCATCGCAAGGTGGTGGTGGGCGTCTATGTTGACACCACCGATCATCACAGGGCAAACCAGGCGGAGGTCAAGGCGCTCAGGAGGAAAATGTGGCTGGCTGCAGACCAAGATGAGTGACCTTGGGCTTCTCTCATACTACCTCGGTATGGAAGTGAAGCAAGGTCGGAATGCCATCTCATTGGGACAAAGGCCTATGCTAGGAAGCTCGTGGAGAAGGCAGGGCTGATCGGTTGCAAACTCAGCCCCACGCCCATGGAGGCGCGCCTTCGGCCGACAACCAAGAGCACGACGCCAGGAGGTTGATGCAACCATGTACAGAGTGGTGGGCAGTTTAAGGTACTTGGTGCATACTGGCCCAGATATAGCTTTTGCCGTAGGCTATGTTGGGCTTTCATGGAGAAGCCACGGCAAGAACACCTTGTGGCCGTGGAAGCACCGGCCGCGCTACATCGCCTGGCACGATGGATTACGGCATTGTCTACCCCAAAGCCTGCGCAATGGTGACAACCGCCTCGACGGGCTACGATGGATGCTGATTGGGGTGGTGGCATTGACGACGGAGAAGCACCGCAGGGGTGATCTATTTTCAGGGGAGTTGCGGTCACACATGGCAGTCCCAAAGGTGAAGACGGTGGCTCAATCCACCACCGGCTGAGTACATAGCGGGAGCTGCAGAGCTTGTCAAGATTGTGGCTCGCTCAGCCGGCCGGGGCGACATCTTTGGGAGGAAGGTCCAGCGCCCAATCCTCAAGATGGACAATCAAGCCGCAATCGCCCGAGCAAGAACCCCGTTCTACATGATCGCAAGAAGCACATTGACACAAAATATCATTTCATTCGCGACCGTGTGGAGAGCGGCAAAATTCAGGTGGACTACACAAGCACAAAGGGAGCAGATTTTGCCGATGGTCCGACAAAGTCTCTTGGACGCGCGAGGTTTTGTGAACTTCGTGATATGGTAGGCATCGTCAAGTTGAAGAATTGAGCATGAATTAGGGGGAGATTGATATGGTGGGCGTCGTCAAGTTGAAGAATTGAGCATGAATTAGGGGGAGATTGTTAGATAATCCACGCCATTCTGCTCCACTCTTAGTATTGGCCAAATATAGAATAAGACTCATGCAATGGCTGTAATTGTTTTACCTTTCATAGACTTAGCAAGTAGTGGTCATAGTGCTCATTTGTGAGATCGTCCGTGGGATGGCACGGACCAGTCCCGGCCCATAGCATGTTGTATTTGCTTCCTATAAATTGATCAATAGAAGTAATGTAAAAAGTCGTGACATTCCAAATGTTAAAGTTTCAGTGTACTCAAAGGTGTGTGTTCGCTGTGAGTTCTGCGTGTGTGGGAGTGTTCATCGGCCATCTTCCTCGACTCCGGTGATCATCGCCGGCGAGAAGAAGACAACACAGAAGTAGTTGCAGAGGTCAGGATTGAATTAAAATGGAAGGTTTCCAGTTTACAATTGTTTGACTCTTTCATTCGCTATGCCGGTATAACTACCACCTAGTTCGCTCATATCAGCCATTGTGGCCCAAAGAACCTTCGGGTTGGGCTTCATGATTCGCTTGAGCCTTGGCTCGACAACAAAGATCGTGAGGGAACACTGCGTTTTTTCGCCGCCTTCCGCCATTCTTCTTCACCATCGACACGATGAGCCTCAAAGAGTATTGTTGATTCGGCCGAGCTAGAGGGAGGCCATCGTAGCCATGAGCACATTGACCGCTTCATGCGTGAAGCCGTGACGTAAGTCCCCAAGCTAAACCACACACCGCGAACACATGGTTGATTTAGGTCACATGTGTTTAGTTTTGTGATGTAGTGATTGTCAACAAATAACATTCTCCTTCTATTTTTCATTTATCTTTTATGCTTGGCTATGTTCACCAAGACACGTGGAGTGTGTCAAGACGTTCTTGGTTCGTGTTGTGCACGGTGTGGAGCTCGGAGATGGTAGCCGACGGCGAGGTGAAGGGGCCAAGGAGGACGTCACGGCCGACGGACGCGGAGGTGAAGGACGGACGACGGAGGCTTGGACCGAGGGACCGGATCGCCGGGTGGCTAGCCATGGTGGCCGACATCCGGGACATCGACGGATGCAAGAGGACGCGGGCGGTGACAGTGTCGATCGGGTCAAGACGGCGAAGCGCAAAAGGCAGAGCGGGGAGCTCGGATGACTTGGCGACTCGGGCGGTCAAGACGGCGATGGCGACACGTGTCGAGGAGGTTTGGTGGTTTGCCCTCAAAACCATCGGCGCTGGTTTCGTGGTTTGGGCCTCAAAACCATGGGCGCTGGTTTCGCGGGTTTGGGCCTCAAAACCCGAGGCGTTCCGGGCGGACGGAAGGGACGGCACGTGGCGGCATCGGGGAGGTTGCGTGGATGCAAGGCTACCGATGAGGAGGCGCGGTGGCCGCCGGGTCAATTATCCCCAGTCTAATCGAAATAGCCTTAGGGTTACAGGACCGACTCATGTATCTTAGGGTAGTTTAGGCAGAGGGAATATGGGGCTATTTAAAGCGAGTAGGCATACCCCTTCATCCTCCCTTGCCTCTCATTTTCACATTTTCTAGCTAGGGTTTCCGGACCGGTGAGAGAGGTCCACCGATCTTGTATCGAATTTGTTGGGCAAGGGCTAGCCCTAAGTAGCCTATCACATGGTGGCGTTTGGGATGATTGGATCGGTGTTCTTGTTTGATCTTGAGCTGTAATTTTTCGGTTCATCACTTGTTCTTCCCGAGTTCCCTCCCCCCTCTCTTCTCTTCGCGATTTCTTCGTTTTGGTACCGTTTGATCTCGTTTTTTCTTGCCTTGATTCATGCTAGGACGTGAGAGGATCATTTCCACCAAAGGAAATCAACTAATTCCTCACGAGCAAGTAGATCAGGCGATTTTTTGGATCGAAATCGATTTTTGGTGTGTTCTTCATGAGATCCGCAATTCCTCTCGATTTGATCAAATTGGCGATGATT
Organism: Hyparrhenia diplandra; assembly: GCA_015847255.1. Classification (NCBI taxonomy): domain Eukaryota; kingdom Viridiplantae; phylum Streptophyta; class Magnoliopsida; order Poales; family Poaceae; genus Hyparrhenia; species Hyparrhenia diplandra. The sequence continues at coordinate 83,195 of JADLZK010006666.1, forward strand.
TTTTTGGGATAGCCTCTCCTATGCCTTGTGACCAAGTGTCTAAAATCTTGTGGCAAAAGGAGTTGATTTGATCAAGTTTTGAAGGAATTTTGTTTGGGGCGGATTTTTTGTTCGTGCTACAGCCTTTCAATTCGAGTCGATGGTGTCCAAAGAGTTCGATATCGACTTGTCTACCCTTCAAGTAGTTTTCGTGAGTTCCGCATAATCGAAAAGTCCAGAGGTTCGTTGTTTTCTGCCGTTCTTAGGTTCTCGTTTCGCATTGTTCAAGAGTTCGAGATAATCGACTTGTCTAGTCTTCGTATTGTTCAGTATTTTCCAAGATCGAAAGTCCGTAGCCTTTTCGCTTCTTCTTTGTTGGCAGGCACCGCTCGTAGTTGTCGTGATTGCAGTTTTCTAACACATCCGTGTTTAGTAGTCTTCATGTTAGTTGGTGTTGCTTGATTTTGTCCGTCTTTGCTCTTAGAGGTTGGGGGTTGAGCCGATGACCCAAAATTGAAAAGATTATCGAGGCTCCCATTCACCCCCCTCCGGTCGCCGTTTCGGTCCTTCAATTGGTATCGAAAGCAGGTTAAGGGTCATATCCACCTTAATCGGTTCTTGATCCGAGAAGGCGACATGGAGAGGTTTGGTCACTATGGTGGCAAGCCTCCTGAGTTCGATGGCACCAACTATCCCTATTGGAAGATTAAGATGCAAGCACATCTTATGGGGATGGATTGGAGAGTGTGGGAGATTGTCGAGGATGAGAACTACCAAGTGCTAGCCACTCGAGTGGGTGAGGAACAAATAGCCCAACACAATGCCAACAACCGAGCGAGAAGCGTCTTGTTCTCTAGCCTCAAAGACACCGAGTTTGAGAGAGTTGCCACTTGTGAGACCGCTCGTGAGGTGTGGAAGACACTCAGAGAGCTACCACGAGGGAACCCCACAAGTTAAGGCCCGCCTATATGAGAGACCTACAAGAGAGTACAACAACCTCATCCAACTTGATGGCGAGTCCATCGATTCTCTCTTTGCTGGGTTTCGCACGATCCGCAACAAGCTTCGGGCGAACAAGCCGTCAGAGAGGCTTGACGAGCACGAAGGCGATGCGGCTCTTGTACGCCCGGATCGGAAGGTGTGGGATGTGAAGGTGTCCGCGATCATGGAGTCCGCCAACCACGACACCCTCACACCCGACGAGCTCTACAAAGAAGCTCAAGTCCTCCCGAGATCGAGGCTCGGATCCGGGCGGCCGAAGAACCCATCCGCGCCCGAATGTTGCTCTCGTCTCCGGTAAGGGTAGTTCGAGCTCTTCCGCAAACCCTTCTCACGGATCTCGTTTGCCTTGTCCTCTTTGGTGTCCGTGGACTGAGGAGCGGATGGAGAGCCTTGGGGATGATGAGCTTGCACTAGTCATCGGCCGATTCTCGCTGTTCCACAACAACCGCTTGAACCGTCGGGCGTGGCGGTCCATCCAAGGGCGGATGCTTCGAAAGGTGGGCGATCCGGACCACTTCATCGCCGCAAGGCGTGCCCCAAGAAGAACAAGGACAAGTACTCCGGCGAGAAGTACTACTCCAACAAGCACGACTCCGACAAGCGAGTACATCTCCGGCAAGTACAAGTCCAAGAAGGGCTTCGACAAAGGAGGCGATCAAGAAGAAGTACCTCAAGCGTGCCAAGGAGCACAAGCACGCCTTCCTTGCCTCCCTCGGCGACCTCAAAACGACTCTTCAGACGGGCAATCTTCCTCAAGCGATGAGGAGTCCGAGCGCAAGGTCGAGGACAAGCTAAATGGACTTTGCTTCTTCGCCGACTCCAAGCCCGGGGCTTTCGCACCATGGCCCTCGATGGAGCGGGTGGACCGACAGCCAAGCCACACGACGGCGACTCTTCTTCCCCGAGGTACCTCCTACAATCGAATCTCTCTCTCCGATGAGGTTGACTCTTTGGGCGATGCGCTTGTGTGTCAAGAGAAGTTGCTTGCGTGCCGCTAGGGGGAGAGAAAGGAGTACAAGGAGAAGTAGGAAATGGCTATGACGAGAGATAGAGTTGCTTAGGAACCCCGTCGATGTCTCCGATGAGACGGAGTGTGATGCTTGTGCTGTGCATATGTCTAGCATCATGTCTTTGCAATCCAAGTACTCGGCTTTGCTAGATGAGCACGTTGATCCAAGTCTAAGCCCATGCCGTTGAGTGCGTGCAAGTCTTGTCCTCGACTTGCGATCCGAGTTTGGCGAGAGAAGGCCGCCAAGCTTGCCGTGGTTTGAGAAGGCCAACTCAGATAGCACCGCGGCTGAAATGTGCTAAGTGTGAAGCTTTGGAGTTGGAGCTCATGTCTTGTAGGCATGACAAGGGAGAGTCGGTGGAGAACAAGTACCTTCGCCTCGTCCCGAAGTTGGGTGTCTAGTGGAGAGCCACGCTTGGCATGATGATGAGTCGGGCTCAAGAGGGGGACCGACACATCGGGATTAGGCTTTGCTATAGGTGGGAAGGGTGAAGTTATCTATGGTAAGGTTGGTCGGGGTAGTGGTTTGAGCTCAAGTGAGAAACCAACAAACACTCCCAAATTGACCAAGATCACCCCACCTGAGCCTACCAAGCCCATTGTGCAAGATGGCATCCTCCAAGAACCAACAAAGACTCCACCTCCCAAACAAGTGTGGCTTCCCAAACCAAACCATCTCAACAACCCACTTGACACTTTACCCAGATCCCTCGAGGAAACCCCTTCCTAAGGCCAAGGCCACAACAAGAGTGAACCATCCACCCAAGAGAGTGAACCAACAACCACCCAAGAGAGAGGTGAGGTATCACTGTGAGTATTGCCAGAGAGATGGTCACCTGGTTGAGTTTTGCTTTAGGAGGAAGAGGGATGCTAGGCGCCAAGTTGAGTTTGAGAACCGCGACATGTATCACCCACCACTTGGCATGTATGAGAGGGGTGTGCAAATCGGTTCAGAGGCATCCGCTAGGTGTTGGTAAAAGTTATCCTACGTAATTATTTATAAATTTGTATAGTCCGCAGTTTAACGTAAACGATGAGCACTTAACCCGTGGGGTTTAAATATTGAATCCACAGGGGAGAATGGTGTGGGAATACCGAGGCAAAAACTAATCCCCTCGAGATAATAGGAAGGAACAGGAGTTCGTGATAAAAGGTGAGAAGAACTCTATGGTCGCCTAGTTTATACTCTTGTAAGGCTTATAGATATTTCTTAATGGGGATCGTACTCAAGGGAAAATAAGGCCAAAACTTATTATTCCCCAAAGACTTAGATCCTACTAGTCCCTCGTTCACGGAAGTGGAATACAAAGGACTCAATGGTAATTGCCACTACCACGATCTACCACTCCCAGGCGGGTAGGGGGCAATTATGAGTTATCTAGTCTAAACACCACGTTTACACTAGGGGTAACAACTTCAATTCAAGAGCGACAAGAATCAAAGTACTCTAATGAGTCATAAACCGAAAGAAATATAAATAAGTAAACTTACTCAACTATAAGGTTGATCCACCAAAGAAGTCTCAAGATCAAGTGCAATGAAGCCTTTGATCCTAGAGGTACAAGCGTAGAGAGTCACCGACGTGATCCGGCACTTCTCCCATCGCTCCTCAACTCTTCTAATTATCTCTCAAGAATAGATCTAGAACTCTAATCAAGTTCTTTGATCTATCTCTCAACTTTCTACTAATCTCTCTCAACTTGATCTAGCTCTTCTAATTAGAGAGGTATGGCTCTAGCTATGATCAGAGCTGAGTATGATGAATAATGATTTTCATGCCTAAGGCCAGAGGTAGGACCCTCCTTATATAGTCCCCGGGCGGATGAATGCCGCCCTTGATCAAACCGACTTCAACAACGGCGTAGATACAACCACAAGGTCGGTGGTGAACCGACATAAGAAGGAGAGGTCGATTGGGGGCCCGACGGCGGCCGCCTGGGGTTACTGGGCGGGCGCCGGGGTGGCGTGCCACCTCGCCTCCCCGTCTTTTCCTTGTGTTTCCCGGTGTCTTCTAGAATGTTTTAGTTCACTTTTCGGATCAAAATTATTCTTGGTGAATCCTTTTATTATATGGGGGGTTTTCTCTCAATTCCCCGGCATTTTCCCGTCAAGTCCCCTCGAAAAGATATAAATCACCAAAACTCGTGGAACTTTATCAAGATAACACCTATTCTATGCATTCTATTCTTTTTATATCCTTATTATATATTTAATTGACACAAAAAAACATAGCTTAAGAGGTGTCAACAAGCTCCCCACACTTAGGCTTTTACTGCCTCGATAAAAGGATGGTTATAACAAAACAGTAAGACAAGCAAAGCAAGCATAGAAAATTATAATCACTCATTTTATTTTATTACTTTTATTCTACCAAGTACTTAAGTAATTGAGAAACAAGACAGTTGATATCGAGTACTTTATTCTTTCAATCAAATCACCGAGTTTTTTGCAATAATTTTTGAAAAGAAACATAGCTTACTTTCTTTCTTCCGTGATACTCTCAAGTCACTCGTAAATTATATATATATATGTGGTATTTTTGGATCCTCACACAAAGATATGTAAATAAAATATATACTTCTAATAAAGTCAGATTCGGGGTTTCGTGATTGATAAAATATATAGCATATTTACTTTGCATGTATCTCAAGCAATATCAAAAAATTGTAATCAAGGAAAACAATCTCTAAGATCAAGATGTGCATTGTGTATGCTAATTCTACTATGCTCCTTTTTCTTTTATTCTTCTCTTTTTGAAATAAATATTTTGCAAACAAGATCATGGGCTATCTTTATTTATTTTTCTTCTTTTTAGAGAGGTGGACTCTGGCTGGGTCCCGAGACTTTTGTCTATTATTTCCTCTCTTATAAAGATGTGGGTTCTATTGACCCTCGGACACTTGTCCATTATTCATCTTTATTTTTAGAGATGTGGGCTCTTCTCGCCCTCGAACACTTGTTCATTTTTCATCTCTATTAGGGAGGTAGGCTCTACTCGCCCGTAGGACTTTTGTCCATTTTTCATCTCCCTTTTCTTTTTTTTTTTTTTTTTAAGTATATCATTTTGCATAGCCCATGCTTGCTGTACAAAAAATTATTTATTATTTTTAGAGAGATCAACAATTGAGCAAATAAATAAATAAAAACAAGTGTACGTGTTTCTTGATCTTAAGATAAGTTTCTCAACTCGAGTCACAACATTTTGACAAAGCTCAACACAAAGCAAAAAAGCTTATTGCTAGTTTAATATTATATTATGGCTGTAATAGGATATAACATATTCACAGAGATGAAGTAAAGCTATTAATTTTAATATTTTTGAAATAAATTCTCCAAAGAGAAAAGATATCAAGAATTAAGCTCTCATCAAACTTCTATCTTAAATTTCACAACAACTTAAACAACTTGGATCTTGTAACATCTTATTATTTTCAAAGCAAAAATTGTTCTAATAATGAAAAAGAATCATGTAAACTTATCTTTAAAGCAAAGCATATCAATTTATTTTATTCTTCTTTATTTACTTAGCAAAAAACGTAAAGAGCTTCAAACCGACAGAATAGAAGCCAAAAATACGAACTAAAGCAAAGTTCAGAGATCAAACCGAGGGGTGAAGAAATCAAGTCGAGGGGAGGAGGTGGCCCGGCGGTCGCCATTAATGGCTCCGCGGCCGCGAGCAGCTCGCCGCTCCTTGGCCTGATTTTCGTCGTGTTGGATCATCGTTCGCGGTTTGTTGTTTTGCTTCGCTTTTTCGTGTTCAGTTTCGTTGTTCTTGTTGTTCGCATCGTCTCCCCCCACACTTGTCTTTTATTAACCTTTATTTAAAAAACATGGTGGAGACAAAAACATATACAATAATATAGAAAATAATAACTAAGAAAATCAAATTAAAAACTTATGATAAAATAAGAGCACTCCCTTTATTCATTAAACATAATAGAGACTCAAAACAAACTTGACTCAAACTCTAATTTAATTCAAAAAGTAAAAACCGACTCGATAGATAACTAGATAACCGACTCGATAATTGACTCAACTAGTGCTCTTATAAACTTGAGCTCATTACATATTCTTAGTAAATTTATTTAAGATACGCTCAAGCATTCCCATCTTCGTCACTACCGCTGTGTGTTTCTCTCTAAATCTGTATTTTTCTTCTCTAATTCATCTATACGTCTAGCTTGATACAATAAACGAGTATTCATGAAGTTCTTCGGATGAAAGTGTTCCACACTAAGCCCGCCATAGTCATCCTTCCTTTCTCGAGGCATCAGTTCAGCCGCCTCCCTTGGCTCAACAAAGTTTAACTTGACTAGGATTAGCACGCACCCCATTAAGAACAAGACGGGCATCGGTGTATGTGCTTTTCCTAATATTTCCAAACTTGTCGTACTCACATCGGTGATTATCTCATTCCGTCTTGGGGTGCTCAACTTGGCCTTCCGGGATTGGAATCTTCTTTTTCATCATAGCAATGTCATGGCGTGCAGCTAGTAACTTCTCGAGCATAAGATTGCCCATGCATAAGCTTTGATGGTGGTGGAGGAATCATGGCTAAAGGCTTAGGCTCATAGGGAACTAAAGCTTTGGAATTGGATGCTTGAGCTGAGTTGGCTGCTGCTTTAGCGGGATCATAAACCACCATTCGAGTCTCATTGTTCTTCATGTTGAAACTACTAGCCTTCAGTCTTGGAGGATGATGAGATTAGATGAGATGAGATGAGAAAATTGGATAGGACTTGTTTATATAGGTAAGGTGTATAGGATAGGATAGCAAGGCTCACAAGATGGTCCTATTAAATAACTCTGAATGCACGTCATTACAATGGGCTTGATTCTAGAATATTCTCGAAAAAGAATGAGGAAGAGGGGGGATAGGGGCTGGCGGTCGCCAGCCCAATGGGCGGGCCGCCAGTGCCTGTGATGCACTATGTTGCGCCCTTTTTTCAGAGCCTATTCTCTTTATTCTAATTGTAATACTTATATTTTTGGCCCATAAAAACAAATTCTACGAAAATCAATTATCTTGAGAAGGATAAATCATAAAATAAATCTCATCTAATTCATTTAATTTATTTATTTCATCGGGCTTATCGGGCTCATAGAAAATTTTAAGACGTTGACCATTTACCTTGAATAACTTACCTTCGGAGTTTTGAAGAGTGATTGCTCCATGTGATGATGAATTTACTACCTTGAAAGGTCCTTCCCATTTACTCAAGTTTTCCATGCCCGAATAATTTTACCCCGGAATTAAAGAGTAATACCCCGATCTCCCTCGGAGTGAAAGTCTTTATCTTTATCCTCTTGTCATGCCATCTCTTGGTTCTTTCTTTATAAATTTTGGCATTATGATAAGCTTTCTCTCTCCATTCTTCTAATTCTCGACAGTTGCATCTTCCTTTGAATTCTCAAGCATCGAGATTCATATTCCATCTCTTGATTGCCCAAAGGAGCTTTGAACTCAAGCTCTATGTGCAAATGATGTGTCTTTCCATAAACAAGTTGATAAGGTGTCATTCCAATTGGTGTCTTGTACGCTGTCCCAGACGCCCATAGTGCTTCCGGAAGTCTTTCCTTCCATTTAGTTCCCATTTCTTCAACCTGTCTTCTCGCAAGATATTCTTGATCTGCTTATTTGAAGTCTCGCTGCCCACTTGTTTGAGGGTGGTAAGTGTAGCAATATTTTGATGAACTCCATGCCTTAATAAATAATGTCGGAATTTCTTATCAATGAAGTGGCTTCCTCCGTCACTAATTACCATTCGAGGTACTCCAAATCTTGGGAATATAATTTCTTCAAACATCTTGATTGAACTTTTACCATCCGCATTCTTGCATGGTATAGCTTCTACCCATTTCGAAACATAATCCATTGCTACTAAAATATATTCATAGATTCCGATTTTGGAAATGGTCCCATGTAATCAATTCCCCAGACATCAAAAGAGCTCGATCCTGAGATTGGTTGTTAGAGGCATAGCATCTCTTGTATTTATATTCCCGTGCCTCCGACAAGCTCCACATCTTCTGGATGAAATCTTTTGTGTCTTGATACATGGTTGGCCGAGAAAAAATCCTGCTTGCCAAATCTTTGCATGTGTTGAATGCCCCATAATGACCTCCATATGGTGATGAGTGACATCTTTCAATAATTTGCAATCCTTCTTCTATTGGCACACATCTTCCGAGTAGTCCATCAGCACATACTCAAGAGGTATGGATCATCCCATAAGTGGTGACGACTTTCATAAATAAGCTTCTTCTTATCCGCCCTTGGTGCTACATATCCCTGCAACCATAAAATTAACAAGATCTGCATACCAGGGATCGGTATGGGTTATCCGATAAAACATATCGTCCCCGAAAGTGAGTCATTAATAGGCAATTCATTTGGTTTCTCAAAATTCATTCTAGATAAATGATCCCAAAATGTAATTTTCTACTCCTTTCTTATCTTTTAATTTCTAAGTCAAACTCTTGGAGTAACAAAATCCATCTTATCAAACGAGGTTTAGCATCTTTCTTGGTAAGCAAATATTTCAAAGCAAAGCATGATCAAGATAAACAATTACTTTAGCTCCTACCAAGTAAGATCTGAACTTATCTATAGCATAAACAATGCTAGCAACACTTTTTCAAGTAGTAGCATAATTAAGTTGTGGTCCAGTCAAAGTTTTACTAGCATAAGCAATAGCATGATGTTTCTTGTCTTTAGTTTGTCCTAACACCGCCCCCACAAAGATATTCATCGGCATCACACATAATTTCAAAAGGCAAAGACCAATCGGGGGTTGAATAATTGGTGCGTAAATAAGAGCCTTTTTCAAACTTTCAAAAGCTTTAAGACAAGCATCATCAAAAACAAAGGGAACATCTTTGGCTAACAAGCGGGTAAGTGGTCTAGCAATATGTGAAAAATCTTTTATAAATCTACGATAAAAAACAAAGCATGGCCTAGAAAACTTCGTATCCCTTTAACATTAACTTGGGGGAGGTAAACTGTTCTATAACTTCTATTTTTGCTTTATTAACCTCTATTCCCTTTTCTCGAAATAAGATGACCAAGCACTATTCCTTCTCTAACCATAAAATGACATTTTTCCCAATTAAGGACTAAGTGCTTTTCCTCACATCTTTGCAAAAACTCTATCTAAGTTTTCTAGACAATCATCAAAAGTTTTTCCATAAACAGTAAAAATCATCCATGAAAACTTCCATAATCTCTTCAATCATTTCGAAAAATATAGACATCATACATCTTTGAAAAGAAGGTGCATTACATAACCCAAAAGACATTCTTCTATAAGCATAAGTTCCATATGGGCATGTAAAAGTAGTTTTGTTTTTGATCATTAGGATGGATTGGGATTTGGTGATACCAGAATATCCATCAAGGAAACAAAAATAAGAATGCTTTGCCAATCTTTCTAACATTTCATCAATGAAAGGCAAAGGAAAATGATCTTTCCTTGTGACTTTATTTAATTTTCTATAATCTATGCACATTCTCCATCCTGTTACAGTTCTTTGAGGAATCAACTCATTCTTATCATTCTTAACAACTCGTCATGCCTCCCTTCTTAGGCACAACTTGAACAGGGCTTACCCACTCACTATGTGGCATGGGATATATAATCCCAGCGTGTAATAACTTAAGAACTTCCTTTTTAACTACATCTCTCATCGCATTATTGAGTCTTCTTTGAGGTTCTATAGATGGGGGTATATCTGGATCTGTAGGAATACGATGAGTGCAGAGAGCAGGACTAATTCCTTTCAAATCATCGAGTGCGTAGCCTAAGGCTGAGCGATGTTTTTCTAAGACGCTTATCACCGAGAGTCCGATCTGGTGTAAGTTTATCATTTATGATCACAGGAGACTCTGAATCTTGATTTAGGAAAGCATAAGTGAGGCTTTGGTGGTAAAGGTTTAAGTTCAATAGGAGGTCTTGGTGGATTCTCAAATTCATCTAAAGGTTTTCAAGTAGTAGGATTTTCATCCTCTTCTTCAATAAAAAATTCTGAATCATCTTCTTGATTGGATTCCACAAAATATTCTACGGTGGCCTCTTTTACTTCCTCCATAGGATCAGTTTCGACAAGACTCGGATTTAGCATGAATAGCTTGGATGATAGGTAATGAAAATTGAAGATCTTTGTCTAATTGAAAATCTAAGTCTCCAGGGTTGTCCTTTAAAAGTAAGCTTTTCTATTGGTTGTCCTATCAGCAGGTCAAACTCCATGATATTAAAGATATAGAAACTGAGATGTACCATGATGTTATTCACCTTGATTGGTAAGACATAAAAGATTCCTAAACTTTGAACAACTTGTCCCGAAGGTGTCAAAAGCAATTTTGTAGTGGGACTCAATGGCATATTTTTGAGAAGATTATGAGCAAAGGATAATGCCATGATGTTTATCCCCACTATAGGATTGTAAAGAGTATCGAAAGGATCTTTATCAATTTGGCAGCGAATAGGTACGTAAGGTGAATCCAAACGGATCACATCGAGAGGAAAGCTCGATTCTTCTGTCCACTCACTACTAATGATTGAGACAAGTTCTTTCAGAAGTTCCTTTTAAATGCAACAAATTAGAAGAATCTAAAGGATAAGATTGTGATGATCTATTCTTCTGAGATGTAAATCGATATTTCGAGGTATTTCCATAATCTGTAAAGAGATCATCCTCGATATCGATAAGAAGTCGAGATTGAAGTAACCTCTCGGGTTCTTCTAAAGGTTTGGATTAGCTGAGATTGGTAAAGGATCTCGGAATAGGAATGGATTCAGCTAATCTATCATCTTCTATAATTTCTTCTATTTTTAAAGATTTTCCTGCAGTTGGATCATCCTCCTTGTTCTCCACTATTTTGTTTAGGATAGCAATGCATTCAGGGGGTGAAAGGTGAATGAAAGATCCATTCGCAGAAGTATTCAGATATTTTCTAGATTTCCTATTCAGACCAATATAGAAGTGTTGAATTAGAACATGGTCTGGTATGGCGAGATTAGGTCCGGATTTGGAAAGAAGATCATATCGTTCCCAATAGGCACTCAGAGATTCGTCATGATTTTGTTTTGAGGATAGGATTGAGAGCCTAAAGTTAACTAGTTTTGACATGGGAAAGAAATCAAAGACGTAATTCAGTTAAACAAGTTTCCCAATTGCCACCATTCTTTCTCTATTTCTATTGTACCATTGGCGAGCTTTTCCTTTGAGAGAATGGAAAGAGCGCCCAAAGGATAGTTTCAGGGGACATGCCTTCAATATGGAGGCATTTACATGTCTCCTCAAAAGTTTGGAGATGAATAAAAGGATTTTCGTCTAGTTCTCCGTGAGAAAGTATGGTTTTGGACCATCTCTATCAACGGGGGGCTTAAACTCATAGGATCTAGCTTGAATAGGTTCGGATGATAGCACAGGTCTACAAGCTTGCCCGTTGGGTGCTAAATTTTTGTAAAGAGGGGTAATATCCATTTGGATAAAAAAAGATAAGATAAAATAAAAAAAAAAGAAAAATCTAAACTAATGATATGATACAAGATTTAGTTTAGCTCGGATAATCAAGAAAACCGTTCTCAAGAACGGCAAGAGAAATTAAATGCTTGTTGGTAAAAGTTATCCTACAAAATTATTTATAAATTTGTATAGTCCGCAGCGAAAGAAACGATGAGCACTTCACCCGGGGGGTTTAAATATCGAATCCACAGGGGAGAATGGTGTGGGAATACTCGAGGCAAAAACTAATCCCTCGAGATAATAGGAAGGAACAGGAGTTCAGATAAAAAGGTGAGAAGAACTCTATGGCTGTCTAGTTTATACTCTTGTAAGGCTTATAGATATTTCTTAATGGGGATCGTACTCAAGGGAAAATAAGGCCAAAACTTATTATTCCCCCAGCACTTAGATCCTACTAGTCCTATCTACGGGAAGTGGAATACAAAGGACTCAATGGTACTGTCACTACCACGATCTACCACTCTCCGGCAGGTAGGGGGCAATTATGAGTTATCTAGTCTAAACACCACGTTTACACTAGGGGTAACAACTTCAATTCAAGAGCGACAAGAATCAAAGTACTCTAATGAGTCATAAACTGAAAGAAATATAAATAAGTAAACTTACTCAACTATAAGGTTGATCCACCAAAAGAAGTCTCAAGATCAAGTGCAATGAAGCCTTTGATCCCAGAGGTACAAGCGTAGAGAGTCATGCAGGATCCGGCACTTCTCCTTACTTCTCCTCAACTCTTCTAATTATCTCTCAAGAATAGATCTAGAACTCTAATCAAGTTCTTTGATCTATCTCTCAACTTTCTACTAATCTCTCTCAACTTGATCTAGCTCTTCTAATTAGAGAGGTATGGCTCTAGCTATGATCGAGGCCGAGTATGATGAATAATGATTTTCATGCCTAAGGCCGAGGTAGGACCCTCCTTTATATAGTCCCGGGCGGATGAATGCCGGGGCCCTTGGATCAAACCGACTTCAACAACGGCGTAGATACAACCACAAGGTCGGTGGTGAACCGACATAAGAAGGAAGGAGGTCGGGGGCCCCACCGGGCCAGGGTTGGGCTGGCGGGCGCCGGGTGGCGCGCCACCTCGGCTTCCCGTCTTTCCTGTGTTTTCTGGTATCTTCTAGAATGTTTTAGTTCACTTTTTCGGATCAAAATTATTCTCTCGGTGAATCCTTTTTTATTATATGGGGGTTTTCTCTCAATTTCCGGCATTTTCCTGTCAAGTCCCTAAAAAGATATAAATCACCAAAACTCGTGGAACTTTATCAAGATAACACCTATTCTATGCATTCTATTCTTTTTATATCCTTATTATATATTTAATTGACACATAAAAACATAGCTTAAGAGGTGTCAACACTAGGCCAGAAGGTAGGAGGCCTCAGAGGGCTAGGCCACAGTTTGTGAGACCCTTTGGCGGTCGTGCTCCGCGAGTGGATGTAGATCCTCGCTTTGGGAGTTTTGAGGTTGACAAGAGGAGTGCACCACGCTTTGTTGTGCGTGGTGAGCGTTTTGGTAAGATGGGACGTGGGATGTTTGTTTTGCCTAATGCCTATCTTGGGCAAGGTGGTCAACATTGGTACTCTTCCAAGTTTACTAACCGGTGTTGTGCCACTTGCTCATCCCATGTACTATCGTTGATACTGAGGATGGAAGGTGGAGGACATGTGGCTCATTGACTCCGGTTGTTCTTGACACATGACCGTAACTCCAAGTGGTTCTCGGCCTCACCCCCATGAAGACCAAGGAGTATATCACTTTCGGGGATAGCAACAAAGGGAAGATTCTCTCTCGTGGTTCAATCGGGATCAATGACCACTTTGTACTCAAGGATGTGGGCGCTCGTCTCCAACCTTCACTTCAACCTCGCGTCTCTCGGCTTATGGCGCACGGGTATGAGGTAACGCTTCAAGGTTGGATGTTCTCGAGTTTTGGATTCGTGATGATCTCATTTCTTTGGATTGTGCCGTTTGGGCAAGTATTTCGTGCTGATTTTTCTCGGGTTTTGGCACATCTTGTTGCTTGTTGGCCGGGTCCTCCTCGATTTGTGGAAGTGGCATAGGAGACTTGGACACTGAGCTTTGACCTTCTCACGAGGTTAAGTTCAATGGGTCTAATCCGAGGATTGCCTAAGCTCAAATTTGAGAAGGATTTGGTTTGCCATCCCCTCGTCGTCACGGGAAGATGGGCCGCTTCCCACCCCCCCCGTTTAACAGATTATGACCTCGAGACCGGAGAGATCCTTCACATGGACACGGTTGGTCCATCTCGGGTGAGGTCGGTTGGTGGGAAGTGGTATTGTCTAGTGAACGTGGATGATTTTTCGAGATATTCTTGGGTCTTTTTTCATGGAGGGCAAGGATGAGGCTTTCGGTTTTGCCCGAGATCTGATTTTGAGATTGAGAACTGAGTTACCGTGAGAGGCGCCATTCGAGCGATTCGCGAAGTGACAATGGCACGTAATTCAAGAACTCTCGATTCAATCTCTTTGTGCTAACTTGGGTGTCCGTCACAACCCACTTTCAATGGGTCGTTAATTACATGTGTTTGCGCCGGGATCACGCCACAAACACGCCTATTAGTAATGAGATAATGGTAAACAGGATTAATAATAAACCGAGCTGTAGAAATATAGGATAGGTAGGGGCTTACAGTGGCGACGAGGGGTCACCAAGCCGGGTTACAATATCAGAGTTGGCCAACCGAGAAGCGGTGGATTAACTATGACACTGCCCGTACTCCACAAGCAGACTTGTGCATGGATGAAATCTGGGCTTCAACGTCCTTCTCCTAAGCAAACATCTTGCGACTCCTACGAAACGCTGGTCCTCTACTTCGTCATCGATCTTACCTCACATGTGCCGATATCTGTAAAAATAGAGGGGTGAGTACAAACGTACTCAGCAAGTCCCAACCGGGGGGTTGTAATTATTAAGGGTTTGAGCCCTAGCAGAGTCTCTAAAACTGCTCTAGCTAGTTCCCGGTTATCTCATATCATCACTGTCATGGCACCACAGGTTAGTCATCATTAAAGTGTATCTAATCATAGATGTTCAGGCCTAGCACTTGCCCATTCCAAGGACGTGGCTATTCGAATAGATTTAAATAACTCTGCAGAGGTTGTACACTTTTCCCCACACGAGGGGCCATCTTCTCCCACGTACGGTTGGTCAAAGGTGGTCCCCCGAGATTCCACACCCGCTTGGATGCCTCCTAGGTATATCGGTATAATCTTTACCACGACTTCTCAGGGGTTGGAAGGATAACACGTCACCCTAAGATGACGCATCACCCTAGACAATATGGTGATACCAAATCACCCACGCTTTTACAGGTAATACCTAATTACCCAACCTATAACATCAACACCACTCTCAATCTCAATCATCAATATGTGCTCAGAGCACTTTGGCGCCATCGGCGCCCAAACACTTCCGTGGAAGACCACTCAGCATCCACGCCAAAGGACCATGGGGCCACTCTCCCCATGTGCGCTCCTAATAGGTCGTTTGCCTACTCCGGCCACCTTGGCTCCAATTATACCTCAACCCAACGGGGTGTGAAATCAAGCCGCCCCATCCCAGCGTGTGGTTGTACGTAATATTATACTAGGTAGAAGGTCTATGAACCGGTCCTTAGGGAGGCGAGCATCTCTCCGCGGGATTCATCCCCGATTGTGATTGGTCCACCTCCATGTAGACTATCACCACTCACCTTTTTGTTGGGAAGGTTCACATTATTACTTAAGTTAACGACAAAGCCTAGCGAAGCCTCCTCACACATAGCCCATGAGTACTCTCGCATGGCTTGCCCCACAGTTATACTTATCTTAATCATCTTATTAATTACTATTGAAATTAAGTCAGGTTAGGGGGTAAGGACTTGCCTGGGAGGTTCTTACAAATCGGCACGGCGTCGCACGTTTCTAGCTTTCCCGCGAACGGAAGCTCCTAATCGGGTCGTCGGTGCTACTTGTGACTGACGATAAACCTAGCTTGAACTATAGCATCCAAAACAAACATAGAACATTATGGTGGCAATGGGTTAGATGCATAGAGCTAGATTTTAGATGAATTATGGAAGTCGTTTCACGCGAAACGGAGTTAGTATGCATGAGATATGGATTTTATAATATTAATCCCTAATTAAATCATTAGGGTAATATTGTAATATAATTTTATCATGTAATAAAGTTGAAACTAATTACATGATAAAATTCTATAAATCAAATAATGAATTTACAAATTTTCTAGGAATTTTTCCGACACGGGAAAGTCTATTTTTAATACTCTGTGTACACTACTCGGGTAGCCATAGCAATTACATAAGTGTACACAGAACTGTGCCTATACACGTGGGTGACACGTGGGTCCCAGTGGACACCACAGTGGCGGACACGTAAGCGCCACGTGTATTACGGTGGTGCTCCATCGGCCGTGACGGTGGGGGACTAACGGCGACGATGTTCGCTCCCATTGGCCGATGCCTTGATGTCGTTGCTGTGCAGAACGGAAAGGCCGTCGTATCCGTTCGCCACCTCCCGACGGCGGCGCATCGCCGGAGTTACGCCGGAGACAGCCGTTTGTCATCCTCGGCTCGCCGCGTGGGGCCCGTTAGACTCCCCTCATCTCCCCGATCGGGATGGTGCTGGTCGGGGCGACGAGGTGACGCTCTCCCCACGGCGGCGGTGTACAGGGCGTCTCGTCGGCGTCGGTGATGCTAGGGGCGGGGGCTACACCACGTGTACGGTGAAATAAGTGAGGCAACGAGAGAGGGATGGTTTGAGAGGCGTACCACCGCCTAATCGGTCGACGGCGGACCCACGACGGCGGCGGCGCACGGACCCTTAGGGCGGCGGCGGTGAAACCTCCGATTGGGGAAACTCCGATTCCTCGCCGGAGAGGGAGGGGAAAGGGAAATCACGGTGAGCACCACGTGTTCCCGGTCACCGCGGAGCTTGTGGATGCGGTGACGAGTCCGATTGAGCTCCCAAGGGCCCTATTTATAGGCGCGCCGCGGCGAGGTCACCGGCGCATCTTTTTCGACAACGCTGGCGTGCGTCTTTGGACTCAGCGCTCCACCATGTCGTGTTTGGCGGCGACGTGTGCCACGCCGGCGAGTGGGTCCTCTCGGGCCAGCGTCCGTCGCCCACTGACCGGGGTGTCGCCATGGCGCCATGGGCGGCATGGCCCCCGCCGTGGCGCGGTGCATGTTGACCGCCGTGCGGCTTGGGGCCGGGCGAGCCCACCGCCTCCTCGCTGCTTGTTCCGTGCTTGCCAGGGGTGGGTGTCGTCGGTTTGCACCGCGTGGCCGTCCGGCTCGTCGTCGTGTCACATCGCGTCGTACGGCGTTCGCAAGGCCGGGGTGGTCCGGATGGACGCCAGTATGCGTTTACCTTCATCCCCGCGGCGCGGGATGGCGACGCGACGACGGCGCTGCACGGTCGGCCGAGGCCCCCCGTGGCCGAGGTCGTCTCCCTCCTGGCGGCGCTAGGGTGGGGCTGTGGATCAATAGTACCGGCCACTCGCGTCGGGAGGAAGAAGAAAACAGGCGCCGGTGGGTCCCAGTCGTCGGCGAGAAGAAGGAAAGGGAAAGGAGGGCTGTGATCTTTGGGCCGGGTCCGCCCAAAGACGCTGGGCGGTCCATGCGTCGCGGGCACGGAAGGAGGGAAAGAAGGTGGCCTGGGTTGGGTTGGAAGAAGAGAGGAGAGAGAGGAAATGAGCCCGAGAGCCTATTTATTCCCCCTCCTCTTTCTATTTTCTTTCTCTCTTTTCCTTTATCCTTTCTCCCATTTTTTTTTATGTGTGTAAATACACATATATCTTTGTTATATTTACTTGCATAAGATCTTGAACTTATATTCTCCTAAACTTTTATTTACGAGAATATTTATTCAAGGTGCTCATACAATTAAATATGTATATGTGTACACACATTTTCTTCCTTATTATTTCATGTGTGACACATTCATATGTATTTTATAAATATTTTCACAAGCACATTTATATTCCCACAATATTTGTCGGGAATATTTATTTATTGTGCCCGTAGAAATATTCATATATATATTTGGTATGCATTACATGTTTGGTATTTATTATTCAGCGAAAACTTGTAATTCATTCTCATGCATTTGCTTCCATAAATAAAATCTAGGACTTACCTTGCATCCTTTGCAACCATAAAGCTCGACAAGCAACAAGCAAGATTCCTAACTTTCTATATGGTGAGGATTTGAAATGCGGGGTTTTCAAAACGGGGTTTTGGTTTGGCGGGAAAATAAATCAAGTTTTAGTTGTAATTATAAAAAGTTCAAATTTTTAGTGAATTTTAAAATGATGCAAAAACACGGGTGTTTCAAATCTACCCCACTTAGATGAATCTCGCCCCCCGAGATTCCTAGTCTATAGAGTGAAGATCCTAATTTGAGGCCTAAAGGGATAGAGATAGAGAGGAAAACTTTTCATTGCTTACGGTCTTTGTCGCTACCGAACCTCTACCATTATCGTGCTACTCTATTTTTAGGGCAACACGACACTGTGGAGGGTATGCCTTCTATTTGCTTGACGATCCACCTGCCGCTTTTACCCCATCTTCTTAGTCTTTCCTCTGTCTTCGTGGTCTTGGTCTCCTTCGGTGGCTACCCCACTTAGAGGATTTATTCCTCTAGTATCCTTCTCCTGATGTCTTATGGTGTTTTCTAGTGCATGTCTTCTTGCTTGTCCCTTTGCTGTCTTCTGCGGTGTATCTCCCTGTCTCGGATTCTTTCGGGCTTGATCGTCAAGTACTTGGGATTCTATTTCTCATCGGGAACCCTAAGTTCTGGTGGCTCTTTATCTCTTCATCTTAGCCCATTTCCATATTTGTTGCTTCTTCTTGTTCTCGCCCATCCTGCTCTTTATCCTTCTTGATTTCGCCCGTTTGTATATAGCACTACCCCACTTAGAAAAAATTGCTGCTCATTATTTGCTCCGTGGCTTTCAGGCTTCTTTGGGAGTGGTGGTCCTACATTGTCGGTCATGGTGGCTTCGGCTTCTGTGGATCCGGTTTTCGGCTGTCTTTGGGGCTTCTTCTTTTGGTTGTGCCTGACTGAGTGGCAGGGTTGGTCCTTCCGGGTCGGTCGGCGCCGGTGAGGGTGGGGTAATCCGGCTCGACTATGTGGATGGTGTCCTTGCAATAATGGGTGCCATGCTCTTCATACTTACCGCCCTCGTACACAAGGCGGCCTTGGATGCCAAGATTCGGCATGGTGGCATAGAGGAGCTAGGGAAATCGGGGTGTCGATGATGCGGCGCTAACTGTTGGTAAATCTAACGTCACTATAACTTAAGGTGGAGTTAATCTCACCTCGGGCTATATGCCATCAAAAGATACTCAAAGTGTGGTTCATCTCTTAACACTACTATGTGCTAGGTTGTCATCCCCGGCAGTAATGCTAGGAAA
Source organism: Hyparrhenia diplandra (assembly GCA_015847255.1). NCBI lineage: Eukaryota > Viridiplantae > Streptophyta > Magnoliopsida > Poales > Poaceae > Hyparrhenia > Hyparrhenia diplandra. The sequence continues at coordinate 102,156 of JADLZK010006666.1, forward strand.
TGCATGTGTGATACTTGTGATATGTGTTGTTGCAATCTAATAAAATAAATATAAAAAGTCTATCATAGCAAGCACAGATATAAATACCCACTGTAGCATTTCAGGGAGTAATCCAAAGTTTATCATTTATATTCTACCACGAGGAGGAATAATCTAAGGTGGGAACAAAGCATAATTAATAAGTGGCATACTTATGAGAAGGTCTTTTACTAGTGCTTACTTTAGCGGGGGTTAAACCAATAATGATAAAGATATGATAATGATAAATAAAGGCAGAGACATCACACACAGAGATTGAGACTAACTACTACAAGTTAGACTTAACATATGATTACAAGAAACGTTCATCTTATAGCATTTAATCTACTAAGTCATTACATCTACTCTAAGGCATATGTTATCATCTATAGCATAGTAAACTCTAGATCATGTATCAGGACGACTATCAAGGAAAATCAAGAGCGAAACAAGATAATCCCCATAATCATAGTCCACGTGCCTTATAAACGGAGGGTGGACTACAAAGGACTCAAGCAGTGCATCACACCCGCGATGTACCACACGCCCGGAGTATAAGGTGCATTTGCGGGTAAATCATATATAAGCACCACGCTTACATAAATATCTTTACCACCTAACCCACTCGAGTACTGAATTAGGCGCTCTACAAATAAATACATAAATCTATCATAGACTACATCTATATCAATCATACTATTAGAATAAAGTAAGAACATAGCAAACAAACACATATTATTAATAAAGTTCAAAGTCATAGATACAAGATAATTCATACCGTAGTACTTGAAGATCAAGAACTCGGGTAGGCACACCCAGCTCTAATTGTATCCGGGTACGCTAATCAACTTGGATGAACTAGAACTAGATGAACTAGAACTAGATGAACTAGAACTAGAACTAGAACTAGTAGCTAATCTGTAATCTCGGTGGAGAACTCTCTTCTACTTCGCCTGACTTTGGTTGATAATGAACTAGTATGAGTTACAATGAGTTAGGGTTTCACCCTGGGGACAGGTGGTCTTCTTATATAGTCCTTGGCAATGAACGATGACCCTTGGATCAAACCGACCTTCAACAACGGCGTAGATGCAACCACAAGGTCGGTAGTGAACCGACATAGGAAGTTCGAGGCTGACGGAGGGGCCCACCTGGCGGCCGCCAAAGGGCCGGCGGCGGGCGCCAGAGTCCGGTGCCTCTCGTCTTCGGGTTTCTTCCGGTGTCCTCTCGGTATCTTACGGAATGTTTTTAGTTCACATTTCGGATCGAAATTCTTCTCGATAATTCTTCTTCTTGTTGGGGGTTTTCTCTCAATTTTTCGGCATTTACGATAAGTCCCCGAAAAGATATAAATCACCAAAACTCGTGGAACTTTATCAAGTATAACACCTATTCTATGCATTTCATTCTTTTTATAACCTTATTGCATCTCTTGTTGACATATAAAAACATAGGATAACAGTGTCAACACTAACCCAAGTGTCGACCATTTGTGGTGGTGTTTGGTGATGGCTATTGGTGAATGGATGGTAAGGAGCGTGATGGCGAGAAGGAAAATTTGAGGCTAGCAATGGGATGGTTGGAGTGGGAGGGTGGTGAGAGCGGTGGTGATGCTCTTTTGTGGTAGGTCAAGGGTAATAGCTTAGGGAAGAAGCTTGGTCGACTGGTACTATGGTCATGGTGTGTGGTGGAAGGAAGGGAGTGAGTCTCCTGTATTCCTTGACCTTGTTATAGTGGTGTGGTCGTAGGAACTGGGTGGTCTTGGTCGGAAGACTTTCTGTAGTGGAACTGTGTGTCTTGTCCACTGTCGGCGTACTACCTCATGGTATTTACGTATGCACTCCCGGGGTATCCGTGGGCTTTTTGGACGTAACTTCTTTTACGGGCTTTGATGACCGTCTTCATTCATTGTGGTTCTTCCGACTATCTTCGACCTTCATTACTCTTCTACGGCTTCGATTTGATCCATTGGCACCGGGTTGCCACTCGAACTCGTTGCACGGTGCCTTCAGCGGCTTAAACCGGCCGTGGTTTGGGGGTCAAAGTAACTTAGCAGATATCGCTGACTTTCGGCATTGAGGTGACAAAGATGTCGGGTAATGTTGCACGGTCGTCGACGCGAACACGAGGCGACGGCGTGTGACGGCTATAGGGAAGAACACCGGTGCGGTTCAACGGCTACGGTCGTGGAGTCCGGTTGTTGTCGTCATGTTCCGCAGGTTAGTTCCTATTCTATTTTGGGCCGAAAGGGGTATGGGAGGGAAAAGCACAAGGTGCGATAGGGCTCTACCTAACTAAGGATTAGAGGAAAGCAAGCATTTTGGATGGGATAGACTTTGGGGTATCCTAGTAACACCGGTGTTTGGAAACAACACAAACTTACGGGGTGAATCAGTATGAAAAGTTAGTCACGGCGAACTAAGTTTATAGGGAAACTTGTCTTATTACTCGTGACTTGAGGAAATTTTCAATACGTTCACGGATCCTATCGAATCTTCCTTCCATTGATCACTACGAGTAGTAGAATGGAGAAATTTCCTTTAGGATTGAAGGGAATTAGACATTATGCTAAACAAACAAAGCGCGACAATAGTTCTCATCAGGACAATTTCGTTGATGGTACATGGTCGCACCACACATAGTAAGCGCCATGACGATTATTCTTGCGACTTTTCACCTACTAAAGGCCTTGAAGCCTAGTCATCTATGATCTAGCGGCGAATGCTTAGCAACTAATGCTAAGACATTGCTTGCTCAACAAGCTTTACAGCGGATCGTGCTACTTAAACTTACTTCGTTGCTTGGACTATGCCTTATCTCGATGCTAGACTTGCACATTACTTTTAGCGCCCATTTAGGTACTCGGGACGACTTGGCATTTCGGTTGTCTGGCGGCTAGCACTTGCATCCTTCTGTTGGGGCGTTTGGGGATATACAAGTTCATTAAGTACCTCGATACTTGGTCTTCATGAAACTATCGATTTTAATATCGGGGAAGGCCAAGGTATCCTAGGCACTTTTAGCATCTCTGAGAGAAGTTGTGAAAACTTTCCTTTTGTTCAGGCAGTCCAATTGAGGTCATCCTTACTAGTCCATTGCTACAAAAGTTTCGAGGTTTGACATCGATTCATAACAAACGGACCATTGTGGTAAGGGGTACTCGTGGCAACAAGTTTAAAAGTAGTTATCCTAATGTGGAGTTATAATTTGTTAACCCAAATTTCATCCTATGGACAAGCTCGGCTCCGATACCATTTCTGTCACAACCCACTTTCAATGGGTCGTTAATTACACGTGTTTGCGCCCGGGATCACGCCACAAACACGTCTATTAGTAACGGATAATGGTAAAGCGGGATTAATAATAAAACCGAGCTGTAGAAAATATAGGATAGGTAGGGGCTTACGGTGGCGACGAGGGGGTCACCAAGCCGGGTTACAATATCGAGTTGGCCAACCAGAAGCGGTGGATTAACTATGACCTTTGCCGTACTCCACAAGCGGACTTGTGCATGGATGAAATCGGGCTTCAACGTCCTTCTCCTAAGCAAACATCTTGCGACTCCTACGAAGCGCTGGTCCTCTACGCCGTCATCGATCTTACCTCACATGTGCCGATATACGCGCAAAATAGAGGGGTGAGTACAAGCGTTTTCGGCAAGTCCCAGCAGGGGGTTGTAATTATTAAGGGTTTGGGCCCTAGCGAGTCTCTAAAAAACTGCTCTAGCTAGTTCGGTTATCTCATATCATCCTTTGTCATGGCACCACGGGTTAGTCATCATTAAAGTGTATCTAATCATAGATGTTCAGGCCTAGCACTTGCCCATTCCAAGGGCGTGGCTATTCGAATAGATTTAAATAACTGCGAGAGGTTGTACACTTTTCCCCACACGAGGGGCCATCTTCTCCCACGTACGGTTGGTCAAGGTGGTCCCCGAGATTCCACACCGCTTGGATGCCTCCTAGGTATATCGGTATAATCTTTACCACGACTTCTCGGGGTTGGAAGGATAACACGTCACCCTAAGATGACGCATCACCCTAGACAATATGGTGATACCAAATCACCCACGGCTTTACGGGTAATACCTAATTACCCAACCTATCATCAACACCACTCTCAATCTCAATCATCAATATGTGCACGTAGTAATCGCGCCCGCTGCGCCCAAACACTTCCGTGGAAGACCACTCGGCATCCACGCCAACCGGACCATGGGGCCACTCTCCCCATATGCGCTCCTAATAGGTCGTTTGCCTACTCCGGCCACCTTGGCTCCAATTATACCTCAACCCAGCGGGTGTGAAATCAAGCCGCCCCCATCCCAGTGTGGTTATGCGTAATATTATACTAGGTAGAAGGTCTATGAACAGGTCCTTAGGGAGGCGAGCATCTCTCGCGGGATTCATCCCCGATTGTGATTGGTCCACCTCCATGTAGACTATCACCACTCACCTTTTTGTTGGGAAGGTTCACATTATTACTTAAGTTAACGACAAAGCCTAGCGAAGCCTCACGCACATAGCCCATGAGTACTCTCGCATGGCTTGCCCCAGTTATACTTATCTTAATCATCTTATTAATTACTATTGAAATTAAGTCGGGTTAGGGGGTAAGGACTTGCACAGGAGGTTCTTACAAATCGGCACGGCGTCAAAAGACGTTTCTAGCTTTTCAGCGACGGAAGCTCCCTGATCGGGTCGTCGGTGCTACTTGTATGTGGCGATAAACCTAGTTTTTTGAACTATAGCATCCAAAACAAACATAGAACATTATGGTGGCAATGGGTTAGATGCATAGAGCTAGATTTTAGATGAATTATGGAAGTCGTTTCACGAAAGCGGAGTTAGTATGCATGAGATATGGATTTTATAATATTAATCCCTAATTAAATCATTAGGGTAATATTGTAATATAATTTTATCATGTAATAAAGTTGGAACTAATTACATGATAAAATTCTATAAATCAAATAATGAATTTACAAATTTTCTAGGAATTTTTTCCGACACGGGAAAGTCTATTTTTAATACTGTGTACACTACTCGGGTAGCCATAGCAATTACATAAGTGTACACGAGGCGTGCCTATACACGTGGGTGACACGTGGGTCGATGGGCGCCACGGTGGCGGACACCTAGGCGCCACGTGTATTACGGTGGTGCTCCATCGGGCGGCGTGACGGTGGGGGCGAACGGCGGCGTGTACGCTCCCCATTGGCCGACGCCTTGGCGTCGTTCGGCGTGCGAGCGGAAGGCCGTCGTATCCGTTCGCCACCTCCGACGGCGGCGCATCGCCCGGAGTTACACCGGAGACGGCCGTTCGTCATCCTCGGCTCGCTGCTGGGCCCGTTAGACTCCCTCATCTCCCCGTCGGGATGGTGCCGGTCGGGCGGCGAGGTGACGCTCTCCCCACGGCGGCGGCGTACAGGGCGGCTCGTCGGCGTTGGTGACGCTAGGGCGGGGGCTACACCACGTAATACGGTGAAATAAGTGAGGCAACGAGAGAGGGATGGTTTGGAGAGGCGTACCACACGGTAATCGATCGGGTGACCCCCGGCAGCGACGGCGCCGCACGGACCCTTCCCAGGCGGCTAAAACCTCCGATTGGGGAAACTCCGATTCCTCGCCGGAGAGGGAGGAAAGGGAAACCACGGTGAGCACCATGTGTTTCCGGTCCAACTGCGGAGCTTGTGGATGCGGTGTGAGTCCGATTGAGCTCCCAAGGGCCCTATTTATAGGCGCCGCGGGCGAGGTCACTGAGTGATCTTTCCGCCCCGGCGCGGCGTGCGTCTTTGGACTCCCACAGCTCCACCGTGCCGTGCTGGCGACGCCGTGTGCCACGCCGGCCCAGTGGGTCCTCGCCCGGCAGCGTCGTCCGCAGCGGCGGTGTTGTTGCCATGGCGGCATGGCCGTCCGCCGTCGTGCTGTGCATGTTGACCGGCGCCACGTGCGCGGTGGCGCCGCTAGAGCCCGGTTGTCTCTCTTTGTTTTCCGTGCTTGCCGGGGTGGGTGTCGTCGGTTTACCGCGGTGGCCGTCCGGCTCCTCGTCGTGTCACATCGCGGTCGTCTGCAGCGTTGTATTTGCGGTCCGGATGGGACGTTGTATGCGTTACCTTCATCCCGTCGTAGCGGGATGGCGTCGCGGCGATGGCGCTGCCGGTCGGCGAGGCCCCTGTGTCGGTCGTCTCCCTCGCGGCGGCGCCAGGGTGGCCGTGGATCAACGATCGGCCACTCGCATCGGGAGGAAGAAAATAGCGCCGGTGGGTCCCGGTCGTCGGAGAGAAGAAGGAAAGGGAAAGGAGGGCTGCGATCTTTGGGCGGGTCTGCCCGGCACGTTGGGCGATCCATGCGTGCGGGCACGGGAAGGAGGGAAAGAAGGTGGCTGTTGGGTTGGGGCTGGAAAGAGGAGAGGGAGGAAATGAGCCCGAGAGCCTATTTATTCCCTCCTCTTTCTATTTTCTTTCTCTCTTTTCCTTTATCCTTTCTCCCATTTCTTTTATGTGTGTAAATACACATATATCTTTGTTATATTTACTTGCATAAGATCTTGAACTTATATTCTCCTAAACTTTTATTTACGAGAATATTTATTCAAGGTGCTCATACAATTAAATATGTATATGTGTACACACATTTTCTTCCCTTTCTTATTATTTCATGTGTGACACATTCATATGTATTTTATAAATATTTTCACAAGCACATTTATATTCCCACAATATTTGTCGGGAATATTTATTTATTGTGCCCGTAGAAATATTCATATATATATTTGGAATACGCACATGTTTCGGTATTTATTATTCCGTGAAAACTTGTAATTCATTCTCATGCATTTGCTTCCATAAATAAAATCTAGGACTTACCTTGCATCCTTTGCGACCATAAAGCTCGACAAGCAACAAGCAAGATTCCTAACTTTCTACATGGTGAGGATTTGAAATGCGGGGTTTTCGAAAACGGGTTTTGGTTTGGCGGAAAATAAATCAAGTTTTTTAGTTGTAATTATAAAAAGTTCAAATTTTTAGTGAATTTTAAAATGATGCAAAAACACGGGTGTTATTCTGATGAGCACCGAGTTTTCTAGCCCTTATGTCCCGCAGAGAATGGGATTGTTGAGCGGAAGAAGCAGGACGCTTGTGGAGATGGCGAGGACCATGCTCGATGAACACAAGACTCAGGAAGTATTGGGCCGAGGCAATCAACACGGCGTGCCATGTCTCCAACCGCATTTTCCTTCGTGCTTTCACCAAGAAGACATCATATGAGCTGCGGTTTGGGAGATTGCCCAAGGTAAGCCACTTAGGTGTGTTTGGATGCAGGTGCTTCATTCTCAAGCAAGGTAATCTCGACAAGTTTGAGTCTCGATCGGTGATGGCATTTTTCTTGGATATGCTTTACACTCACATGCCTCTGAGTTCTAAACCTTGAGACTAACCGCGTTGTAGAGACATGTGAGGTTACCTTCGATGAGGCGTGCCTTGTTCCTCTTACGTGTTTGAGTGTGCGGGGAAAGGAGGAGATGGAGGCGAGCATCTTTGTGGAGGAGGAGCGGGGGGAAGATGTTGGGCTGGGGTGATCCCGGCGACTCCACAGCTTGCCCCGGTCGACCCTACGACGGCGACGGCGCTCACGGACCGGACCCTACTACTACTACTTCACGGGGTCCGTGGAGGCGGCTCCCTCGGCCGAGGCGGCTGCACCCGAGGAGGTTCCCGCTCGGTCGAGGGGGGGCGACATCTTCGCGCCTGACGGCGCCTCGGCATATTCAGCGTCGCCACCCCCCGGGAGACCATGATTGGAGGACTTAATCGAGGAGGGTAACTCGTTCCAAAGCTTATGCCATGTGTCATTTCGCTCATTACGCATTTGTTTCCTCTCTTGAGCCCAAAGATGTTAACCTTTGCTTTAACAGGACTCGGATTGGGTCAATGCCATGCATGAGGAGCCGCGAGAACTTTGAGAGGAACCAAGTTTGGGTGTTAGTCCCGCCTCTTTGCCGAGTGTCATCCCATAGGTACTAAGTGGGTGTTCAAAAACAAACAGTGAGGATGGTGTGGTGGTGAGAAACAAAGCCAGATTAGTTGGCCAGGGGTTTTGTCAGAAAGAGGGAATTGACTATGAGGAAACCTTCGCTCCTGTAGCCCGCATAGAAGCTATTAGGATTTTGCTTGCTTTTGCAGCCTCAAAGGGTTTTAAGCTCTACCAGATGGATGTCAAGAGTGCTTTCCTAAATGGGTTCATAGAGGAGGAAGTGTATGTGAGGCAGCCCCCGGGGTTTGAGAATCCTAAACACCCAGACTATGTGTACAAGTTGTACAAAGCCTTGTACGGGTTGAAACAAGCCCAGAGCGTGGTATGAGCGATTGAAAGCCTTTCTCTTAGCTAAGGGGTTTGTGATGGGGACTGTAGACAAGACCTTGTTCCTACTTAGGAAAGGCAATGACATTCTCCTTGTCCAGATATATGTGAATGATATCATCTTTGGTGGCTCTTCACATGCTATGGTATCGAGTTTTGCGAGATTATGAGCGAGGGGAATTTGAGATGAGCATGATGGGCGAATTGACCTACTTCCTTGGACTACAAATCAAGCAAACCAAGGGCGGGATCTTCGTACACGGGGCAAGTACACGAAGGACATCATCCGCAAGTTTCGCATGGGTGAGGCCAAGCCTCTTTCGACGCCCATGTCGACGGCGGACGGCCCTGGGCGAGGACAAGGATGGAGAATTTGTGGACCAAAGGGAGTTCGAAGCATGATCGGCTCATTCTTTAGCGTACTGACGGCGACTTCGTCCCGACATTCGGTTCGCGGTGTGTGCCTCTGCGCACGCTTTTCGATCTTCGCCCGCGCACCTCTCACTTTCAAATGTGAAGAGGATCTTCGGTATTTGCGGTTTACTTCGAGTTTGGCCTTTGGTTTTCGGCCTCTTCCACCCTCTCACGATTGGTTATTTTCGGATTCCGATTATCTTTGGTGATCGTATGCATAGAAAGTCTACCTCACGGTACTGTCGGTTTCTTGTTACTTCTCTAGTGTCTTGGTCGTCTCGCATAATATCTGGTGTCGCTCGGTCGGCGATTGAGGCGGAGTATGTAGGCTAACTGCCCGCGTGTTGTTCAATTTGTTGTGGATGGTTGCCACTTTGAGAGACTTTGGCTTGAGCTTTTCTCGTGTACCTTTGTTGTGTGATAGCATGGGAGGCGTGAGTGTAACCAAAAACCCTGTCCTTCACTCCCGGACCAAACACATAGAGGTGAGGTACCACTTCCCGAGAGATCACCGGAGAAAGGGGACATAGATGTTCAACATGTGTACACGGACGGCTAGGTGCGGACATTTTCACAAAACCACTAGACCAAGTCCGTTTTGCCCGGCCGCCGTGGTGAGTTGGGCGTGTGCTACCCTTTTTGAGGGGGTAGCTTTGTAGTTGATGTCTGATTTAGGTTTAGGTTTGTTTTTGACTTTTGTATCATACTTGCATATCATGAGCTTCATCTTTATATTGATTCGAATGAGGTTGTGCTCTTAGTAGTATGAATGTGATAGTGCTTCTAGCTTTAGCTCTTTTTAATCATGTGATGTATGTTATGAGCTGAGCAGCCGTTTCACATGTGAACTTGATTAATGAATGATGAAATTAAATCTTGGTTCACCCTTGAGCTAGCTTCTATCATGAGCAGGATGTTGAGATCCTTTGAGCTTTTATGTGTATGCTAGGTAGCTATGTCTCATGCTTTGATTCATTCACTTGCTTAGATCTTCATGATAATACCATGCTAAAACGTGAAGTCTAAAGCTAAAGTGATGAAAAGATCGAGTGGGTCCATTTTGCCACACTTTGAAGTTTGAGACTGCTTTCATTTGCACTCTTGAATGAACTTGGACTTCATTGTGTTTGACCCAGACCATTGTCTTAAGCTAATCATTGCTCACGCATAGGCTTGACATGGTTGATTAGTAAGGCAAAAGGCAAATGTGGATAACCACTCGCATGCTCTTTTGTAACTTGTGAACCGCTGCAACTCTGAATTAAAATGACCACAAGTTTTTGCCATAATGTCTAGCATGATGTCTGAACGCTGCTTGGGGTAGTTCACCCAGTTTACATGTTTGAGCACTTAGTTGATTTCCTATCTACTTGTGCTAGGTGCTATGTTTAATGGTGAACCTCCTTTTACAAAATTCTGAAATTTGCTCAAAATGCTTTGTGCCATATTTCACATCATATGATTAGCTTGAGCTCTGGCTAGCACTTGTAATTTGTTGCTATGGTACCACTTTGAGCACTCTCTCGGTCGGTTGAATATAATCTTGAAGCTTTGCATTGTGACATATTGCATTTCATAGCTTGATTAGTGCATGTGCCAACAAGGGGAGAAAGATACAAAGACGATAACTTGCATTTGTCCGGGGGAGTAGCACTTTGAGCTAGATGTGTTGAGCCCTTTGCCTCTGTCTTGAGGGTCTAATTTGTTTTTGTGTGTGAAAGTTATCGGTTTGGAGCTATGCTAGTGGTGTTGAGCCTGTTCTACCTCTTCTTGAGGACTAGCCGTTTGTTCTAGCTTGGTTGTGTCGAGCCTTTTGCCCATGTCTTTGGGAACCAAGTGTTTGCTCCATGTTTGCTATCCAGTGGACTGTCTTAGCTTGTGTCTAGCGTGTGTTCACTTGGATGTGCTATCTTCTATCTCTTTCGTCTTTGTGTTGAATGTTGACAATGCACTCATCAAGGGGAGATTGCGAACACATGGTTGATTTAGGTCACATGTGTTTAGTTTTGTGATGTAGTGATTGTCAACAGTCAACATTCTCCTTCTATTTTTTCATTTATCTTTTATGCTTCGGCTATGTTCACCGGCACACGTGGAGTGTGTCGAAGACGCGTCTCTTGGTTCGTGTTGTGCGGGTGTGGAGCTCGGAGATGGTAGGTGACGGCGAGGTGAAGGGGCCAAGGAGGGACGTGCGGGGCCGACGGACCGTGTGGAGGTGAAGGACGGACGTGAGGCTTGGACAGGGGACGGATCGCCCGGGTGGCTAGCCATGGTGGTGACATCACGGGACATCGACGGATGCAAGAGGGGCGTGGCGGGACAGTGTCGATCAGGTCAAGACGGCGAGCGCGGCAGCGGGGAGCTCGGATGACTTGGCATTTCGGGCGGTCAAGACGGCGATGACACGTGTCGAGGAGGTTTGGTGGTTTGCCCTCAAAAAACCATCGGGCGCGGGTTTCGTGGTTTTGGGCCTCAAAACCCACGGGCGCGGGTTTCGCGGGTTTGGGCCTCAAAACCCGAGGCGTTCGGGCGGACGGAAGGGCGGCACGTGGCGGCATCGGGGAGGTTGCGTGGATGCAAGGCTACCCGATGAGGAGGCGCGGTGGCCGCCGGATCAAATTATCCCAGTCGCCCGAAATAGCCTTTAGGGTTACAGGACCGACTCATGTATCTTAGGGGGTAGTTTAGGCGGAGGGAATATGGGGCTATTTAGCGAGAGGCATACCCCTTCATCCTCCCTTGCCTCTCATTTTTCACATTTTCTAGCTAGGGTTTCCAGACTCCGGTGAGAGAGGTCCACCGATCTTGTATCGAATTTGTTGGGCAAGGGCTAGCCCTAAGTAGCCTGTCACATGGTGGCGTTTGGGATGATTGGATCGGTGTTCTTGTTTGATCTTGAGCTGTGATTTTCGTTCATCACTTGTTCTTCCCGAGTTCCCTCTCCCCCCTCTCTTCTCTTCGCGATTTCTTCGTTTTTTGGCACCGTTTGATCTCGTTTTCTTGCCTTGATTCGTGCTAGGACGTGAGAGGATTATTTCCACCAAAGGAAATCAACTAATTCCTCACGAGCAAGTAGATCGGGCGATTTTGGATCGAAATCGATTTTTGGTGTGTTCTTCATGAGATCCGCAATTCCTCTTGATTTCGATCAAATTGGGCGATGATTTCTTTTGGGATAGCCTCTCCTATGCCTTGTGACCAAGTGTCTAAAATCTTGTGGCAAAAGGAGTTGATTTGATCAAGTTTCGAAGGAATTTTGTTTGGGGCGGATTTTTTGTTCGTGCTAACAGCTTTCAGTTCGAGTCAGTAGTGTCCAGTAGTTCAGATACTGACTTGTCTAGCCTTCAGTAGTTTTCAGTAGTTCCAGATACTGAAAGTCTGTAGGTTCGTTGTTTGCTGCTGTTCTTAGGTTCTGTTCAGTATTGTTCAGTAGTTCAGATACTGACTTGTCTAGTCTTCAGTATTGTTCAGTATTTTCCAGTACTGAAAGTCTGTAGCCTTTTCGTTTGCTGCTGTTGGTAAGTACCGTTTAGTAGTTGTCAGTATTGCAGTTTTCTAACACGTCTGTGTTCAGTAGTCTTCAGTAGTTGGTGTTGCTGATTTTGTCCGTCTTTGCTCTTAGAGGTTGGAGGTTGAGCCGATGACCCAAAATTGAAAAAAGATTATCGAGGCTCCCATTCACCCCCTCCGTCGCCGTTTAGGTCCTTCACACACAGATGTCCCACGCCATGTTGAAATGCATGCTCGCCACCATTCTTACAACAGCTAACAATACTTGCCCTGATGCCTCTTACTCCCAAACATGTAACTACTTTTTTTATCATGCACGCATCACATTTTACTGACCATGAGAAACTTGACACACAGGACTCTCTCGAACAGCCAGCGACCATCGACTTCTATATATATTCAGGTGGATAAAGAAATAACTCTATTCCCAATAAAAAAAAATAGTGTGACGACGGACCACACTGGCACACTATGCATCTTTTTATTATATATATGGACTACAAATGTTTTTGTGCATCCTCATGTTGGCAACTTGGCATACATATATGTGTATTAATCACGTATGTAGTATATGCACACATAGATACCAGCTAGTTAATCATATTCGCATGTAGCTAACCCACTATATACTGCTTTTGTGTAGATAAGCATTGTGAGATCCCTTCAGTTATTCGTTACATCTGTATGCATTATATATATCTAAATTTCAGATGTAAATTACAAATGACAAATTGATGTTGAAAGTTCAAAATAACTAAGAACAGTTCACACTTTCACCATATCTAGAAGACGAGTACGGTGCTCTAGCTAGCTAGCTATAGTGAGTAGCAAGCTGCATGGCACGGGACCAGTTAGAGACTCATATTAACTTAAGACGACTTCGATATAAGGATCTACACCAGTGATGAGTCGTAGTCCCTGACAAAGTCAACAACGAGGGACACAGGAAAACTCCACCGTCACTCCTAAAATAACCGTCTCTGAAGTATAAAATAATAAGAGACGTGTCCCAAATTAGATGTGTGTCTGTAAAAGTCCACTCGCTCTCTGTATTTCCTAGTATATGGGCTTCAAAGAGATGCAACTGTAAAAGTGTATCCATCTCTGTTGTGTTTCGGAGAATAGATGGGCCTTCAAAGAGGCGTGTCTCTGAAATGTTAGAAACAGATACTTGAGGGACGAGTCTTACATGTTAATTCATCAGAGACGAGTGTGGTTCCTGCATGGCTCTAGATCGACAAAACAAGACAGAGATGCTAACCTCTATTAATCTCTTCAGAAGATGGTTATTTAGACAATTTTTGTAAATTAAATATGTTACCTCTCTTTAAAATCAATTTTTAGCAGTGACTAAAATGATGCACTAATATGGAGAATTGTATCTTCCCTTTAATTGTTTCATCATCGATTCATTCATGTCAGTTCAGGCGCAAACACCAAGGTTTTGTGTGTTCGTTTGAATAAACTCCACACACACTACTACAGAATAGTCTATCACTGCGGGTCCAAAACTCCTTCACTGCCGAAAAATGAACCGGCAGTAGGGAAGCGGTAATGATGTCAGTTTTATATCAGTGCCGATTGGAATACCCGGCAGTGATAAGCTTTAAAAAAACAAAAAAATATTGCATGCATGCTCGCAGCTACAGCTGCCAGCATGCTAACGGACTCCCACCGTTGCCGTTTGTCGTTCTGTTGAGTAGTTTATTCCAGAAACAATTCACACATCACAGACGAGAGATTCAACACATCACAAATTGAATCAATTTATAGATCACACAGGAGTGTTCAATACATCACAAATCAAATCGATTCTCCTCCATACAAGCATGCGTGCGTCCACCTCTGGATCTAGCTGAGCCAAAGAAAACTGCAATCCATGAGATTTCATGACCAAGATCCAATCCATTCTGAAGTTCAGGGAAGGGGAAAGGTTAGCTGCTTACTGTGGTGCAGAGAAAGATCCACCGTATGCTAGATATGCCTTGATTTTGGATCTGATGCAGGGCCAAGATGAAGATTGAGCCCATCTGCCATGAAATCCACCACTATGGATCCATCCTGCCTTGGATTTGGATGCACTCCAATGGATCTGAGAGACTGTTCGGTTGGTTGCTTCTCGCAACTATTGAAGCATGAAGAACAGCTACATGAATCAAGAACACAACCACACGGTTACTACTTTCTTGCGCCCAATAAGCTAAAAAAAAGTAACAAGCAACTCTAACCCACGGAAGAAGATAACTGGGGTAGCAAGAAAATCTATTCTTTTTTTTCAGGATTAGAGGCTGAAGAAAAGAAGAAAAAAAACAAAAACTTGAAAGCAGTCAGGAAGAGAAATAATCAAAGGGGGTCATGATATTTAAGAAATGGGAAACGAGAACTTGCAGCTGTTCATGAGATTAGGAAGGAATACCTGGTCATGGATATTGATCTGGGCACCTTCTTCCTCTTGCAGCCACTAGATCTGGATCCACCTCCATCATACATCGTCACTCCAGATCCAGGCTTGAGAGGGGTGGGCAGCGTGAGGAGGAGGTTGAGCTGCGGCCATGCGGATGGAGAGGGAACCGGGGAGATGGAGAGAGCCAGCATGCAGCCATGCGGGAGGAGAGGCGGAGAGGAACGAGATGGGGAGAGAGTGGAGGGATATTAGGGATACGTTTGTGGGAGAGATCGAGAGGGAGCAGAGAGAGAACTTTGCTGGTGGACGTGAGTTCCAACTTAATCGAGGTACTAAAAAATTCGGGTCCGGACTTCTGGATTTCTGCGGGTGGCACGAGGCCCGACAGTGATAAACGCGTCACTGCCGGGTTTTTGCACCCACCCGACAGTGGTATAGATTTTCACTACCGGATCTTGCTCAGTTTCAACTATTTTTTGAGTTTGAAGCCCGAAAGGGTCTTCACTGCCGTTTTTTTTTGTTTTCGGTAGTGATAGAGGCGGTAGTGATGTAAGAATCTGTAGTAGTGACATGCACGCCTCCTGGTCTTCCCTTATTGCCAGGACTTAGAAGCAGGGGCGGAGATGGGCCTAAGGCCACTAAGGCCATGGCCTTAGGCGTGGGCCAAATTAAATAACAACAAAAATTTCATGGCCCAGCGAAATTTATCGGCCCAGTTGCTCCCGTCCAACTCCCTCGCGTCAGGACTGCCTCTCGCGTCGCTCCCGTGATCCCGTCGCTCGCTCGCGCGTCTCGCTCGCGTCCGTCCTCCCGTCTCTCCCCCCTCCCCTCACGACTGCAAGTCTGCAACCCTAGCCGGTCGCGGCGTGCAGCAGAGCAGCAGCAAGGGCGGCGGGGCAGCGGAGGCCAGCAGCAGCAGCACCGGCGCGGCCGCGCGGCGGTGGCCAGCAGCCCAGCAGGACCGCGCGGCGGCCTGCAGGACATACTCCGGTGGTGCTAGCGGCGGCGCAAGTGCCTGCAGGCCAGCATCTCGGCGTCGGCGTAGCCTGGTGGCCGCGTGGGCAGGCAGCAGCTTGAGCCCTGCAAGTCGCACACACACGCATAGCAGGCAGGCTGCCAAGCAGGTGGCTCTGTCTCACTTGCCGATCGATTTGACTGAAATGAAGATATTGTAGCCTCTCTTGATTGGTAATACCCCATTCTCAAATCTCAAATCTAAGTTCCAGGCTACCAGTACCAGCTGTGTTGTCATCTGTTCCTACCAACCGCGCAAGCGGCTAAATGAAGATATTGTTTTGTTGAAACAGATGGAGGTAGTAGAAAAGATGAATATAGTTTATACCATTTCTAAGAACTGAAGTCTCGGATAAAAGTTACATTCATTATCTAAAACTTGATGTTTCCATCAATTCTTTTGTGGATTGAAGTGTGGAATTCATATATATTATCTATAAGCTATCAATAGTTGACCTGGTGTGGGCGCTATTTTGACCCGGTGGAGGTGGAGTGGCCCTAGGCGTCAAAATTGACGAGCTCCGCCACTGCTTAGAAGCGCCCTCGTCAATGCCAGCAACACAATGGTCCTGCTTGATTTCAGGCTAGTTTGGTTTCCATAGCTGGGGGTAACAAAAAAACTGAAATCCTTCCTGTCATCGGCAAGCTCACTCTCCTACTGAGGCAAACGGTCTTCCATGAACCAAGCTGATCCGACAGTTCCGTTGAATGGATGGCGCGCTCTCCATTCAATCTTCAATGAGCATGTGTGGTGCTCTTGGAGACCTGAACGATATGAAACTTCCCCTGATGACTCTGGCCTAACATATGCCTACTTTTCTGTCACGCACACGCATCTTATTTTGCTGCACTAGATCGATAGGCTTAACACACAGGACCTCTCGATCAGCCAGAAACTGCATTGTCTGCCTCTACATATATATTCATGTGGGTAAAAAAATAGTATGTCTGACGACCTACCATGCTTTGCCTCTTTAATTATTTATACGTACCAACGTTTATATCATATGCCTCCTCTCCTTACAGTAGAAATCAGTGTTTGTTTAAACAAGGGAAATCAACTTACATTTACCATGTCAGTCGCAAATCCACCAAATCCCTGAATAAGTTGCCCTTACAGATTATTTAGAAATAGCTTCACAAAAAATACATTAATGTTCCCATACGTTGCAAAGCTTATATGATGTAATAACGGATGGTCTTACTCTTCCTAGCTATTTTTTCTATATTAAATGTATTACTTGCTCATTAAATACAACATTAATCTTTATGTCTCCTTAGGGCCTCCCCCCTTTCTTTAGTTTTTCATAAGGTATGTAAACTGTTTTTTTCTATCTTAATTGAAAGGTGGAGCTCTTGCCATCTCTTTAAAAAAAATCTTTATGAGTCCCATTTTGTCAACCACCTAGATAGTATTATGAAGTTGAACATGAGGTGTCATTTTGGGTCTGTGATGAGACGACCACTCATCATCAATGTAGAGCTCACTTCATGAATGTGATGAATGTCATGTTTCTCTTCTCAGACTGTCAGACAACCTCGTGTTAGTGCCAGCTACTTCAATCAACACAATTGAATGTGTGTGTGGACTTGTGAAATTGTGAATGACGACAAAGGACTACACAACACAAGCAAAGCAGCCGATGGACACGGACGGAAATCATCATCGGCAGCAGTCAACAGCATGAGAAGAGAAATTGGATCATTTGCACATGTACTAATTAATTTCAGAAAACATGTTGCCTTTCTTGAGAGGATGTTAAGAAGAATCATGAATGTTCGTCCTCGAGATCCCACCAAGCATCAAGTTAAGAGTCCCCTTTGGTCTTATGGGTTTACCAAAAATTGCAAGATTAAGCACTTTGATCAACTGTCTATTCAATCTCAGAACCGACTACCAGATTACTCAAACTGTTGAGGCATGTCTCTTGGTAGAGGCATCTGTGAACCAGCAACAACCACTGCCACTGAAACATCAGGTGGTTATTGTAGTAGAAGACAGAAGGCCAAAGCCTCGTGCAGTTCCTGTGGTGTGGCATCTCATGGCCTGGTTAATTCAACAGCTCGACCTAACACCAGCAAACGAGTAGATCGGAGACGATGCATTGGACGCTTTCTTCGATAGTTATCAAAGTGGCCTGTGATGAACAATCAGCGGGGAAACGGAAACATGCTGGAGGGGAAAAACAAAAGTAGTCGCAGAGGGCAGGATTGAATTAAAATGGAAGGTTTCAGTTTACAATTGTCTGACTCTCTCATTCGCTACGCTGGTATAAGTACCAGCTAGCTCAGCCACTCTGGCCCAGCAACCTTCGGGTTGGACTTCATGCTCCGCTTGAGCCTTTGCTCGACAACTGGATCAGAGGGAACTCCTGCGTCCTTTTCTTCATTATTCAGCGACACGGTCAGTTCTCTTGTTTGTGTTTTTGCTAGGTGTGCATGCCGCACACAAATGTACCACATCAAGTTTTGTTGATAGCGCCGAGCTCGACGGAGGTCATCGCAACCATGGGCACATTGAAGTGCGTTTGTAATGGTGTGGATGTGGAGTGGAGGTGATGACCGGCTTTGACGCGTGAAGCTTGGACAGATCTACCAATCAAGCTAAACAACACAGATATCCCACGCCAGGTTGAATGGCCTGCTCGCAAACAACCTAGCTACACCGAACGATACTTGCCCTGATGCCTCCTACTCCCAAACATATATATGCCTACTTTTTTTTGTCATATGCACGCATCACAATTTACTGCACTAGAGAAACATGACATACAGTACTCTCTCGATCAGCCGGCAGCGACCATCGACTCTATATTTCTTCATGTGGGTAAAGAAATAGTGTGAGGACCGACCACACTATGCCTCTTTATTATATATATGTGCCAACTTTTTTATATGCCTCCTCTTGGTTGGCAACTTGTCATACATGTTGTATTAATCACGTATATGCACACATACATACTAGCTACTTTGTCATATGCGCATCTAGCTAACCCACTATATACTGCTTTTGTGTAGATAAGCATTGTGAGATCTCTTTGGTTATTAGATCTGTACGCATTATAGTATATCTAAATTTCAGATGCAAATTACATTATAGTATATATACTAGCTCATTTGTTCTGAATGTTTCGTATGCAGTTTACCTTTTATTAGCTCTTTCTCTCACACAACACATGCTCTCACCATGACTTTGTAATGTCATATTTTTCAATTTGTTGTCCCAACATAACCATGTTGGTAGAAGACCATGGTTGGATGTACCAAGGTTGGAATGACAATGGTTGTTATTCATCCTTGATGCTAAGCAGGGGGGCAAGGTTTGCACTTGAGTATTTTATCCATAGGTTTCTTAGTCCTGTAGTGCCTATATCTATCTTAGTGCATAACGTTGGTCCAGTAGTGCATATATCTATCTTAATGCATAACAGTACAATATTACAGGAGTCGGAGCAAAGCAATGGATCCACCTAATTCATCTCCTTGTCCATCGGTTAGTCACCTTGAATGTTCAGCAGTGTAATTTTGACCCTGTTGCAGAGTTGCTTGCATATGTAACCTTTTGCGGTGTAATTTTGAACAAGGGACTGTGGATGGGTGCTCTGGAACTAGATATGTCACAAAGCAGAAGCAGAGAATACTTTTGGATCATACGTGAAGCAAAGGAAATGGACTGTCAAAAGAAACTAGTGTGTCATAAATTTCTTCTGTGCACAAACTCTGCTTTCAGCTCTGTTCTTCCAAATTACACCTTACTACCCAAACCGAAAAAAATACTACTTGTATTAAATAGAAAAATGTGCAAGTTTCCTCTGATTAGCATCTGAACAACGGGCCATGCTTTTCTCTGCAGCTGCCTATGCTACCTATGAATCTTGCATTTCTTCCAAATCAACGAGAATCACTACAGTTCAGCGTTGAGATTTTTCTCAGCCGCTATGGACCTTTCTATTGTTCCTGGTGCTTCCCACTCTTAATATCAATGCTAGTAATTGTTGTCACTAAGTGGACAACCCATCGAGTGACCCTTTTTACCTCGTGTATTTACTGAACTTAAAAAATGTAAGGGACATTGTTGTCTTAAGTTACCGCCTATTATTCAAGGGACCTTGTATTTATAGGAGGGCTGAGGGGGCAGCACTCCCTTCTATTTTCCAGACACCCCAAATAACTATGCGTCCTTTGCCTGTGCAAGTCGGCATTGAATTTGGAAGATTCAAAGAGTCTGCAGTAACCGTGCGTCCTCGCCCATCATGGCACTATAAAAACATGGCTGGCAATGCAAATTGTATTGCACTTGTGATAATAATATCGTTTATTTTTGTATGTATATGCCGAGCCTCTACGTTTTCCTATATATAGTGTTCATTTGAGATGGAGATGAAAGAAGAGAGGTGGGGGAGGGACGTAGTCCGTGGCCTAAACTACGACCAGTTGCAACTCAAAATATAGGAGTAGGAGGCACCTCGAAAATAGGTGGTTCTCAATGCTAAATCAAAAGATCTATGAAGAGAAAGTGATGACCGATTCATAGTTGAGATACGTGCACAAGGACCCTCTCTAGGCCAGGGCCATGTCCGTATGCTTCCTTGGTGTCTCTGAAGGAAACTACGAAACATCTGCATACTATAAACTGCCTGGCATGGAGATGGTACCCTCGACTGCATGAATACTGGTTAGTGCTTCGGGGACGTTACAATCTTCTGTTCTGTGGTATATCGGGACAGTATTCTTAAGGCCAACTCGGAAGATCCCTCCTGTGTTTCCTGCAAGTCCTGATGACAATATGCTGGTAGACCGATCATGTGTGCCGTGACGGTTTCAATACTGCAGCCCCTACCACCGCTCTCCGGGGAGTAGTAGGAGCAGCGGTGCCAGTGAAGGCTTTCAGTAGCAGTGCTTGAGTCGCCTTGAGTCGCCTCACGGGAGATAATGCGATGCAAATAGTTTAAGTGTTCTATTCAGAGGTTTCTTAGCGCAGAAATACATATACCTAGCTTGGATCCACCTAATACGTCTCCTTGTCTGTGGTGTAGTCACCTTGAGTGTTCAGCCGAGTAATTTGGACCAACTTGCAGAACTGCTTGCATGTAACGTGTATAGGTGTTGTCATGGCCAGGGTGCTATGAATAGGAGTTGTTATGGCCTGTAGGTGCGTGCTCTGGAACAAACAGAAAACAGTTTTGATCATCTGTGAATCAAAGTAAATGGAATAGCAGGAAAGAAACAAGTGTCAGAAAACTTAACTCTCTATCCCCCATGTACTATCTTGTGTTAAATGAAAAATTGTGGCAGCCTCCTCTGAGGATCTGAACACTGGGCCACGCACTTCCGCTGCTGCCCACGTGTCATAAATTGTGACCGGCCTTGATGGCAGCTTCCGCTCCTTTGGTCCAGGGAAATCGTAGCAAATTAACTACTTATTAGTTGGAGATTTCTAAGGATTGTGCAATTTTTAATCCAAACAGAAAACTGAGGAAACAATGGTTATGTTCTTGGGGCAAAGTGTAATGCTTGTCCAGACCAGAAATCGAACTTAAAAAATAAAGTCAGTCAGGCTGGGAAACAATTTTTTTACCACTGGAGAAATATTTAGCAAACATAACAAGCAATGAGCACACTTTAAAAAAAAAACTATTCCCCTTGATTTTTTTTCAAAACGCATCCCATTGCTCTTCGGATGTTGCCTTTTCCACAAGGGAGAGCTAAAGTACTGATACAACATGATATGTACACACAAATGGCAATGGCGCCACCACACCGGTGCGAGGCACGCCTAGTGGTCTGTGAAATGAGAGATGCTACGGTGGAATAGTACATAGTGGCATAGAACAACTCCATCTAAGCCATTCGCACCTACAACTCCCATATTTCAAGGAAGATGACCTAACACGCACCCACGGGCCGTATGCTACGGTGGAATTTCATTGCTTCTTTGGGCACTACAGTCATTACACCAAATCTGCTGTAGCACTCCTCGTTCTTTTTCGAGGCGCCTCAAGTAACCATACGTCCTTGCCTGTGGATGTCGGCATTGAATTTGGAAGATTCAAAGTGTCTCCACCAACCGTGCGTCCTTGCCCGTGCATGGCAATTTAAAACATGGCTGGCACTACAAATTGTATTGCACTTATGATAGTAATTAATGTGTCTGTCGTTTCTTTTTTGTATGGATATGCCCAGCCTCTACGCATTCCTATATATAGTGTTCACTATCTTGAGATGGAGATGAGAGGAGAGGTGCAGGGAGGTACCTAGTCCGTGGCCTAAACTATGGCTGAGTTGCAATTCAAAATAGCAGTAGGAGGCACCAGGAAAAATAGCACTGCAGTAGATGATCTATGATGAACGTTTGAAGACAGATTCTCAGTTGAGATGCCTGCACATGGATTTTCTGTAGGTCAGGTCCATGTCCAATTCCTTCCTCGGTGGCTCGGAAGGATACCAGAGAGATGTCCAAAGCAATCGCCATGCATCTGCATACTATACACTGCCTGGCATTGAGTGCAGGCTGGTGCTACGGGAATGGAAGTATCGCCATCTTGCAGCCGCTACCACCGCTCTCGAGCGAGTAGTAGCAGCAGCGGCAGTGGAGGCTTTTGGCAGCAGTGCTTGAGTCGCCTCCTCTCGGAGAGAACGTGATGCATATAGTTTGCACTTGAGTGTTCTATCCAAAGGTTTCGTAGTTCAGAAATGTATATATCTAGCTTGTATCCGCGTAATACATCTCCTTGATCGAGTAGTCACGCACCTTGAGTGTTCAGCCAAGTAATTTCGACCAACTTGCAGAATTCCTTGCGTGTGTAACGTGTATAGTTGTTGTTATGGCCTGGGGGCTGTGAATAGTTGTTGTTATGGCCTGTAGGTGCTCTGGAACTAGGTGTGCCTGTGACAAACTAGAAGCAGAGAACAGTTTTGATCATCTGTCAATCAAAGGAAATGGAATAGCAGGAAACAAACTAGTGTCATAAATTTCTTTGGTGCTCTGACTCTGGTTTTGGCCTCGACGGCAGCTTTCGCTCAACAAAGTTGTAGCAAACTAACTACTTAGATGGAGATCTCTTTGAGGATTGTGTAATTTTAATCGAAACAGAAAACTGACGAAACAATGGTTACATGTTCTTGGGGGCAAAGTGTAATGCTCTCCAGACTAGAAATGTCACATCTGAAATAAAAAAAATAAAGTCAGTCCGGCTGGAGAAACATTTAGGAAACGTTACAAGCACTGATCACACACTTAAAAAATCATATCCCCTTGCTCTTTTTTTTGAAAGGCGTCCCCTTGCTGATCTTTGGATCTGACCTACGCATGCTATGTACACGGAGAGGGCAATGGCGCCACCACACCGGTGTGAGTCATTCCTACTCCCTCGGGATGGTATTAGAAGTCGTTTAGGATAGCGACACGGTCTTCAAAACACAACTTTGACCTCTTATTATTTAAAAATATTTATGGAGATGTGATATATGTATACTTTTATCAAAGTATTTCTTAAGACAAATCTACTCATATAATTTTTTACATTTACAAACTCAACAACTTAAAAGTTATTGATGATATATATTCCCGATGTTTGACCCAAATCTTGTCCAAAAACGACTTCTAATACCATCCCGGAGGGAGTTGGTGGTCTGTGTGATGCGAGATGTTGTGGTTGAATCGAAGATAGCCGCATAGAACAACATCATCTAAGGGCATCTACAACAGTGTGACAGCTGTTGTCTGCAAGTTTTGGAATTTACAACATAGGCGGCTAAATAGACAGCTCGTACGAAGGCATGCACAGCTGGATCTGCGTGGTGTCGGTTCGAGACGACAGCGTCCTACAACGCCAACCCAGCCGGTGAGTTCGCCTCGGACCACGAGCATTTGCTGTCGTCTCGACGACGCGACGTTTCACTCTCTCCCTACGAACTGAGGAGTTTTTGCAAAACTGCCATCCTGAAGAGACGGCCAGCACGCCCGTTATGCGTGCCCTAAGCCATCGGCGCCAACAGCTACCATGTTTCAAGGAAGATGACCGCCCTGGTGGGTTGGTTAGTCTTAAGCAGATGCAAACCAACAACAGCCTTCATACATATATGGGGTTTGTTCTGGGATAGTTTGGCTTGGTCGGGCTGTAACCAGACCATGTACGGGACTGAATGCTTGTACCAAAAATTTTGTGCTATTTGGTTTTCCAATGCCTCTCATTTCTACCATCGTGTCCTTGCATTCTTCCATTTTCACAAATAATACTCCGGATGAAGATAATGCTCTCTATGAGTGATAATTTCATGTCACTCCAAAGAATGCCTTTGGTATATATTGACTACAAAATGATCATGGCATATTGCCACTTTTATTTTGGAAAGGATTCTTGCATACTTATTTCTGTAGGTAAGACATTATTATATGCAAGCACTACTCAATAGGATTCAATATATTGCATAATATAATTTTGATTCCTTTCTACCAAACTATCTTCTCCTATAATTATTTGAACTCATCAAAATTGATTGACCACACGAACTATTTATAACTCTGCAGGTGGGACATAGGAGTTAGGAGGCTAATTTATGCTGATCAGCAAAAGATGCGCATGCATGAAGCCAAAATGCAGCAGCATCTTATATATGAACCACCAGGAACCCATATTGCTCCTTTTCTAAATGAAAGGAACCTATATTGCTGGAGATTGGGGTTCACGTATGTACGTACCAGCACAAACATCTTCCTAATCTCTACTATCGTCTTTGTTAGCTAAACCTGTACTTGACAGGCCTTCCTTCTTATATTAGTAATGTTTGAGTACGGAGAACTGTTGTGGGTTTGGAACTGCAGAGAGCACTGGGATTATCAAGCGTGCTAATCAAGCTGTCACTCCAGAGTTTGTATTGTTGCCTCCAAGATGCTGTCCGAAAACAAAGCGCGATCCTATAGAACTGGTACATCCAAAGGGAAACTATGGCACATTACTTTCCGTCTTTCGATCCTGTGTCAATGGGCCTTAAATCGTATTTAACATCTGCACTAATCCAGATCAATCGGCACGTTCATAGATGCAAGTACCAAATTCTATAATGAACACCAAAAATTTCATTGCTGAGGAGTAATATTCCCCAGCCACAGAAACAGTATGTATGAGACCAAGAGCAATGACATCTCTTAGGATATTATAGAATTGTAGATCCTCAAGTTCTTCTTTTTATTCTGGTTTGATGTATGCCTCTTTTGACCTGTTGGGTCTTTGAATTGTAAGCTGGTAACCCCAGCAAGATTAATGTACTCTGCAAGGCTATGGCTTTCTCGAAAGCCGAGTTATAAAAATCTTTTTTTAAAAAAAAAACAGTATGTATAAAGACTGTTTATGTATGGTATTTAACACAAATTAAAGGTGCCCTACAAAGGTGATGAAGATATTTGCATGGTTGTAATTTAAGGACTGATTATGTATGAAGACTATTTTATAGTGCCATGATCGGAGGCGTTGCGGCGTCGGCGCGTCACACGGAGTCGTAGCAGTCAAAGAAGAGAGAGGACGACGCGAGGATTCAGTTTCGCGCGAGCAAGGCGCGTCGAGCACGTTCTTCTCTGGACCGCACGGTGCTGCTATGGGCTGTTGTCGATTGCGCTCCTGGGCCAACGAATTTGGCTCAAAACCTAGGGCCAGGCCAAAAACACAGAGAATTTACTAAAGAATTTTTTGGGCGCGACTAGGGCCACGGCCCTACTGGCCCTAGGCCCATATCCGCCCCTGATTTTGTTGCACAAGCACGTCATGGAGGACGTACGTTGCTGCAGCTGATGCGATCACCCTTCAGGAGACAAGCATGCACCATATCTTTTTAGACTATGTGCTGAGCAGAAATGGTAGTGGCACCGCTTTGGGTTGCAACCAAACCTTCGATTCCTTTAAATATATAAGCCAGCCAGGGAAGCTCCCTCCATAGGTTCTCATTAAAAAAGAGGTACTATTTTTCATATTTTATAATTTTGAATTGAGCAAAATTACTATATATTTTCTGTGGAATCTTTTATTTAATAAGATGCGGACAATTAGATCATCATACAAAAACAGAGATTTGGATTCTTTTCCTGTTTTCAATAGCGTAACAATGTATCTAAACGGTGTGCACTGATTGAAGCCTAACAATGTATCTAAAGTTCTATTTACAGATTAATCTGTGTGACATTGGAAATACTAGATCATTCATTCCTAATGTATAAATGTTTACAGTTAATAATGTAATAACAAATTTTTACGGACAGTTTTCATAGGAAGGAAATAATTGTGAGACCTTGATTGCATTTATTACTTGTAAACACTTTTGCCTCTATCCGCAACCACTATATATAAACATCCGAAGGCAAGCTAGACTGTCCATATAGATAGCAGCAATACACAAACAGTACGGCGATGCTTGTCCATTTGTATAAGTACCGGATGAGAATTGAGCCTCGCTCTTCAAATAGACTGCTGGAGTGGGGTTTTAGAAGAAAATTTTAGAGCGAGTGTAGTTTCAGCTTGGCATCCGAGGCATCAGGAGCACTATGGACCCGAAATAGTACGAAACAGTACAAGGATTGAGTATCATGGTATAGGATAAGAAAACTCCTGGTAGTTACAGCTAGTGAGGGAGTGGGGAGTAGGGCGGGCGCGCAGGCTTCCGGGCCTTTGAAGCCATGTAGCTGCGTATGAGCAGACCAGACATGGCCATCCTGTTGGCGCTGGGTATCTGTGGTCCTTTGGCCAGAATGTGTTCAGCATCAACCTGCCTCTGCTGCTCCACTGCAGCATGGATCAATGAGTCGCGTTCCGGTCATTCTCATTGGGGAATGCTTGATGTGATTTTTTTTACTCATGATTTTGAAAGTAAACACTCTTACTGGTCGATCTTAATAAAAATCAAAGATGTCCTATCCAGCTATGAAAACGGTTTAAGCACTAAGGATGAAGGAATAAGGATTGACAATTAAGTTGGAACACAAAGGGTCCTGAGATTGGCTTGACCTTTACTGTCATACTTGTTAGATAAATTGATGCAAGTCCAATGTAATCTTTTGTTCAGTTAGGAGTCTAGGGATGAGTTGGTTAGGATCGAAGCGTAGTTGAGTCGTGCCATGCTACGACACGATCGGTCAGGAGTCTGTAATATGTACGCGCCGTGGCGTGCCGAGCGCGCGAGGTAGACATCGCGGTGAAACGGTGTTTGCACTCGATACGGCACGGCGTGGGGATGAGGATCGCATCCTCAGGTGTCTTATATATACATGAATACAGAACGCAAGGGCAGCAAGTTGGCTGTGCCTAACTATCTCCAATTTATTCAAATTTCCAATCTATCTAGCTCTAGAACGTGTCGCAGTCACCGCGACGTCGTCGGCGTTCACGTTCTTGGCGTTCCGGCGTGTTTTGTTCCAACAAGTGGTATCAGAGCCGCTAGGTTGCTGACGGTGCAGCGTTCGGAGGAGAAGAGAGGTAGACGAGGAATCTGGAAGAGGCGGTTCAACGAGTTCAAGCTTAACAAGCCGTGAACGTCAGCTGTCGCCATGGGAGACGCGGACAAGGAGAAGGAGCTGATGGAGCGAGCGTGGAATCAGGCATCAGGAAATCTGGTATGGCCGATGCTAACTCGTTCCAATTACCAAGAGTGGGCAGCTCATGTGCAAGTGCAACCTCGAAGCCATGTATCTATGGGATGCGATCGAGTCTGACAAGGTGGAACGTCGTCGAGATCGTCTTGCCCTAGGCGCCATGATCCGAGGCGTCCCGGGGGAGATGCACTCTATTCTGCTGAACAAGAAGTCAGCTAAAGAAGCTTGGGCGATCAAATCCATGAGATTGGGTGCGACAGAGTAAAAGAGGTGAATGCACAGAAGTTACTTTCTAAATTTGAGTCTATATCGTTTAAATCTGGCGAGACGATTGAAGACTTTGCAGTGAGGATCGGTAAGATTGCAACTGATCTGAAGGGTCTAGGTGAGACCAGCATTGATGATACACGTATTGTCAAGAAATTCCTCAGAGTCGTGCCACCCAAATACAATCAGGTGGCGGTCTCGATTGAGATGTTCAGTGACCTCAAGAAGATGTCGATAGAAGATTTGGTCACCGCTTCTTGCGCGGTGAAGATCGCTTTGAACCGTGCAAGAAGAGGTGACAAACGGTCGGGACGATTGATGATGATAGAGGAGGACTGGCTCATCAAGCGAAGAATCGTGGCTCGACAGTGCGTCGGGCTCGTCCGCGACGGCGGGGGTGGTGGTAAATGCATGGTTTGTCAAGAAGAACAAAGGAGGAGCACGTGGAGGTAATCGTGACGGGCGTGAAGCTGGAGGCAAGGAGGGGGCGACAGGAGGCACACCTCGTCGCAATGGCCGTTGCAACAAGTGCAAGGTGTTCGGTCATTGGGCAAGGGAGTGCAAGAAGTATCCTAAGGAGCCTACTGAAGCTGTCCATCATGCCAATGCCGATGTAGAACCACAGCCTGCTCTTCTGGTAGCACAGGTGTGCAATGTGGTGAGAACCACAGGAGATCAAGGTGCTCCAAGGGTGTATCTAAATCAAGGCCGAGTTGATCCGTCAGTTTATGAGGATGGGTCATGGGTTCTGGACACTGGAGCAACCAATCATATGGACGGGTGCGAGAGTCATTGACTACCCTAGATGAGACAGTAAAGGGGGCAGTCAAGTTTGGTGATGGTTCCAAGGTTGATATTTGTGGCATAGGTGTAGTAACACTTGCAGGCAAAAATCAGGAACATCATGTGCTCTCTGGGGTCTATTACATACCATCTCTGAAATGTAATATTGTGAGCTTAGGACAGCTTGAGGAAGGAGGATGTCGAGTGGAGATCGATGATGGTGTCATGGAGGTGCTAGAGAAGAAACAAAAGTGTGCAACGTAATCGGGAGGGTGCTCATTCGTGCAAAGACGCAAGCTAATGTGCCGTATGTGATGCGGTGAAAGTAA
The DNA here is from genome assembly GCA_015847255.1 of Hyparrhenia diplandra. Taxonomy (NCBI): domain Eukaryota; kingdom Viridiplantae; phylum Streptophyta; class Magnoliopsida; order Poales; family Poaceae; genus Hyparrhenia; species Hyparrhenia diplandra. The sequence continues at coordinate 130,836 of JADLZK010006666.1, forward strand.
TCTGCCTCGTATGCCTGTTGTCGAAAATACAGGAAACCTCATGGCTATGGCACGCCAGGTTTGGGCATCTGAACTTCAGGGCACTAAGAGAACTCGCAGCCAGAGAGATGGTAGATGGGATGCCACTGATAAAGAATGTGGAGCAGGTATGCGATGGCTGTGCATTGGGAAAACATCATAGATCCCCATTCCCAAGAGCATCGACATACCGGGCGACTGAATGTCTGCAGCTGGTGCATGCTGATTTATGCGGACAGGTCACGCCACCCACGCCAGGAGGAAAGTCATTCTTTCTTCTGATCGTGGACGATCACAGCAGGTATATGTGGCTTGAATTGCTAGCCACTAAGGATGAAGCTCTCAGGCACTTCAAGAGATACAAGGCGGCAGCTGAACTCGAGTTGGGATGCAAACTGAAGGCATTCAGGAGTGATCGAGGAGGAGAATTTAATTCAGGTGCTTTTGTGTCATTCTGTCACGAGTCTGGCATAAAGCACAATATGACCACCGCGTATACGCCGCAGCAGAATGGAGTTGTCGAGAGGCAAAATCAGACGGTAGTGGAGATGGCAAGGTGCTTGCTCAAGAGCATGGGAGTTCCTGCCCGGTTCTGGGGAGAAGCAGTCAAGACTGCAGTTTATCTCATAAATCGTGCCCCGACGAAGAGCTTAGATGGCAAAACGCCATATGAAGCATGGTTTACAAGAAAGCGAGTGGTTAAACACCTTCGGACATTTGGATGCAAAGCTTATGTGAAGCGTGTTGGTCCAGTGGATCGATAAGCTATCGACGGTCGATACCGAGAGTGTTTCTGGGATATGAGCCAGGAACGAAGGGGTATCGTGTCTATGATCCTGTGAATGCCAAACTGATGGTGAGTCGTGATGTTATCTTTGATGAGAAGGCAGCATGGAATTGGGAAGGGAAAGAGAAAAGATCTGACGGTGGTGCTGAAGAAGCGTCAGAGCCTGAAACTTTCTCTGTCGAGTGTTTTGATGACACTGTTCACGGTCCGACAACAGGACCAAATGCAGAATGCTGGTTCAGATTCAGAAGCCATGGAGCCAACCTCGCCTGCAGTAACAATTCCATCAGCTAGCAGCTCATCTACACCGCACACACCAGCACCTCAGATGATTCAGTGGGCCACACCACCATCACAAGATGCAGATTTCTCCAATGAGGGTGCTCCACTGCGGTACAGGACTTTGACTGAATTGCTTGATACGACTGACGAAGTGCAGAATTTTGAATACAGCCGGTATATGCCTAGTTGCAGCAGAAGAACCGAAGTCTGTTCAAAGTGCACTCTCGGAGAGGTGTTGGAGGAAAGCAATGGCAGAAGAGATGAAGTCAATCGAGGAGAACAAAACATGGGTTGCCTGTACTTTGCCACCCAAGCATAAGGCCATTGGCCTCAAGTGGGTATTTAAGGTGAAGAAGGACCCAGATGGCAATATTATCAAGCACAAGGCACGTTTGGTTGCAAAAGGATATGCTTAGTGTCAGGGAGTCGATTTTGATGAGGTGTTTGCTCCGGTTGCTAGAATAGAGACAGTACGGGTTCTATTGGCACTGGCAGCGCATGGTGGCTGGAGGGTACATCACATGGATGTAAAGTCAGCGTTTTTGAATGGCGACTTGACAGAAACGGTGTATGTGCAGCAGCCTCCAGGGTTTATCATTGGTGACCCTGACAAGGTGTTGAAGCTGAACAAGGCGTTATATGGTCTTAGGCAGGCACCCCGAGCATGGAATGCAAAGCTTGATAAAGAGCTGATTGCTCTTGGTTTTGTGAGGAGCAAGTTAGAGCACGCTGTTTACAGGAGAAGCAGCGGTGATTCTTTTATTCTTGTGGGAGTTTATGTTGATGATCTTATTATCTCTGGGCCTGCAGACAGTGAAATACTGAAGTTCAAGGAAGAGATGAAGGAGAAGTTCAGCATGAGTGATTTGGGGCTCCTTAGCTACTATCTCGGGATAGAAGTCAGGCAGGGAGCTGGTTCAATCACTTTGAGCCAGAGCGCCTATGCTCAGAAGATTTTGGAGAATGCCAACATGAAGAACTGCAATACATGTGACACTCCAATGGAAAATAGGCTCAAGCTCAGCAAGATAAAAGAAGAAGATGCAGTTGATCCAACCGGCTATAGGAGTCTGATCGGGAGTCTCAGATATATTGTCAATACGAGACCTGACATAGCCTACGCGGTTGGAGTGGTGAGCGTGATACATGCAAGCACCGTGAAAGGAGCATTGGCTAGCCGTGGAAACGTATTCTTCGATACTTGAAGGGAACAGTCGGTATGGCTGTGTTTATACAAGAGGAGGAGAGCTTCCACCATTGTTGTTGGAGTTCTGCCGACAGTGATTTTCTTTGGAGATGTCGAAGATAGGAGGAGCACATCCGGTGTTGTATATTTTCTAGGCAAGAGCCTTGTGACGTGGTCATCTCGAAGCGTAAGATAGTCGCTCTCTCATCTTGTGAAGCCGAGTACGTGGCAGGGGCAGCAGCAGCATGTCAAGGAGTATGGCTAAGCCGGCTCATAGCAGACATGATGGGAACAAAGGAGGCCACTGTGAAGTTACTCATGGACAATATGTCCGCAATAGCTCTCAGCAGGAATCCAGTGCATCATGAACGAAGTAAGCACATTGACACTAAATATCACTTCCTTCGTGAGTGCATAGAGGATGGGAAGGTGGAGGTAGATCATGTGGGAACAGCAGAACAGCTGGCGGATATCTTCACTAAGTCGCTGGGGAGAGTCAGGTTCATCGAACTGAGGAGTGCTTTAGGTGTCGTTGAGGTGCATCAAGTTTAGGTGGTGATTTGTTAGATAAATTGATGCAAGTCCAATGTAATCTTTTGTTCAGTTAGGAGTCTAGGGATGAGTTGGTTAGGATCGAGCGTAGTTGAGTCGTGCCATGCTACGACACGATCGGTTAGGAGTCTCGTAATATGTACGGCGCCGTGGCGTGTCGCGAGTCGCGAGGCGAACATCGCGTGAAACGGTGTTTGCACTCGATACGGCACGGCGTGGGGATGAGGATCGCATCCTCAGGTGTCTTATATATACATGAATACAGAACGCAAAGGGCAGCAAGTTGGCTGTGCCTAACTATCTCCAATTTATTCAAATTTCCAATCTATCTAGCTCTAGAACGTGTCGCAGTCACCGCGACGTCGTCGGCGTTCACGTTCTTGGCGTTTCGGCGTGTTTTGTTCCAACAATACTGCCAAGAACTGGGTCGAGTTCACTGGTTTTTGCACCGCACTATGTGTCTAAAACTCAACTTGGTCCTCTTTTTCGGCCATGTATATTATGTGTTTTCCTTTGGCACAAAGTTTTGTTGTTATCAAATGTATATGAGTTGAGTACATCATAGCAAAACAAGTGTGTTGCGTGGATCCATAGCACGTGCATATCCAATCGACAACAAAAATTAACTGGGGGCTCCTCACAGCAGGTATGTCTATCTCATGGATCATGTACTTCTCAGCTTAGGAGAAGCAACAACTATACAAGTATATAGTCGCGACGTGTGTTATGATCACCATTCCAGCAATTAATAGTTTGTGGTGAGACCTACTTTGTATGTATTGCAAATACACGATCATGGTGGTGCAATGATTCGAAGGGAGCCGCTTGACCCTTCACCAAACTCCATAAAACAGATATTATAAGAAACAATATTTCCTTGACTTGGATAAGTAGTGAAGCCTGCTCAGCAGTATGTCATGCATTAATGATGGATTTGTCTCCCAAAAAGTAGGACTTAATTAGTGGCGTTATAATCAGAAACAGCGAACAGACTTTGGGCTTGATAGTAGCTTTTTAGAAAATGCAAAGTACTTCCTGCCTTTACGTGTCCACATATATATAGCATTTACATTATTGCATAGTATCAACGACATTGTTGACAAATTAGTGAAACACTAAAAGAAAAAAATTATTCATATGGCATAGTGAAACAATTCCAAGGCAGTGGCCTCTATTTGTTTTCTTGTCCTTTTTTTTTGAGGAAAACAGGAGGGGGTGCTCCCCTACTAGGCTTTTATTTAAATTTAAACAGTCCTTACATATTGTTCCCATGAAACATAAAACGAAACAAAGAAAATAAAAAAGATTACACATAGGCCTCTAGCCATTGGGTAAACAAATGTGATTGACTACTTTTACCTCAAAGCATAACTTGAGCAAACTCTATCTTGAGGATGGTCTTGCAACGCATAATTGAGGTTGAATATGTCCAAAAATCATATCATTCCTGACAGTCCAAATAGACCAGCACATAGTGACAATTATCTCCATGAAGAAACGCATAGTTGAAGGCTGAATTCAGTTCTCTTCCGCCTCAGTCGTCTGTGGGAGAAGGAAACAAAGTTCCCCTGGAAAAAGTGTATTTGGCAAAAAAAAATAGGCCCTTAATGTACAAGTACACCCACTGGCATATATTCAATAACTATATACTCACATAAATTCTGACTTCAACAGAATATCTGATTCTGTAGCCGGGTCGCTCGTCGCGCCGGGCTGGTCCTACACCGTTCCACACAACGAGGGTCAGCCATTAATTCACCCACCATGATTATGCATGCATGCACATGCACTGAATCAATGCCCGTGGTTTATTGCTTCTTGATATTTGCCTTGTTGCGTGACGACATCTCTCTCATCTCTTTTTTTAGAAGGGGCGGCAAAAGCTTTGCCGCGATTTCTATTAGACGAATAAAGAAAAAGGCAAGTGCCAGCCCAGTTTTTTGACTGGAAACCGGGCCAGAAAAACCATACAATTGAGAAGGGTACCCTACTCCATCTGAACACCTAGGTACCAAAACAACTCAACTCGCGCCACCCCTAGCGCCCACTCGACTCAACTTAGGGGAGATTCCCCCCTACCACTTGATACAACACCACCACTCGGATGAGAGAAAATTAACAAAAAGTCTCGCTCGGTTGGATTGGGTCATCAACACGAGCCTCCATCCACAACGACTAGTCGGATTGGGACATCGACAGAACACACACAACACAAACTACACCACCACCACCTGGGAGAGGAGATGAAAGCAGACCGTCGGAACCTACGCCGTCGTTGCCAACGCTGTGCCGCAGCCCGCTGCAAGCCCGAGCGGCTACCAACACTCCTCCACCACGGGACCATCGTCCCCAAGCCGCACACGCAAGATCGTCGATCCCCCTGCTCCAGCGTTGCATCAGCAGAACAATCTCGTCCCGGCACCATTGAAAACCACTGATCCTGGCTACTCAATGTGGGGGCCTCGCCTCACCCACCGACTCACACTCCACTAAATCCACTGTCCAGGACTCGGATAACTGAAACCGCTCAGAGAAACCCCACCTCCGCCCAGCCATCACCGAGATCACCACTGCACCAAGCGCACGAGCCCAAGTCCTCCAGCACCCATGGGTCCTCTGCACCTCGCCGCCAACACCAAGACCAAGGCACACCTCATATGCCGCTGCGCACGGGCCAACCAGTCCAGCCTCCACACTGCCACAAGCTGAGATGAGTCTCGAGAAGCGGCGCCTCCAAGGAGGACGCGACGCCGCAGGCGCCGCCGTCGCTCATCCAGAAAAACTGGACCGGGTTTTCACCCCGAGACCCCATGCTTCAGAACACGATGCCCCATAATGGTGTCCCCAACGGGAAGAACGACGCTACGATAGCGCCGCCACCATTACCACCGGCAAGAATGTCGGTGAAGGCTTTCGCCTGGATCGACATCGCCCCTTTCACACGCTCACAGACAAGCAACAGCGACTCTCCACCGCCTCCGCACTCCCCGGCCGAGGAGGTGGTTCGGTACATCACTACAATGCCGCCACGGCACCGCGAGAACATACCTGGCCACCCAGCCCCGCCACCGAGGCGACGCCGAAACCGCAACCGACGAGGAAGAAGAGGGGGAGCACCACCAACTCACTGCCGCCCCAACGCCCGCACGCAGAAGACTGCCGACGCCGTCACCCGACCACCATGGCCGAGAACGGTCAGCAACTCAGGCGTCTCCGCACAGGGCCTCCCGCGGCCAAGAGTCGCCGCGCCCGCACCTTGCGTGATCGCCGCCCGCCGCCACCGTCCCCCGTGTTGAGCCACGCCGCACGCCCGCTGCCCCCGTGTCACCGGCCGTCTCGCCGCCGCCAAGCCGACCACGGCCACCGCAGTAGCCACTCCACCACCCCACCGCCGCCGCCGCCGAACCGCCGAACCGGCCAACCGCCGCGGCCACCCGGTCCACACCACCAACCACCGCCACCACCTATCACCACCGGCTGGCCACCGATCAACTGCAGCGTCGCTGCCAACCCAACCCCAAGTCCACAGCAGCCGGCACCAACCAACCAAGCCGCATCCACTCCCAACACCACCGAGGAGGGCACCCGCAACCCGCCCCACCGCCTCCCACCTCCATCGACGGCGCGCCGCCGACCCTCTCCATCGCTGCTCCACCTCAGTCGCCGACCAGAGGAACGCGCCGCCGCAGCTCCCCTCCACTGCTTTGCCACTGCTGCCGCCCCTCGCACGCGCAGATCCCGGCCTAAGAGGGACCGGATCCGGCAGCAGGAGTCTCGAATCCGGTGCCATCGGAGCAGCAACGCGCGGATCCCGACGGGCCGCTGCGCTCCAAGTCCTGAGCTCCGCCCCCGTCTCGGTGTGCTCGCGGCTCTCGGGCAAGATCCTCGCCGCCGCCCCGGGGCGCACGGGCCACCCGGCCACTCCCCCGGCGGCGGCGAGGGTAGGGGAGCGATGATTGACGGCTGTGGCGGCTAGGGTTGCCGCCGCCCGAGTCGCCCGAGCGGGTGGGCGACGCTGGGGCCGAGCGGGCCTCCAGTACTTACCTTTTTGACCCCTCCCATCTCTCTCATCTCTCATTTCCTATTTCTTTCTTTCTCTACACAAGCACCACGGTCGACGGTCGCGACGGCGGCAGGGCCTCCCTATCGGAGTACCTAGGACTGCGACGCCCCTCCCTTCCCCGTCACCGATGGTGATGGCTTCCGCTCTTTCCTCAGCTGCGGCGTCGACCCTCCGACCACCGATGGCGCGGCGGCGCGGCCGGAGCCATCCCCAACCGGCGGCCGCACGGCGGCATACCCCTGTCACCAGGCGACCCGCGACTCGGCCCTTGCAGATCGAGCCGAAGCGTACGGTCCCATGGTCGCGCTGATCAGGGACGCAGCGGCCCGGCACTCGTCATGTAGTATCTCCGGCGGTGAAAGTATCTCGAGGTGTGCTCCGCACAAATCCGTATCCCTTGATAAGCATGTAGTCAATTTGCATTAGGTGTCTACTAGTGTCTTTGCTGTACAGTTCGATTGACGATTTTTTTATCCTAAATCAGATGCGTGATTGGGTTAATATAAATATTTTACAAACGGTGCCATCCAATGCTGCCTGCTCATACTATTGTCCCTGCATGGCTGCATATCCCCATCACGCTAGTGGACATAGGCTATTAGATTTGTTAAAACGTGGATTCGAGACTATCTGGTCTTTTTGAAGGCAGACGGAAGCGTTCCTCTGATTTTGTTTCCTACATTTCATAGTAGAAAATTTATAATCCAATTTTTATTTTGTGCATAGTTACCATGTTTAAAATAGTAGATTGGATCTTGTGATTTTTATTGCTGCAAGTGCTAGCTAATCCTCAATATGCGTTGGAAATCTCAGTTTTAGTTTTTCCAGTACATACCTGTAACGACACTGTCAATTTCTAGGAGGATGGAGCTATCAGTTATGGCGAGCTGAGCTACTGATGGCGTGTACCTAAAAGGACAGTTGCTGTGCCAAATGGAATGTGCAACCGAAGCAAATATGATTTCCATACTGTATTCCTCCCATATTATTGTAACCGAAACAATTTTGGTGAAGTGAAATTGTATCACAATTGTGATATTTTCTCAACCAGATTTTATTTTGAGCTAATTTGCATGTATATTGTAACTAACTTACGATAATTAATTAAGTTGTGGTAACTTCTTATTGTAGTTATCGTCATGTCATATTTCAAGTGTCGTAATTATTTTATGGTAGAGTGGCCGTGACATTACAATAACTAGGTATTCAAAATTACGATAATCGTCTTGAGCCAATAGAAATATTGTAACTATATTACATTGAATCAATATAAACAAAATAGTACCGTAACTAGTTACTGGAAATCACTTGTCAAATTACGATACCTCCTTATGCTAATTATAGTAACTACTTGACGTCAAATTACGATAATTCCTTATTCTAATTATAGTAACTACTCAGCTCATACCAAAATATGGTAACTGCTATAGAAAATCAGATTGTATAGCTAATGTCATCTGCCATAATATAATTAAATAATGCCAGCATGTTGTAGCGCTGGTTACGGCCCTCATTTAATTACCGTAAAATCAGATTGTATAGCTAATGTCATCTGCCATAATATAATTAAATAATGCCTGCATGTTGTAGCGCTGGTTACGGCCCTCATTTAATTACCGTACTGCTCCTGCATGACCGCATGCACTTCAGTAAATGGCGATTGGCTCGATCGGCTCAGGTGATGCGGTCGTCTGCCCACGCGCCGACCTGGCTACAGAATCACATATTTTGTAGCTAGCTATAGACTATAGTCTCCCTATATATATATATATATATATATATATATATATATATATATATATATATATATATATATATATATAGACCTACTATTCTCTACAACATAAAAAAGAACAAAGAGGAGACACCGTTTTGGTGCGACGTTCTAAACGGGGACCATCGTTCTGCCCCTGCGGCACAAGCCCGCCGCTCGCTCCTATCCTGCCCGTGCGATTTGCATGCTTGCATGCGCTATATCATGCTTGTAATATCAGGAAAGGAAAGAGTGAGGAAAAAAAGGTAATCACCTCGCGTGCATGTGAGATAGTTGGACCCAACAATCCAACGCATGTGAAAAAAAAAAGGAAAACACCCGAGCCAGAAAATAGAAAGAAATTGCCATGCACATGTGTGATCTCCTCCTCCATTCATGTTGTTTCCTTCTCTATTCACCTCGGTACAAAACCCCATCTATAGCATAGCCCTCCTTTGCCCTCTCCACGAGTGCAACTCGCGACTCCGCGTGACCGCTTGTCTGCCCGAACGATAATGGCGACCAGCGAGCTCCTATCTTGAGGATCGACGGCGGCAACGTTTGTCTGCCCGAACGATAATGGCGACCAGCGAGCTCCTATCTTGAGGATCGACGGCGGCAACGTTGCCCCGGCTCGGCGGCGCCACAATCATGCGATCATAGTAAGATTTGCATGCCCTTCTGTGAGACAAAGTAGGAAACTCAAATTAGGAAGATCCGCATGCACTACTTGCTTTGTTTCCAGAATGATATAGGAAAACATAAAGATCCGCGTGCACTACTTCTGTGAGTCAAATTAATTTCCATATTTTGTCCGTGGGATCGGCGCGACAAAATAGGAAATGAGACCTTCGTTTGCGCAAGACACCTTCCTTTTTGCGACACCAGGTATAAGAACGACAACCGACAACCTCAATCTTCTCTCTCCAGCGATCGTGGCGTTCCGCCGTCCTCCTCCATGTAGTGCTACACTGCGACGAGAAGCCGCCCTCATGCGACGCCGCATCCGCCGTGTGGTCGCCGTTGTGGAATGCCATTCCGCCATCCTCCACGTATTGCTATGCCACGACGGGAAGCTGCCCCCGTGCGACGCCGCGCCGTTCCGTCGTCCACGACTTTGTTCTACACCGAGTCATCCACTTGCTACGCCGTCCTCGACTTCGATCTACGCCGTGCCGTCGATCTGCTCCGCTGTCCTCGCCTCCACGCCACCTGATCCGTGGATCCGTCGTCATCCTGAGATCGATCAACGGTGCTCGTACTCTATTGCGCACCGCCAAGTTGAAGATCGCGATCGCCACCAACGCCGCCCCGATACGTGCTCTGTCTCTTGTCGTTTGGTTAATTGTTGTGACTCAATCACTGCCATTTGGGTAGTGCGATCTGCTATGCTTAGCTTGCCGGTCGCCGCTGTTCATCTCTAGGATAGAGATTAGCTAGATCACCTATACAGGAATACGTTTTTTAAGAAGCTGATCTGGTGGTTTATGGTTCAGTTGCACACTTTGTAGATAAGAAAATAGAAAGGATTTGCTCTCAGGATTGCTTAATGCATTTCTTAAGCCGTGCAAGATCATAGGTCACTGAGAATGATGTACTTGTTCTTTGTATTTAAAGATTAAAACCTAATTTCTTTATAACTGAATGCCACCGACGTGTTGAGGTTGCATACGGACAAGGCCATGCAGGCGGAGGGTTGGAGGCGTGGAAGGTCGGAGCTGCAACGCCGCGAGATGGCTGAGACGCTTGGATAGGTGCGCAGGCTGCTCAACGCCGACGCCGGGCGCTGCTTTATGCGCCGCCCATCGCGTGCCCCCCACGGCAGCTGCACACGGATCAGAGCGGGCGAAGCAATTTTTCGACCTTCGGGCCTCCAGGCGACTCCACGTTGACGCCGGGGCGGCCCTCTAGAGACAAGGTGGAAGAAGAGGTAGTAGTGGTAGGGGAGAACAGATGGAGAGAAATGGGGAAAAACATGAGCGGAGGGTGAGGCTGGGAAAGGAACGGACCCGAAGACAGGAAGGAACGTTTCTTTTGTTTCTTTATTTTTTTTATACACATATATATTATTTATGTATAAAGCTATGTATATTTATATATGCACAACAAAATTTAAGTTTATTCATGTACAAATACAAAAATACACCATAAGTTGGGTTTGACTAAATAATCTAACTAATTATACTAATTTAGGCTTGGTTATTTTATTCTACAAAACAAATTTAAGGATTGATTTTGATTTAATAGTCACTTTTTTTTTGTAAAGAGAGGGAAAGGAAATATTTTTTGTTTTATTTTTATACACATTTATTTTTAAAGATGCGTACAAGAGGGGATGAAGATGATCAAAACTTATTCGTGGATTTATTGGCGCACAAAATAAATGGATACGTAGATATCTTCCCCGCTGATACAAAACATTATCTTAAGAGAATTACTTAAAAAAGTCGATATAATAGATTTATGAGCCCTGCGACACCGTGATATCTGTGAGTTTTTTTGTTGTGTTACTTTCACGAAACTTACTTGTTTGGATTAAATGTCACTTTAATATCATTGTTTGATTTTATAGTATTATCATCTTATCATACAATTCTTGTGTTTTTATATATAAAATTTAGTTATCCCGTAGCAACGCACGGCCTTTAACTAGTCTACTACCTACGCGTTGGGTAATAATCAACACACCGGCGGATCCACAGCGGAGCGCCGCGCTGCCCAACGATAACAGTTACAAATAAAAATAGGTGATCATTTAATATACGTACTAATGTGTCCTGCAATTATTTGGGTCCTTTACTGCAGCATCATACTACTACCTATATAGGCCGACCATTCATCCCTCGATCCTCGCCCTTCATCGCCGCACCCTTCCGTCGTTTCGCAAAACCGCGGCCGCACGCGTCACCGTCGCCACGGCTCCATACATCTAGTGAGCGTTTGGCCGCACCTCCCTCCAGATCGATGACGCACTCCGGGCGGTGGCGGCGCTACGTGCTACGTCGGTGGCGGCGGCGTGGCCATCCCTACACGGACGGCGGCGAGACCCCAGTACCTCCCCTCTCGACGGCGGCGTGATCACCCAGCTTCCAGGCGCTGGCACGGCGACCTCTCGTGGAAGCAACCCCGTGCAGATCTAGCGCTTTATCTCGGCGGTGCGTCACTCTCCTCGCCAGTAACCTCTCCGGCCAACGGCCATGCTCGACGGCAACCCAATCGCGGCCATGTTCTCGTGTCCGTAGCATTAGCACGGCGGCTGCGTGGCCCCTTCACACCTTCCGCTTTGCGTTTTGCAGATCAGTGGTTCTGTAAGGTTAGTCAACGAGCAATGTCCTTGATGCCAATCTCAAATTACTTTGCACGATTTAAAATTTCAATATCTAACTCTTTTGTCCTGGTGGTAACAGGTTTTGACGGAGATGTGTAATGCGTGATTGAAGAGGGCATCATGATAAGTCGACGACCTAGGGCCCTGTGAAGTAGGCGATGGCGCCGTCCGAGCCCGTCGCATGCCCGAGCACACCTTCACGACGAGTAGACGACCTCGACGGCTCGACGTTGTGTAAGTCTGTATCTATGACTGGTGCCTGCGCTGGCGATGGTCCAGGATCTCAGCGCCGTCATGTGGTACATCTATCATCGCAGTTGCCGCGCTCGTTGCGCCGGCACCCGAGACAGGAACATCGGCCAGTCGGCAACAACACCTTGAGAAGCCAGCCATGGAGGCGCAACCCAATGCCACAGCGGCCGGGGACCAAGCAGCAGCGCCGCTGCCGTCGGCCAAGCGTGCCATCTGCTGGCGCATGAGTGCACAAGCCGACCTGATAGGCTGGTAGCTGCTACGGCTTGCAACTGTCCTTTTACTCCAAATCTATCCACCATGCATGCGTGCCATGGTGTTCATCAGCACAACAAGATATCGATCTAGGCTGCAGCAGGCCATCTCCCACAAGTCAATGAAGAATCAAACTCTTAAGGCCGCTGTTTTGGCGTGATGTATTTGCTTTTTTATCAGTTTCTTGAATCAAACACCCCGGAATGTGTTCCTCTGTTGATGTATTTGATGTGATTTTGAGTAATGATATAGTTTCTTTCTTGAATTAAAAAGATGTTTGTCCGGGTAGAATCAAATGTCACGTAAATTCAATATAATTCATGGCTCCCAGGAATTAATTAAAATTCACCCCTATATAGGTCACATACCATGAATGAATTACTTAACAAAATGATAGTAATAAAAATATCCTGACCGGACACGTGGTTGGTTAGACGGAATTATTTATGCCCAAATCATAATTATCTAGTAATGGAAAAACAGCCACCCAATTACCAGGCACGCTTGTGACAATTACAACAAATTTTATTATGCATAGGTCTATATGTAGTTATTTTCTTAACTAAAGGATGTAAGTAATAAAACATATATAGTCTATCTGACAATCCGACACACAGGCCAGGAGGAATTATTTTATTAACACAATGATACTATTAGTAATAAAAAAATTATAGAGAAAGTTTTACCGCTCTTAGGGCGTGAGGGAATTACTTCCATAACAAAATGATATTATAAGTAATAAAAAATAGTTTGGCTGATGATCCGACATGCTAGTGAATATCACTGGCAAATTTACCGCTTATAGGTTGGGAGAGGTAATTATTTTATTAACAAATGAAACTATTATTAATAAATAAATAAACAACCGGTGGCCAGTCACGCCGGTGTTGAAGACACACAAATTTACTGCTTAGAGGCTGGAGAGGAATTAATTTACATAACAAACTATTAGTATTAGTAATAAAAAATTACCGTTTACGGATCAAGAAGGAGTTATTTACTAAACAAAATGATAATAGTGGTAATAAAAATTATTTTATTACTAATAGTACCAGCCATACTATTTTTGGCACTCTTAGAAAAATCACGGCTGGAGTAAGGATATTAATTTTTGGTCCTATCTTGGGGTTATTTTTCATTTTATTACTCCATGCCGGGTTCACGAGATTCAAAGTTTCCAAAAAAAAAAAAAACTGCATGATTACTTTTCTAAATATGGTTGCATGCTGGCTTTGATTACCGAATAAAAAAATTAGCACGCTTCCATGCCTGCCTTGCACGCAGGCTTTGATTGGGCGTAATCATTGTCTCCTTGACCAACCATGCATGCTACCCTAATAAATACTATGAATAGTAAAGCAACAGTTGGATGCGCCATGCACGCGCTGCAACCGCTGCCCCGCCGGAGCGCGAGCGCCTGCTGGCTCCGGCCACCGCGCGTTGGTTATTAACCTCCAGCCAGGCCGTAGATTAGTGGGGTCCTATATATATATATATATATATATACACTTCGCTATAGAGTCTAGACAATTCCAATAAACACTAGAGCCTTCTCCCAAAACCATTTGTTTGGTCCACGTTCTCACAAGTTTTCATACAGTATGTTCAAAGAAGTTTAACAAATGACCATGGAAATGGGTGGCATTGGGAGGACTAAACACACGTGCCTCTGGCATGCGGGCCTGAGTGGTATGGATTGAAGAGACCACACATACAGGTGGCCCACGAACACCAACAGCCATACTGGTAGGAAGGAACAGAGACAGCCCAAATCCCAATCCCTGGTACAGATGGGCTGGGTGTGGCGTGGGTAACATGTGGTAGTTATAGCTTGCCTCTTGTTCCCGGTGGTAGTTAGCTTGCTTCTTGTTCCCGGTTCACTGGCTTGTTTGTTGTTGGCGTTAGTGAAGACGATGTTGTTTTTGGTGGACTCTGTTTAGAAATTAACAATCAAATTACATTTTTGGTTTTCTTATTTTATAATTTTGAACTCAGCTAGATATTAATACTTATAGATCATAATGACTCCTTTTTTCAAAAAAAATTGGGGTCTCCCCATTCCCATTAAAATGGAAATACGCCATTGTCATAGAGTTTTACATCAAGGACAAGACAGAATAACAGAAATATAAATAGGCAGCTCCCTACCAACTCTGTTGGGGGCAACATACCACTAAAGCAAGACATACGAAACTATTCTGCAGCAGAACTACGTGTAACAGCATCCCAAAGTTGATACAATGGCAACTACGAATGTAGCTGGAACTTCAGACATTCATTCCTTCAGACGGATTGCGCACCACCTTGTGGACCACCGGTCTTGACTCCAGGCGCCTTTGCTCCTTCTTGCCTCCAGCATCTCCTTCTTCGCCTTCTTGTACAGTCGCTGCACCCCTTCAGCAAGGGCAGCTCGGTCCTCAATGTGATATAACCCTGTCCAAAAGCTTATCAGTGCACCAGCATGGTATATAATCTCCAAGGGGTTTTGGATGTATTTATGATTAAAGCATGCATTATTTCGAGCTTTCCATATAGCCCAGCACACAGCAGAAACACAAGTTACTTGGTATTGTTTGCAATTTGGAAGCCATTTCTCCACCCATTCCCAACACTGATTCAGTGAAGTAGGTATGGAGTTAGCCCCAATAGTCCCTGCAACACATGCCCATACCACTCTAGCCACAGAACATTGGAAAAATAAGTGCTCAATACTCTCATTATCATCACAAAAGTAACATTGTGGACTCCCCTTCCACTTTCTTTTTAATAAATTGTCTTTTGTCAAGACTTTCCCATTGGATAGTAACCACATGAAGAATTTAATTTTGGGAGGGATCTTCCCTTTCCAAATATATTTTAGATAGGGATCACCATTATCATCAGTGAGTTTGTTATAAACCGACTTAACTGTGAATCTGCCCTTAGTCTCCCATTTCCATCTAATAATGTCATTCTGGTCAGACAATTGAAATCGGTTTACTTGCTCTAGGATATAGTTCCATGTGTTTCTCAATTCAATGGGAAGCCATCTTCTAAAGGTTATAATGGTTGTACCAGAAGTTACCTTATTAACTTCCACATTTTTTTGGTCACATAGACTATATAAAATAGGAAGAGAGCATTCAATGGCGTATCAAACACCCATGAGTCCTCCCAAAATCTTACTGTATTCCTTTTTTAATGTTCACCTCTCTACCTTTTAGATAGATGTTTTTTTATTTTGAGCAGATCACTCCACATTGGTGAGTCATCAGTTCTGTGGCTGACAGTATGTATATTCTTGTTTTTGAAATATTTAGCTTTGATCAGTGTCTGCCAAAGCCCTTCTTCCTTTTCTAATTTCCACCAAAGTTTACATAGTAAGCTGATATTCAACTTAGCTATGTCTTTGATCCCAGCACCCCCTTTCTCCTTACTCCTACATACCTTAACCCATTTAATGAGATGATATTTCTTTTTGGTACCCCCTGCCAAAAGAAGGATCTTCTATTTTTATCCATCTCTTCAGTTGTAGTAGCAGGGAAAAAGATATACAGACATATGGTACATAGGAGCATTATTTAGGCTAGATATTATAAGAGTGGTTCTACCTGCCATAGTCAGATTCCCACCTTTCCATGGTTCCAATTTTTTTTGACATTTTTCAACTAAGGGGGCCCAATCATAATGACTCCTTACTTAGTAATCACCCTTAGATGATCATGAAAATTAAAGGTGTGTACTATTTTTATTTTTTTCTATCAACGTTGTAATTTTTGGCCTTCATGGTACGCATGGTCAGTTTTTTCTAAGATATAGTACAAATGTTTTCTGGTACACTCTTGAAGCGTAGGTGTACATGCTATAGTTCCATTGGGAAAGACACCAAAGAATCACACAAGCCAGTATGTGCATAATTGATTGCTTCTTCTAATTATAGTGCACGGCAATGATCAAACCTGCATTTAGGCCCGTTTGGTACGTCTCAATTTCACCAATGAAGTTATGTTTTTTTTTTTTTTTGTTTAAGCTTCACCAACAGCTTTTCTGGTGAAGCTAAAGCTGTTTTAGAACGTGTTTGGGAAAACAGCTCCATGCGGTGAACCAGAACAAACATAATGACAGTGACACCCTTTTCTTTTTATTTATTTATTTATCTTTTCCTCGCCTCCTCACGGGCGTCTCTTTCTTCCTCCCATATGTTGTCCCTTAGTCAGGAGTGGCTGGAGGCCCAGCGATCAGACTTACCCCTAGCGATAGCAGTCCCATGCGGCACTGATCCTGCTTGGTCGGACCCCAACCTCTAGTGGGAGTGAGCATGCATGTCCGTGCCACATCTTCCGGGAGCAGCTCGCGCACACACCGGTGAGCTCCGGCGGCCATGCCCCAACCTGTGCCAGCCGCGTTGAACGCGCTCCTACAGCAAACCCCCGCACAGAAGACTGGTGCATATGTGACTTGGGCAAGTGCTTGGGCCCACTCACTACTACATACAGCTTCTGTAGGGGCGGCTCACAAGACACGGTAGGGGCGGTTTTCGTGAACCGTCACTAAACATTTTTATTAAACCGGGGAGATCCCCATCGGCCAGCGCCCGCCCGTCTCCATCGAAGTCGCAAGTCGCGCATTTTTTCACAGTAAAATCAAGACGCTTACGCGGCGGGCGGGATTCGAACCCGCGACCTCGTGCTCACGCGCGATCCCTCCCGCCACACTTGTATGTGTCCGTATCCCATTCCGCATCCCCACATATTATACAATTCCGAGTGTACATTGACTATTTGAGGCTCTAAACGGATTCAAAGTAAAAAGTGATCAACTACAAAGTTTCATAACTTTTTGAGATCTACATTTCATATGTAGGAAGTTTTTTCGTCCGAGGTCGTTTATTAAATTTGAATTTCAAATTTAAGACATTTGAACACAACTTTTGCATGGCTAGATGATTTCAATGTAAAAAGTGGTCAACTACAAAGTTTCATAACTTTTTGAGATCTACATTTCATATGTACGAAGTTTTTCCGTCCGAGGTCGTTTACGAAATTTGAATTTCAAATTTGAGACATTTGAACACGACTTTTGCATGGCTAGATGATTCCAAAGTAAAAAGTGGTCAACAACAAAGTTTCATAACTTTTCGAGATCTACAATTCATATGTAGAAAGTTTTTCCATCCGAGGTCATTTTACGAATTTTTTAAGTTTTAGTGTCTCGTTTCAAAATTCGAAAACCCACTATAGGGGCGCCTTAATATAGAGCCGCCCCTACTGTAGACCACATTAGGGACGACTGGTGATTGAACCGCCCCTGCTATTAGTAGGTGCGGCTCGTAACACCAGCCGCGCCTAATGTGGCCACTATAGGGGCGGCTCGTAACATGTTCACGGTACGGGTGGTGCGTATCACAGTAGGGGTGACTCAAAAAAAAAACCGCCCCTAATGAAAAAAGGAGGCGTTCTCGTAGTAGGCTTATGTAGTAGTGACTTGCTGGGGTTGAAGGTGGGATAATTCAGCACTATTCGGCCTCATTCGTTTGTGAGAGAAGGAAACAATTTCACTTGTTAAAAAAAAAGGTGTTTGGAAAAAAAAGGCTCACAACAATTAATGAAATTGTTGTTGATGCCATGACAATAGGCCCTTAATTAATGTACTAGTACGCCCACTAGCATATTCAATAATAAATATTTTAGTCCTATATATACGTGAGTCTAGACAATTCCCATAAACAATAGTCTTCTTTGTTATGTGTTGGTCCCCGCTCACAAGTTTTCATATGTTGAAAGACGTGAAACAAATGACAATGAAAATGGGTGGCATTGGGAGGACTAAACACACGTGTCATTTGTGCGATGCAACAAATCAACGGCGAAGATGATTGTTGGCAACAAGACAGGCCCAGTCAAGACCAGGATGTTGAGCTACCGGGCTAGGGCCCAAATGCAGATGAGGTCTGGATTGAAGAGACCACAGATGAGTACTTACAAGTGGCCCACGAGAACCAAAAGCCTGCCACAAAGGAACAGACAGCCCAAATCCAATCCCCGGTACATGTGCTGGGTGTGGCGTGGGTGTAGGCCTATGTGAGTGTGTAATGGTGGGCTGGATGTGTGATGAAGGGAGCTTGCCTAGTAACATGTGGGAGTTAGCTTGGCTCTAGCTTGCTCCTAGTGCACTGTCTTGTTGGCGTTAGTGAGGACGAAGTTGTTTTTGATGATCGCTAACAAATCTGTTTTTATATCTATATTGTTTCTCATTATGGTGCACATAATATAACTCGTGCTGAGAAATCCTGACAAAGAGGAGACAGATCCACTAGAAATAAGAAGGCATGACCCATATAGATTGTTAGAGTGCGCAGCGGAATTCGGACCTGCTCACTGTATCCACAAGTCGGTGTCCCTCAGGCACAAGTCCTTTGGAGCCAACAACATATAAAGTCATTGGACCTCAACCCAAAAGACCTTCCTCATACACTACACCACAACACTTAAACAACAACTGACTGCGGTTGCTAAAAGTTTTAATTAGCATTGGATGGTGGGTTGCTAAAAGTTTGTCACAGACGGTCCGTTGCTAAAATTGATTACCGCAATAGATGGTCCATTGCTATAAATATTTTGCTTTTGCATTGAATGGTCCGTCGCTGTATCATCGTTTTGGGTCAGATCATCCGTCGCTGAACGAAGGCGGGCCTTGGCTTGCTCCAAAAGGCCTATCCGACTCCTCTTGGCCCAATAATTGTCTAAACCCTAGCCCCTTCCCTCTGTACCCACACACGCCGCGTAACTTATCGCGGCGCTCCCTCCGCTTTTTTTTCTTCGCTGCCTCTCCGACGTACACGACGCCGGGCTCCTCGATGTCCTCATTTGCACCGCCCCAACCGGGGCTCCCGAGGTCCTTGTTGCACCGCCAAAGGGGGCTCCCCGACGTCGGCGCCGCCCGTCTCGAAGCTTCCCCATGCCCACGCTGGCGCGGCGCGACCGCCATGAGGCAGATCCCTCAAGGCTCAAGCCCGCCTCACCGGCAGCCACCGCCGCGAGCGGATCTCCATTATCTGTCTTTGCCGCCGTCCCAAGGTTGCTCCCACACCACCGGCCACCCCCCCCGAGGGGATCCCCATGACCGCGCCGCCCCTGGGGCTCCCCAAAGCTTTGTGTTGCCGATCTACTAAGGTGTGTCCTTTTTCTCTCTCCCAAGCCCCCTAGATCTGGACCCTCGAGATCCGGAGTGATGTTTCTTTCCAAGTAATTCTTTTGTGGTAATTTGGCTAATGTTTCATTGATTAAAAGAAAAACGACAGTCACATACAAGAGAATGGATGGCTAGTGAGGCAGGCTATCAAATAGAGAGCAAAAAGATATGGGTGTAAATACATGTTAAACTAGGAGGATACCCCGCGTTGCGGCGGGTATGCAGTTGATTTTTATTTAATTGCATAGAAATCAAATTCGAAAAATAACATGAGCATGACCACAAAACTTTATGCATAAACTTACATTCTCAAATGCATGGAATGGCAGATGGAACAACACTATACTAATCAGACCTTCTGCTTTCATAACATGCATATGAGCAGCATAGGTTTTCTCTATGTTTTCAGTCACTCTATTAACCTCTCCAAGAAATTTACAATGCCACAACGAAGTTGCCATATAAGAGAGCAAGTTCTTGATAAAAGGGACCAAAATCCAATGGAAAAATCAGTTCATTTGCTACAGCGAAGTTGCCATATAGGCTGTTGTGCTATATGTAAGCTAGCAGAGTACCTATGAACTTCAATGGGCTTGGTGTCCATAATCCACGAGCAGTTCAATTGGCTTGTTGTCCATAGGATGACCAAACCTTTGACAAACAATTCATTTGCAGTGAATTGACATGGTGAAATAATTTAAATGTAGTTTCACAAAAAAAAAAATAAATAAATGCAGAACTGAGCAATTTCATTCTGTTGCAAAATTAGACCAAAGAACTCCATACCTATTACCTATTAGTGAAGGCAATATAGAAATAATGGTCAATTGCAGTGTTAAAACACTACCCCTCTTCCAATGAATATTCATCAAGTTGATCTTACCATTTACATACTTCAGTAGAGTTTCACCCTTCAACATTGTTGGGAAGCCAGCATATCCTAGGATCATCTTGCTCTTCCCTAAGACAAATCTGAGTGGGATTCCTTTACCTGTAAATCATAAAAATAATAACAAAGATGATTCAAGAATCAATAATTGAATTGAGTAGGCATATAGATGGGATAAACATTTGGGGTGCAAAGTTCATGTGGACAGTTGGTTTTAAGATACAAATATTACACAAAAAGATTAAGATTAAAAAGTATTATAGAAATGACATAGTAATCTAATATATTGTTCCATAGGTGTTTTCCAAATAGCACACATATGTGCCAGCAGAATAGGATGCTTGCAACTTAAAATTTAAATTGTGAGTTGTGAAATGCTAGCAGGAAATCACATCTCAGAATAAAGGGGAAACCATACTATAATTAATATAAAAACAGGATATGGAAGCAACAATATTTGAAGACACTGCAGTATACATAGTGGTGAAATGCACTCAGAGATATTGCAACACCTCTGTGCTCCTTTCTTGTAGAATTGATCAGTACCATCCATCGTCCGAGTAGTGCAATGAAGTATAACCTGCACAATTATTGCAATGAGACATATTTAATTTGATCACCTAAAAACTCCTTATGCCAACAGTACAAAAAACAATACTGTCCAAGCAAAAAGTGCAATCATCAACAATGCAAAATGCCTAGTTAAAAAAAAATGAAACATAGGCTCTATGAACAATCCAACAGAAGAGTTTGATTTAATCATTAAACCATTAGTTCTGTTAATGCACATTTACAGGACATAGTAGAAAATGACAGGTTGTGGCCACTCTGTTGCTGATGGGCAGAGACTGAATATCGCTGTCCAGTTCTCTGATAAGATCATCCAGAGTCTGTAGTTTCAAGTTGGCGATGCGTGTCATGTTGACATCGACGATCACCTCCGTTCGTTTACCTTTCCTTCTGATCACTTCGCGCCCGATGTCTAAAAAGAACCTTGTTGCCTATGTCTAACCACTTCCCTGTGTTAACCTGAACTACGCTGACTGGAATATGGAATCCGATAATCGCCTTTTGCGGTTTCATGTAAGAAGGATCCTTCAGTAACATTTCTGCAAGCAAGAGTTGATTCTCTGTGAAGGAATCACATGAAACAGCATCCATCTTGTGATTTTTTAAATCATACGTGTAACTGGGCTTCACGATATGATCCAAACCTGCAACAGAAGCATAAGGTCATTCATTCAATTACTTCATCCGAAAGTAGATAGTCTATGAGTAAACCTATAGTTGGAAAAAAAAATCATATTCCTAAAAAATACTCTTAAAGTAAACAACTGGTTGCATATTCCTAAAAAAATACTCTTAAAGTAAACAACTGGTTGAGTGTGCAGAGGCCAGCAATGAATCAAGAGTATGTATACCATTTGTTGATTCATCGTTCATTTCTTTCATTTGCTGGTGCTGCTGTTCTTCCTTGGAAAATGTTTCCAGTGTCTGTATTGTCTCACTGACTGTATGATTAACTCTGTCATCCTGCATGTTTGGACCAGCAAAAAACACCATCAGACAATGTAATAGCACAACAATGGTTATCTTACATCAGGATGCTCTGTTATTTAAACTTACATTTGTCTCAACAATTAATTCAGGAGTAGTATGTGCTACAGCAGTGGTTGGATCATTGATTTCTTCAGTTAGTTCCTTTTCATACTGGTATGGCAAAGCCTCTCTAGTCGTGCTACTATCTTCCACTACAGATTGCTCGTGATAAACCATCATCACCAGGCGTGTTATCTGATGGTTTGTTACTTCTGGTATCATCTACTTTTGTGCCCTCTCCATTCTGCAGTTCTGTCAGTATAACATATTCAAGCTTCTCTTTCGTATGCGTTGGTTGTGATTTCAGTGACCTCTTCTGTTCTATATTCTAAATGGATGTTTCAGTCTGGACTCAATGATAATTCTGCACTTTCTCTTCTATGGTCTGTTTATCTGACGGCTTACTTTGTGCTTTTGCTTTCTCATTTCCTAAAAACTTGCACCAGGAATAGGGTCACTCTTTGTAAGAATCAGTAGTCAATTGCACAAATTGTTGGGTAGTGGCCATATGCATGAGCATGACCTCCTCCATTGAAATAAATCAGCTGTATAGCAATATAGGTACAACGACAAACAAACCCTTCAATCATACGGCTGCATGATTGATATTAGAGTACTCTTGATATTATATGCCTAACATAATTACGGGAGGTCATGTCAGCGATATAACCCTCTAGCTAGCCAATGCAATCAGCTGGGAGAACAAACACAGATCTACGCACCTTCTGCGAAGACGGAGTTGACGTCGAGCCCCGATTCTACACCAGGAACCTGCAGACCTCCAGGTGGCCCTTCTCCGCAGCCAAGAGGAGCGCGTTCCTCCCCTTGCATGTCGTCCTTGGCTCTCGCATGTTCACCTTGCTCGCCATTAACCAGGAGAAATTGCAGAAACATTGATCAAAGCCACTTCACTTGCAACCGAAAAACAACAATCCAGATTCTAAATCAAAAAGCATGATTGATAAGGGTGGGATTAAAACCACAACAAATTAAACCCCTGCTGACCGTCGAATTGAGCATCAAAATCGAACGAAAACAAAATACTATGTGCAAGATCATGGGGGATTCGCTGACCTGCGACATGGGCGGGCCGAGGAGGAGGGCGGGAGGCTGAGTCTCGGGAACCGATTCATCTCCTCACCTGGGGTAGGGACGACGCGGGGAGGGAGATCGAGGGCGGCGGGCAAAGAGGAGAGAAGGCAGCCTGGGCAACCGGGAGAGCTCCCGCCGGGCGACTTCGCCATGGCGGCGGCCGGGAAGAGGGGCAAAACGGAGAGGGAGCGAGGGAAACCGATTCCTCTCCTCACCTTGGACACAGGGACAGCGGGGATGGATGGAGACAGGCGAGGGGTGGCGAAGGGGAGGCGGGGATGTGAGGGGAGGCGAGGGGCAGCGCCGGTGAAGGGGACGACGCGACGCGGGGTGAGCGTGAGGAAGGGGAAAAGGCCGCGGGCATCTGCGTGTGCGTTGCGGGGATCAGACTGGGTGGGCTGCTGAGGTGGCTGCTGATGTGGCACACCTGCATGTCGAGAGAACTCCTCTAGTGGGTTCCCCTTTACAGGGGTTATAGATGATTAATTAGCTCTTCAGTTCAACTTGGTCTGTATGTGTCAGCGAAAGAGTAGAGGAATACATCAGAGCTACATAAGTGATAAAACTGTATCTCAACTACAGTGACTGCTCCGCCAAATAAAACCTAAAAATTGAACACAGGAGGACAATACAATCTATACCGGAGCAAAACAAGAGAGAAGAGACAACACAAGCTGTACTGAAGTACCGGAAGATAACACAATTGTCACGTATACACATGGTTCTTGCAGCCTCTTACTCGATGGAGAAAGGCAACAACATGTGTGGTAGTACTGATGGGCGTGATATTTAGGATGTTTCTCCTCGTGCGTATTTCTGAGATGATTGGCGTGACGCTTACACCAGTTTGTTTCTACGGTGACTTGTAGTGAACTCGAGTGCTAGCTAGTTTTTCTGAAACTGCAGACTTAGAATTATTCAAGGATGTCGAACCGAAATCGGTCTTGGCTGTTCTTGAGCGGTTGAGCCCATGGCATGGGCCAGATATTGTGTGCCGTGCCTTGCGCGAACCGAATGTAGGACCGCTCTCATTGCTTTCTTGCTGTGTGCCGTGGAATGATACTGGGCCATGCATGGGCCATAATTGACTTGCTTGTTCTACTCAAAAAAAAAAAAAAAAAAAAAAAAAAGACTTGCTTGTTGCTACTTTGTACCATGTCGACACCATTGGTACTGCACTAGCTTAGCTACATACATGTGTGCTGCCGAGACTGAGGTGGTCTTCATCATGCCGTGGCTTCTGGAACACATGTGGCAGGGTGGCGGAGTGTTATAAATTGAGGAGTGCTAGCTCTTTTTATATACAGTGTGATGTGAAGGTAGGGCATGACAACCCGGAAGTAGTTGTGAGAATTTATTTGCATGTGTGTTTAGTACGCCTGATGTGATGCGAGGTAACATGCTTCAAAGGCATGTATGAGCAATTGAGCATGAGCATGGCGAGGATAAATAGTTTCGGAAATGTAGGATATGCAGAATGTTAAGCATGTAAGTGGAACTATATAGGCATGGAAATGTGTCATCAGCCAGATTATCTGTTAGAGGAAATAGGATTCAGAGGCATCAGGGCATACATGGTGTATATTTGGCCAGATCCTTTCGCTCACCAGTAAACCATGGATTACTGATGAACCCTAGAGTCACAAACAAACAACAAGCAACGGTAGGGGAGGGGGAGGGTGGACCCTTCACCTAACAAACCGAACAGCTAAATCTATTACAACAGAGAACTCAACACTTAGGCAGCTAGCAGCGAACGGAGCCACAACCCGAGACGGCAAAGCATCCGCCCCAGGCACCTCGGGAGCAAAGCATCTGCCGGAAGACAAACAACGGCAAAGCATCCGCTAGAACTCGGGACGGCAAAGCATCCGTCCAACCAACCTCGGCAGCAAAGCATGTGCCGGAAAGAGAACCTCGACAGCAAATCATCTGCCGGAGACGACCACGGCGATAGTTGCAACATTCACTAGCTAGGCAAACCCAATTGAGGAGGAAACAATAAGCGCAGATAGGACTAGCAAGCTTCTATTAATTTCATATGCATAATTTTTTTTTTTATTTCTGTATTTTCCTAAACCTAAATACTGGTGTAGTGCTTGTATACTAGTAGCTATATGAGTACAACTATATTTAGCATAGGAGGGAAGGTCGAGAAGAAGTGTTCATACATCTATGCATCCTGCTGTATCTAAAATTAAGCTGACATTAATGTTTAATAAGAAAGGTCTGAGACAAAAGTATTGCTTCATAGTATGAAATACTATTTTTTTTCATTACAGTTCACAGATAAATAAACAACAAATGCGGTAGGTGCATTAATTAATTGCAGAGATAACTCTCTACGACCTGTCTATATATTCCCACTCCAACTCCCACATTCGATTTATGTTCCTAGAACACTTTGGAAAATGCGCGATGCCTGAAGATGCACGAATGCATGATGCTTGGAAAAGGTTTATAGGTGTTGGAGGCATTGGGATAACTGAGAATCATCTATGTTGACATCACTCCACTGGAATTCTTCATAGAGCTGCGTTTCTCCACTGAAATTCTTCATTGAGCTGCGTTTGATCGCACGGCTGAAGTTCAGACTCAAGATAACCCAGAGCGTGCTATAGCAGTTTTTGGTGTTGGTGGATAGAACTTGTTTGGTGCGAATTCAATCTGCTATGCCACTGGAATTCAACGTACAAATCACAGCCACGTGGGCGCAACTCCACCTACTGGTTCAGAGAAGGTGGAGGGAGCCTGTGCAAAGGGTGACGTGGCCAATATGTGCTTGCATTTTAGAGCAAGTACGTGGCTAGGGAGTAGAAAGTGTGGGTAGTGACAGATAAAATTTTGAAAGGATAAAGCTAAAGGTTTTGTCCAACGGTGTGTCTATGAAAAAAACCGATGATCTTCTAATTTATTTTTATAGTAGTGTAAACAGAGTTATGAATTAATAGAAAAATAAACACGTACAACAGTATCTGTTTATCCTCAGATAAAATTCTGTAGTAAATAAGAGAAAGAAATCAAAGATTGGATTGATGATGTCATAAAACATGGGCAGGAATAAGTGCCATCATGCTTAAGGTGTGACTAAATGCATATTACTAAAGCAAACGAGATAAGCTTCACAGCTGCATACTTTGTTAAATATGAACACAAATGTGGAGGGAACGTTGCATAAGTAGCTTTTGTTAGTTATTAAATTAAACATGAGTTTCTGTTACTTATAAATTTATAATTATTATTATCCCTGAATGAATAACCAAATTTTCACAGCTCTCAAGTGGAGCAACTTCGGATTGAGGGTTCAAAGATGCTAATTAAAAAACTCCAATGTCTCTGTCATAATTTTTCAGATGCAACTAAGATCAATCCATAGGGCCAATATACAAAGTTCATTGGGTTTGGATGAGAGAGCAATATATAAAGCTGCATTCGTCCTGTATGTTTAGCTTCTTCTAGTTTCAGCTTGTTTCAGTTTTTTGGTCCTCACAGAACACTATTGGATCAACCAAAATCAGCTGGCTTATCGATTAGTAAAACACCCCAGCATTCATTTAAAAATGACAAGAGTGAATGAATTGAAGAGCTTTCATTGAATGGACCCGGATGGAATCCTCAAGTCACGTAGATTGTTGTAGGCTACAGCATCTTTATATATAAGCAATAGAGTCCCACAACCACGCTGAGAGCACCACAATCGTGCTATTTTTTCTTCATGTTAGTCCCCCCGCCCCACCCACAAATAAATTGTGACAGGAGTGCTTGCTATAGACCGATTGCAGCTGCATACTTGCTGGTGCTACAGAGATGGTACTAGCATCTTATGTGGTATCGGCCGATACTTATGGCCAGCTTCCGACAGTGCCTCCTCAACATGATGATATGTGTTTTGGGAAAGTCCTCATGACACTGTGAAGGTCGACTTATAACCTTAGGTGTAAGATCATTCTTTGGTATTCTGATCCTAGCAATAAGCACCACACGTTTCTGCAAATATTGTTATGCACAAGCATGTATGCGATAATGGTTTTGAGTCCGATGGATGTCCAAGACCAATGCAAGGGGTAATTTTAATCGACAAAGGTAGCTTTAATTGGTTTTCACATTTTTCTTGTCAGTATTTTCATTTTCTTTATTAGTTTTCATAATTGTTGTGGGTGTAGTGTCGTGCCCGAAGATTCTAACAGCCCATGTACGAGCTTTGTGATTGCTGGTATCACGGCAAAGGTTGTGACAAGTGCTGTGCAATGGTTCTTAGGAACTGCAAGAAGACGACAATGATGAATAGCCACCGCCGAAGATCCAGGAGGGTAGTATTCGGTAGGTGTCGATAGGCCAAGCCCTCGCGATGAAGACGATGAAGGCCTTCGAGTGAATGAGGCCTCCAAGTGAAGACTGAAGGTGACGATAACTAATCTTTGAGGAAGCTCCCTCGAGTTAGGAGAGCAAAGTTTCAACAAGACAAACCGTCCTCGCACGAGGATGACAAAATTCATCAAAAAGACAACCTGCCTTCAATCGAAGAGTACGGTGACAACTACAAGCATTCGAGGTACTTTTGTCAATCAACATCTGAAGGTCCCTCAACCAGTGGAAGGGGCAACCCGGGCAACCCTTGTCGAGTACCCCTGGATTGAGAAGGGTAGCCGAATGGACCAATACTGTGGTTTGACAAAAGCCTAGGTGATGAAGTGGTGATGTGTGTTAAAGTCCCTCAGAGCCTTGTGACAATGCACATTATGTGATGTGTGTTATAGTCCTCAAACCCTTCTCACAATGCACACTATGTACTGGGGAATATACCTATTTATTAGGCCCATGCTGGCAAGGTGCATTTGTGTTCAAGTGAATGTGTGTAACGGTATTTTTTAAAAAAAAAGTGGCAAGTACAACCTGATTGGGGTGTGCCCATCGTACTCCCCTGCTGCTATCATTTTTTAGATAAAGGAAATACATTCCGGCCTCTATGTATCCGTTGGAAACAGACACATACATAGCCAACCTGCTGCTATCATGGTTTATCATATTTATAAGTCAAAGATTAGATTAACGATGTCACAAAACAAGGGATGCAACAAGTGCCCTGATACTTAAGGTATGACTCGCTGCGCAATGAAGGCAAATGGAGATAAGCTTCATAGCTTTATATTTTGTTCAATAATATAACATGAATGTAGAGAGAATGTTGCATGGATAATTTTTGTTCTTAGTGGTTATATATTTAAACATGAGTTCAAATACTTAATTTTATTACTCCTGATATAGTACAAGAATTATGGGAGTAGTGTTAAATAAATAACCAAATTTTTAAAGCACCAGTGTGGAGAAACGTAAGACTGAGAGTCCAAAAACGCTAAACACTCCAAATCTGCTCTCATAATTTTCAGATGCAACAACTAAAATCAATCCGTAATTCAAATTAGGTTTCATTGGGTCGATGAGTGCAATTAATGGCTCACAACATGACACCTACTCAAATGCCCTTCAAGTTAGGCCTGATATTTTGTATTTTGTCAGAACTGTGTGGAACAACTTGTGGAACACTTGCGACTGAATGAATTGAAAAACGTTCACTGAATGGCCCCAGCTGTGATCCTTATATTAGGTCATGTAGATTGCTCTAGGCAGTAGCTAGCGTCTTTATATAAGCAGTCGAGTTCCAAAACCATGCTGAGAGCACCTGAATGGTCCTATTTTTGTTCATGTTATTATTTCCCCCCTTCCACAAGTAATTGTAACTTCAAACGCAAAATTGACAGGGGAGTGCTTGCTATAGGAGTGGGAGGCAATGGGAATAGACCTTCCACAACCAACCTGATGCAATTCGTCCCCAATAACTATGAACTTGAATAGCACGCAAGGAATCCAAGCTCAAGAGGTTAATTTGTGCTTTGCTTTCTGTCGCATGGTTCTTGCATCAAGATTTGGAGTATAGCCAGACACAATGTGATGACACTTGATCAGTTTGGACCTCTACAGACTGATCACACTTGATCAGTTTGGTCTGTTGGAACGGCCGTGCAACTGCAATGTGGTGACTGGTAAATCAGTGTTAATGGTTTCATGGACAAGGAGAAGATGATAGGTTGAACATACCTTCAATCAACAGTCGGGCATTGGCATAGACAGGGGTTCTCTACTAACAAAATGTGTACTTGTTGCTAGTGGCCAATACGTCGACCATTATAGGAGTTATATGCTTCACTGGGAACCTGTTCCCCTTTGTAGCACTATACAAATTTGGTCCTTTGTAACAAACACTTTTAGTGGTCACGCATGTTTGTTATGAGGACATCACAGACCCAAAATTTGAAACGCATTGGATCCGCATCTGTCATATGCTTTAATCTGTGTGTGATCTTCTGATCTGACATAGTGTAATCCAAATGCAAACTTAATGGGTATCTTAAATTATATGGCATATGGCAGAGTTCGGTAATTTAGATGCAATTAAAAGGGATCATTGGAAGTTATGTTCATAATGGAAGAGTAGTGGTTAATTTAGATCCAAATATATGGGGTATTTAATTTAGATCCAAGAAGTTATGTTCAAAATGGAAGTTGCTTACATGTATCAAATATCCAATCTCTTTTATTAGCGATGGCCGGTAGCTAGATAGCTATATACCAAATTAAAGGTTAGATATTTCTACCATGTCGCAGTACGGGATTGGGCTGGCCCAGGGGGCGAGGCGGCCCAGCCGGCTCGGCCTTAGGGGGGGCGCCCGCGGCCAGGGGGGGAGCCGCCGCCCCCACCTCAAGTTATAGTGCCGGAAGCATAATCACCATAGAAGAAAATACGCGAACGAGAATGACACAAAGGCACGATGTTTTTTAACGAGGTTCAGCGATGTGCCTAATCCTCGGGCAATGACTACGGGCGCTCCTCCCCATAAACAGCAGCTACACCGCATCCGGCAATCCCGCGGCCCGCCGCCACTCAAACCAGCCGCCAAGTCGCCTCTCACAGGTTACAACAGGGTGGCCTCATATTTATGGCCCCCTAGGACACAGAGTTCGACTACAACTCTATCCTAGCCCCTAATACAACTCAAGTCCAATGTAACCTAAACTTGTACACTTATTCGACACATATCTAACAAACTCCACCTTGGCTTAATATGCACGCCATCTTGAAGCCGCCCATGCGCGAACCTCCATGTACCCGGACTTGAGCCATCTCCTTCGCCGCCACTTAGAACAACCCGATGAGGCTGATCCCACAGCCGCATCACCATCAGGATAGAACACCACTACATTTGCATTGCCATCCATGACTCCACCTTCAACAACGCTTCCTTTTTCAGCTTGTACTGGTGTGCACTTGACTTCTCACCAACCATGACTGTCTTGCCTTCATGCATGATTCTCAAGGTCTTCTTATCGGGAACCACCCGATACAACCAGCCTTCTTCATGCAATAAAACCAAGCGAAATCAGATTCCTCGTTAGCCCCGCACATGCTTCACACCCTTAAGCAACATCTCTTTTCCATCACACAACTTGAACTTGATGTTGCCCACTCCTACAGCAAGATAGCCTGAACCATCTCCCAAGTAAGCAAAACCATTATCCTTCTCGGTGTATGATGAGAAAAGCTCCTTCTTTGATGTTGCATGGAACGAGCTAGCTGAATCCAACAACCACACATCACCAGACTGTTCACTTGACACTGTGAGAAGGTCACCATCGCTATCCGAGTCATTTTTCGTATTGGCAATCACAAAATTTATGGATCCTCCATCCTTCTTTAGTTGTGGACAGTCCTTCTTCAGATGTCCCAGATCGTTGCACTTATAGCACCGCGGACCCTTCTTCTTCTTGC
Organism: Hyparrhenia diplandra; assembly: GCA_015847255.1. Classification (NCBI taxonomy): domain Eukaryota; kingdom Viridiplantae; phylum Streptophyta; class Magnoliopsida; order Poales; family Poaceae; genus Hyparrhenia; species Hyparrhenia diplandra. Next base: position 161,887 of record JADLZK010006666.1, read on the forward strand.
CTTTCTTATCCTCCACACTATGATCACCACGCCTAATTACAAGAGCATCACCAGAAGACTCATTTGTTGCATTATTCTTCCTTCTTTGATCATGAGCAAGCAACGCAGCAACAACGTCTTCCACCTTGATGTCCTCCTTCCCGTACGTTAGTGTAGTAACTAAGTGCTCATAAGACCTTGGCAACGAACAAAGAAGAATAACAGCCTTGTCTTCATCATCAACCTTCACATCGACCTTCACAAGATCAGCAATTAATTGATTGAAGACATGGATGTGCTCTGCAAGATCTGACTCCTCTTGCATCTTCAAGCCAAACAACTTTTGCTTTAGATACAACTTCTGAGTCACCGTCTTGGACATGAACTGACTGGCCAACTTGTCCCAAACTTTCTTTGGCGAAGTTTCTTCCATGACATGGTACATGATCTGATCAGAGAGACATAACCTGATAGTTGCACAACCCTGTGCCTCCATCTCCTCCCACTTGTCATCATCTACCTTCTCCGGCCTAACCCCGCTGAGCACCTTCGAGATATATTCTGTTGAGCCAACAGATCCTTCACTCTTGTCTACCACATCCCGAAGTTCCCGGTGCCATCAAACCTCGTCACCTCAAATTTGGATGCCATCGACGCCATCTGCCTGTTGCCACAGATCGCCGGAAAAACACGTACCTTATGTACGCCTGCGTGCTCGCTCCACACGCACCAAGCACGCCACCCACGCCGCTTGTTCCTCGCTGCACACACGCCACCGCAGCACACGCCTCCCGCGACGTGCTGTGACAATCTGCCGCGGTGTCGCTGTCGCCGCATAACCGCCTGTGCACAGCCACGCCGCTTGCAAGCCTTCTGTTGACTGTCCTGCCGCCGCACACCCACGAAAGCCAACCTGCTTGGCGCCGCCTGCAGATCACCACAACTCCAAAAGCTCCCGTTCACGAGCTGCCAATTGTTTTTGATCTGCAATATACCGTGACCCTGCCTATATTTATGGAGACAGAAACACGGCAATGAGTCCAAGCCAGACTCCTCCTGCCATCCGTTCCTTTTTCGATTCTGTATACGAGAGATATATACCGTCTGCTCATTTTCCTTATTCGTGATACGTACGTACACAATTTCCATCGTGGCAATAGTGGTCCCACAGGTTGCCGATTCTCCAACAGACACGAAAACATCAAATCCCAGGATTCTTGACCAAAACGAAATAGGAATAAACAATCCTAACCATGTTCAACGTTCAGACTCCTGATTCAGTACGTATTGTTGCTGACCGTACCTGCCGCACTTCCTGATCCACACAGCACGGCACCATCCATTTCCAAATTTATCAACAACACAGCGTCTACCTCCTTGATCGCCAAGGAAAACCACCAGGTCTTGCCGCACAGGATCCTGCACATTGCCATCAATCTGAGCCACGTAATCCCTCAACAGAAATATCTCCAGAATACGCAGAGTCCACCGTGGCTCACGCCACCATCATCGCTACTCCAGCAACGATCTCCCCGATCAAGATCAACCACCCGTCGATCTGACCGAGTCGAAGCCGCCGTCTTCATCCACGACGCCTTCCAGCTGCACCGTCGAACCTGGCCATCACGTCTGTCTGACCCTTATCGAACAGCAGCCACCAGCCGCCATCAACCCGATCTCCACGTCTGGAACGATCCCTGTCGATTGCAGCCCATTGGACGGTTCGAGCAACCCGCTCGAAGTTTCCAACTCAACCGATCGAGTCATCGATCGCCGCCATGCTCCACCTTGCGCCATGTCCTTCTCCGGACACACCCATGCGAGCCTTGCGCCGTGTGGAACATATCCATCGCACCTCCCACGATCTTCTTCTATTAATCTGGCTTTGATACCACTTGTTATAGTGCGCGGAAGCATAATCACCATAGAAGAAAATACGCGAACGAGAACGACACAAAGGCACGATGTTTTTAACGAGGTTCAGCGATGTGCCTAATCCTCGGGGCAATGACTACGGGCGCTCCTCCCCATAAACAGCAGCTACACCGCATCCGGCAATCCCGCGGCCTCGCCGCCACCCAAAACCAGCCGCCAAGTCGCCTCACACAGGTTACAACAGGGTGGCCTCATATTTATGGCCCCTAGGACACAGAGTTCGACTACAACTCTATCCTAGCCCCTAATACAACTCAAGTCCAACGTAACCTAAACTTGTACACTTATTCGACACATATCTAACAACCTCTTCCTCGCTCCACGTCATCGTCGAATTAGATTAAGATTAGGACTTTTAGTGTTAAAGAGGTATTTCTAATCTATAAGAGAAGACCGTTGCTTTCCATCTCACAGCCATCCTCGACATCACTATGGACGACATCTCACCTCCTCCACATGCTTTTGCCGAGGCGCTAGAGACGGCGACGGGCGCCACCCACAACGCCCCCTTCCTGCTACACCATCGATCCCTCGGATCAAGATCAGTTTGGAGGCTCCGCGTGCGATGGCGTGATGACCCGACTTCGCCCTCGAGCAAGATGGGGATGTTCTTCGAGCTTCAGCTAGAGATCGACCCAAAGTGTCATGCACGGTATGTTGATTTCCATCTCATAGGCGCCGCAGAAATCTGGTTCAACCAATCGTCTAGGAGAAGACCGTTGGTTGAGAGGGACATCTTCACGCGCCACCCGGCGCGACTTGGCCACCCATCACCAACGACACCACAGGTGACTTCACCCCCCCCATGAAAGACGGCGACCTAGACGACTACATCGATGCCTTCCGTGAGTACGCTTACGGCGCCGACCTCCCGAGCCCGCTACACGCGGGGCCCACCTCTTCGCCGGTGGGCTCCACGCTGCTCTTCGCCAAGCCTTGACGTGGGAGGACAAGGCGATGATGCACGAGGCGATCGACCCGCGACGTTAGTATGGTGCCAAGAGCCGGAGTAGGCCGGTGAGGTGGCCAACTTCCTTGACGCCGACATGGCAACAAAGAACGCCGGTCGACATCGACACCAAGATCGACAAGACGTTGGACGCAAGGGTGGCCGAGCAGCCACCCCCGGCAACGGTGATAGAGCTTCCGATGACTTGGCCACGTGGGATGCCCTCAGTGAGCTACGCTAGGGTGCCTCGACGAACCGGCAGCTCGCCATCTTCACAGGTGCCATCCAACTGCAAGCAACGACACTGAAGTGGACACTCTACGGTGGCATCGTCAGGTACTTCCACCGCTACTATGTTCCAATAGCTGCAGCTCTCCTTCAGGACATCCTCCTAGAGAAAGGAGTTCCCCCGCATGGCGTTTCAGTGGGATTCCATCTTTCTACTACCCCTCCAGAGCAGCAGGCCTTTTCCGGCAAGCACCTTGCTCATGTCGGTGCGCCCGAACATCAAGCTAGAAGACGTCATGGTACTACTCTTCGATGATAACGGGGCAACGTCTCCATCGACCCTCCCAGTGTAGGCGCCCCACAGCTTGGGGGGCCAGAGGTGACGACACCCAGTGACCTCCTCTACAGGCACCTTCTCCGCTTGACCTCTACACCGGCTGGTTACGTCGACCCGTCACGTGTTCTGCGGGCAGAACACGCTCAGGTGTATCTTCCTATGACCTACTCCATCCCTGCTCCACCAGCCTATGAGCACATGATTGAGATGACCGCCGCCCAGAGCAAAGCCATTATGAAATCGACAAGGGTAGCTATAGTCCCTTGGTGCATCCTCCGATGAGTTACAACTTCATCATCTTCTTTGGTGACCGAGCCGACTTCTCCTTCGACGACGACGCCTCCGACGTCAACGACCTCAACAACAAGATAGGTCAGCTCTGGCTATGCTATGGTCCCAGTACCTCGCCCTCACCAGTCATTATAGCTCTCTCACCCGACTGTTGGGTTGGGCGACGCGGGGATGCGTCGCCTCGTCGAACGGTGGGGAGATGTCACAAGACAAGATTGGGCCGACCCTAGGCGGGCGCGCTGCCAAGAAGGGGGAGCCGCCGCCACCCCCACCTCTTCCTCGCTCCACTTCATCATCGAATTAGATTAAGATTATGACTTTTGGTATGAAGGGGGTATTTCCAATCTATAAGGAAGTCTCCTATTTATTAGGAAAAGAATAAGGGTTTGCTTAAAATGAGATATTTCCCCGTGGCGCCGCCTCTCCCCGCCGCGCACCAAAGCCCCCGATGCCGCCGCCCCTCCTGAATGCGGTTGTGACATACCCTTTTTAGACAATTTGTAGGATTTATCATTTCCCTAGTACATCACATATGGAATGACATGGAGCCTCCAATTAGTAATAGTATGGTTGTCCTTTTAAAATGTTATTTAGAAAATTAAAACTGATGCAAGGTAGTTGTGAGGTCTTATTTCAGTTTTGTACGTAACGTGTAGCAGTTAACATTGATGACTTGCAAAAATCATTCTCCTCTTTTATATAGAGATCCAAGGGTGTTCCGACTCTTCACCTCAAATCTCAAGAAAAAAAGGGCTGGAAAAATGAAATTTACAGTGCCTAGCTAATCTGCGTGATAAGGATAGAAAGGGTATGCTGATATTATGCCTGCCATTGGAATCATTATACCATGAAATTCTTAGTGAAAACATTGTAGGAATGGGAGGCATCAGGAAAATAGAGAACACATCGGTGAAGAAAGCTCGAAGAAAATAAAGAACACAACGGTGCAACATTCATGGAACATGTGGGGCTAGCTGATCCCTCAAGGGAACACTTAGTCATAGACAATGTGTAGCCTACCATGGCATCCATCTCCTGACATTCTTAAGCGGCCAATACATAATATAATGGGGCAGTGGGACCTTGTTTTAGGAACAGAAAACATCAGAGAAAGCACTTGGAGTTTCCCTTGCGGAGAATGGGAACGGATGAAGGACCGCGAAGAAAACATGTCAGCGTGTCGCTTGGCAAGAGGTTGATGATCCTGCAGCCAGTTTGTTCAGCTTGTGTTCATCATGTGGTGCCGTCTTCATCTTCCTTACCTCTCACTTTTTAATCCTACAGTGCTGCCATGCACCTGACAGCCTCGATTGCGGCCTGCAGTAGTGCCTTCAACCAATAGTGTGGCAAAAGCTGATCTATCATGTATAAAGCATGTTAGCATGGCAACAACTGTGACAATAACTGGCACATAGTTAATACTACATACAGTATGTGCAATTGGGGAAACTAATTTTAGTATACAATGTTTATCTTATCTGATCTCATATGAAAATATGATTTTTTTTTTGTGCGACATAGCCTATACACAGTGGTTGAAGCCATTTGGAACTGCTAGGAGATCTATCACTGGCCACATGTCACCTGTTAGTTCATGGCTTCGATTGACAGTGATAATAAATAGCCTATCACTGAACGTTGAAACCACAAACCGTCACTGGTATTCTATCGTCAATGCGGATTTCGAAAGTAACTAACAATGGTAGTCGGACAGTGATAAGTGTTTCTGGCGTTGTGTAGCAAACAATGGCAGTAGTGCAGATGGAAGAATTCATTATGCAGTACATTTGTACTTGTCGTTACTTGGTATTTAGTGGTACCTGTATATCTTAATGCACTTATGCCTCAATTCCTGTCTATATATATATATATATATAACATACAAACCTAGCATTGATTACTCAAAGGTCATGCAGCTCAGCTGCCACAAATTTCGGACCAAAATTAGGATTAAGAGGCAACAGGATATGAAACATAAATGAGGGCATGTTCCCACCTAGAGCGCCATATAAGAATTGAGCAAACTGTGGCAAGAATGCATGCGCTCTCTGAAAATACAGTGAGAAAACAGAGGATTCGACCATTATAGAAGACGAGACACTGAGAAAACAGAGGATTCGACCAAGCACATTGAGGCTGCTCTGCGAAATTTCCACGAGTCGCGGCAGCAACTGTGATAGTGGTCAAATCATGCTAGTTTGTGGGTAAACCTTCCTGAGATGCTAGTATAAGGGTAAACAATGGCTGCGCAGCAGCATATTATCAAAGTGTACGAGCACATCTTGACCGTAGAGCAAACCTTGTACTCAGCGGAGGGCATGAAGAACGCAATCATCAGTATGTGCTGCACATCGAAAGCGAGTCTCAGTGATGGATGTAAAGCTTTAAGGATCTCCATGCAGATTATTTTCCTGTGTTGCCTGTTAAAACTTTTTTTTATCTGCACAAGTTTATGTGCAGACGATAATCTTGAATAGATAGTCATTATAATCAAAGGGTCTTTCGGTTGTTCAGCGGGGACACAAATCGACATTAGGCTAGCATCTTTTCGGCTTGGGTTTAGGCTTGTCCTTGAGTTTGTTTCAGTGTTGTTGTTGTGGGTGTTGTTTGTTGTGTTGTAGTCTCTTTCTCTCCTCACTGCACTTTTCTGAATTGTATTTGGATTGGCACCACGCCCTTCCACCTCCTAGCTTGCCCCTGCATCTATGGAATGAAAATTCAAGAGGGATAGTTCTTCCCCGGGTGACCGTTTAAAAAATATATTATCAAAGGTGATGCTCGCCGTTCTTCTACTAGCTATTTCTAAAATCAAACAGCGAAGGACCTGTGACAATCTTGCTGAATGTATAGTGATTATAATCAAACAGCGGTGTGTTAGTTGGTCTACTAGCTAGTTCTAATTAAAATCATGGATCCTCGCATCCTAACTCGGTTATAACCAATTGAATCCATCCAAAAAAAGTGAATATGTTGTGCAGTGGTTTAATACAGAAGATCCAGGTGAATATAATTCAATAAATGAGAAATAATAGCTTCAAATAGGCAAATAACACATATCAGAATGTTATTCAGTTAGTGTCTATATATATGAGGGCATGTACAGCGCGTCGATGAGAGCCGTCTGTGTGATGTAAATTTTTCAAAAACAACCCTCCCAACCGAAGAGACGGGCGATGTCGTCGTCTCCTCGGCGGACGCAGGGCGGCTCGTGCTCCCAGGTTGTAGGCGACGAGAAAGGACGTGTTGTACACCGTCGTCGTCTCCAAGCGATGGGGCGCGGATCCGGCTATGGCGCGTGATCTCCAGCACCCTTCGTAGCCTGTCCCTGTCATGCCGGGCCATCTCCCTCCACATGACGGTTTGGAGCGTGGTAGACGGCGGCGCCGGGACAGCAGCTCCGTGGTGAATATAATTCAATAAATGAGAAATAATAGCTTCATTTAGACAAATAACGCACATCAGAATATTGCAGTGGTATTGATCAGTTAGTGTCTATATATATGATGTTAGACCTATGTATTTTAGGACACTACACCACAACACAAATAGCATCGGACGTCCGTTGCTAATGGCAAAAAATAGCATTGAACAGTCCGTTGCTAAAGGTGCCCCTCGCATCATCTGTTGCTATAATTCAATACTCCGATGGATGGTCGTCAAACCCAGGGCATTAATGTAGAAAACTAGAGGAATGCATATATGAGCATGTCGAGGGCAGATAGTATTTCAACTCGCACGAGCAGTCGTCAATGGTAGTAACAAAGATGGAATACCTACATACAGAATCATGTGTGTGTGGCATTGGAATTGGTGGCATCAGGAGAGTTTGGCTGGATCTAGACTTGTTATATCTAGCTGGTTAGCCGTGGATCGCAACTTAAGGGATGTGCCATCTAGAAGCAGAATCTCAAGTAGTGCTGCATAGCTAATTCAACCGCGGTTGTGAAAGCAACCATCTGCCATCCATCGATCGAGAATCAGGAAGCACAAATTCTGACAGCAAATTCAACTGCGAAAAGAGTGTCGTTCAGGTTTCATTGATCTGCTTGTGATGAAGAGCCGAGTTTTTTTTTTTTTTTTTTTTGGTCTTGCATGCGCATAACAAGAGTGAAACTGGAGTATCAATGCTATAGCAGGATCAACAAGTTTTCAGCGTTGCATATTTGTAACTATGGTGCTCCAGCGCTGGGAGCACATATTGACCCCTGCATTTGCAGCCTTATATCAGGGGACCGTGACACCACTTACATCAAGGGAAGAATTGCATTAAATTGTGAAGCTGTGTGGGGGGGCATTACAAAAAGTAACCCCAAATCTGGACCAGGATTATATGGCATAAGGTGGTGGGGAACAGTAGATGGAAATTACGCAAATACAAGTGCATACTTTGCACAATTCAGTGTTATCTACACCAAATTAAATTTATGTCCAATTTGGAGAGCAAAAGAACAACCAAAGATTTAGGTACTTTGATTTCCTGGACGCTAATGCACTTATGCACCAGAAACAAATTGAGGGCAAATAATCTCCTGAAGCATGGATAGCCTAAAATGACCTGATCTGCAAGCTCTGTACTTCACATCTGAAACCTCTAAACATCTTTGCAATGATTGCTCTTTCACCAAACAAGTCTAGGCAACCATCTTACTGTGGTTTGGTCTACACCTACTTCTATGTCATGACCTCTCAGGGTCCATTAATAAATGTTAGAAAAACGCAAGGCAAACAATCCAGAAAGAGGAGCGACGAGAATCCAACTGATTAAAGGTTTAGTTTTGGTAACGTTTAGAAAAAGCACAACCAATGAATCTAGCTTTCAACATTTAGTTATGCAACCCTTGCAACTGGCATTCATTTTCAAGGAAGATGTACAACAATACAAGCTAGCTTTCATGTACATAGGATTCACCAACTTAGCGGTGCAATGTCCTTGGTTTCCCAGAAAAGGTTTTTTTCTGGAGCTGTAAGTCTTGGTGGACGGTGGCTGCTCCAGCCACCCCTATGTTCGCAGTAGTCTTTTCGCACACTTTGTTTTTCATGTTTTCTTTCTTTCCTCGTCTTGGTGCATGTGTGTTTTATTTTGGATGTCTCTATTTTCCTTCTATTGTGAATTAACTCAGCAAAAATCCCTGCTGAGATTTTCAGAGAGAGAAAAAAATGTCATGCAGACAAGCAGATGCAATGGTTTAATAAAACACAGAAAAAAGTTGCAAGCAAATAACTCTAAGTAATAAGAAATAGTAATGGCGCCAACAACCAATGCATACCAGAATGTTTGCAGTTTTATTTGGAAGTGTGTGCCTATATATGATCAAGAGGCCGGATATAGAAGATGGTAGTAAGAGGGAACACATGCATACAAAATCAACTCGTGTGACCTTTGGAATTGGTGGCATCAGGAGAGCATGGCTGGACCCAGCTGACTTGTTCTGGCCAAATCTGTCCAGGAAAAGTCACGTGACATCACAACACGGTGCCTTATTTGTTGCATAGCTAATTCAGTCCTGAAAGAAATACATTAATGTAGTACAGCCTTCAGCGAGGAGAAACTATGGTGTACTAGTAGCCTAGTAGGATGATTCCTGAATGCTTGTACATGGGCATGAACATGCAGCATAGCACCTCTGCGTACACAACACAACACGGCATTCAGACCTCGACCTTAACGATGGGTGTGTTTAGTTGGTGAAATATTTTGGTTTCGGCAACTCTAGCACTTTTCATTTGTATTTGATAAAATTGTCCTACCATAGGCTAACTAGGCTCAAACGATTAGTCTCACACTTTTCAGCTAAACTATGCAATTAATTTTTTTGTTTATCTACATTTAGTGTTCCATATATGCGTTAAAAGATTTGATGTGACGGGTACTATAGCACCATTTGGGTTCACTTCTTGGCAACTAAACATGGCCGATGTACGTTCAACCCCTCGAGGCTAGCGAGTTCATATTCGGCGGCAAACATGACATTGGAAGTTTTGCCGTTTCCTTGAGCATGCTAGACACATGCTTGTTTAGGCCGATTTTGATCCAATAGGCCGAGGAAGCGGCCCTCCAAAAGCCCAATTCGTGGGGCTTTCAGCCTAGTAGAAACTACCTAGAAACACCAGCTTGCCTAGTAGAAACAGCTTGAAGATAAATAACTCTTTGCCAATGGTGGTAGATAATATTGAACATTATTCATCAATCGAAGACTCCTTTTGAAAACAAGAATCAATTTACTAGTGTGTTGAAAAATGAAATTCTAACAGCTTTGTGTGAGCAACTTTTGATCGAGGATTCGAAGATGCCAAGAAATCCAAATCTCTTGAGATGGGACAGCAAAGGTGAATACATACGTAGCACAAGTTTAAAGTTATCCTGTCTTGGTTGTTTGAAATATGGAATATGGTCTCAGGTCTCTATAAAAAAAAGTGCAGTAGCAGATCTGAATGAAATAAAGAATACTAAATGTCCCTGATGTGATTTTTAAGTTATTTGGATTGCTCTAGGGTCCAGCTCTATTATATAAGCAATTTGTGTCGCAACACATCTGAGCACCACCTTCTCTTCACTTTGGCTTTTTCCTTCATCTTTTTTTTCCTTCCACAGCTAATGGTGGCTTGGGACACACAAATGACTGTAATGCTTGCTATAGGAGTGGGAGGCAATGGGAGTAGTCCAAATGCAACATCCAGTTGGCAGCTCAAAGCTTTGGCCTCACTTTGTGCTCTGTTCCTGTCACGCTTTACCCTCATATTTCGGTCGTGTGGTCCTTCCACCTTGGTGCCTACCGCTCTGCACAGTTTAGCCGGCACCTATCTCAACATGGACAGTCATTGCAGAAGATCTCACTAGTGACAAGACGGATAGCACAAGACTGTCATAGTCACCGAACAACCGTGATCAGTTTTTGTAACACTCACGTGCACAGCGGGCACTCTGATTTGATGGCTCTACAACAAATTCATTCTTAAAATGGACTCAATTTGATCATAAGTCTTGTTGCTTGTCAATATGGAACCATGGGAACCGCTGTGCTTTATTGATGGAGGCCATCCTAATGCAGTGTGTAAGTTGCTGCTCGGCAAGAGCTGCAGCTAAGGGTGTGTGAAGGACCGAAACGGCGACCAGAGGGGGGGTGAATGGGAGCCTCAAATTTCCTTTTCAATTTTGGGTCATCGGCTCAACTCCCAACCTCAAAAACAAATTCAAACAGGAGACGAGTAACACATGTAGATCAAGTTAGTACTGGAAACTACTGAACAATACTGAAGCCTAGACAAGTCAGTATCTGAACTACTGAGAAATACTGAACAGAACCTAAGACCAACAGCAAACACTCAAGCTACAGACTTTCAGTACTGGAAACTACTGAACAATACTGAAGACTACACAAGTCAGTATCTGAACTATATGAGAAATACTGAACGGAACCTAAGACCAAGAGCAAACACTAAAACTACGGACTTTCAGTCTTTGGAAACTACTGAACAATCTTGGAGACTAGACAAGTCAATTATCACGGACTCTTGAGCAATACTGGATGGAACCTAAAAATAGCAGCAAACACTAAAGCTATGGACTCGAGTATCCGGAAATCTTTGGACACTACTGACGCGAACTGAAAGCTGTTAGCACGAACAAAAAATCCGCCCCAAACAAAATTCCTTCGAAACTTGATCAAATCAACTCCTTTTGCCACAAGATTTTAGACACTTGGTCACAAGGCATAGAAGAGGCTATCCCAAAGAAATCATCGCCCAATTTGATCGAAATCGAGAGGAATTGCGGATCTCATGAAGAACACACCAAAAATCGACTTCGATCCAAAAATTGCCCGATCTACTTGCTCGTGAGGAATTAGTTGATTTCCTTTGGTGGAAATGATCCTCTCACGTCCTAGCACGAATCAAGGCAAGAAAAACGAGATCAAACGGTGCCAAATCGAAGAAATCGCGAAGAGAAGAGAGAGGGGGAGAGAGGGAACTTCGGGGAAGAACAAGTGATGAACAAAAATCACAGCTCAAGATCAAACAAGAACACCGATCCAATCATCCCAAATGCCACCATGTGACGGGCTACTTAGGGCTAGCCCTTGCCCAACAAATTCGATACAAGATCGGTGGACCTCTCTCACGGAGTCCGGAACCCTAGCTAGAAAATGTGTAAAATGAGAGGCAAGGGAGGGATGAAGGGGTATGCCTCGCTAAATAGCCCCAATTCCCTTTGCCTAAACTACCCCTAAGATACATGAGTCGATTTTGTAACCCTAAGGCTATTTTGGTCGACTACGGGTAATCTTCGATCCGGACGGCCACCCGCGCCTCCTCATCGGTAGCCTTGCCTCCACATAACCTCCCGATGCCGCCACGTGCCGTCCTTCCGTCTGCGGAACACTTTGGGTTTTGAGGCCCAAACCCGCGAAACCCGCGCTGTGGTTTTGAGGCCCAAACCACTAAACCCGCGCCCGATGGTTTTGAGGGCAAACCACCAAACCTCCTCGACACGTGTCATCGCCGTCTTGACCGCCCGAGTCGCCAAGTCATCCGAGCTCCCCGCTCTGCCTGCCACGCTTCGCCGTCTTGACCCGATCGACACGGTCCCGCCACGTCCTCCTCGCATCCGTCAATGTCCCGGATGTTAGCCTCCATGGCTAGCCACCCGGCGATCCGGTCCCTCGGTCCCAAGCCTCACGTCCGTCCTTCACCTCGCGGTCCGTCGGCCCGGCACGTCCTCCTTGGCCCCTTCACCTCCCGTCGGCTACCATCTCCGAGCTCAACACCGCACAACACGAACCAAGAGATCGTCTTGACACACTCCACGTGTGCGGTGAAACATAGCCGAAGCGAGAAAAGATAAAAGAAAATAGAAGGAGAATGTTGACTGTTGACAATCACTACATCACAAAACAAAACACATGCGACCTAAATCAACCATGTGTTCGCGGTGTGTTTGGTTCGTTTCTTATGCTAGCCTAAGCCAGGGCTAGCCATAGCCTGGCTCTATCAAGCCATGGTTTGTTTGTTTGGTTGACTGATATGATGAACCTGGCTAGGACAAATTCATGCTTGGTTGGTTGGATTGGTTTTGCATATGGTCACCTTTTCCTTGAAAGAGTGAGTTCACTCCTTTGCCGGACATTGTATCAAACACTTGGTGGGCAAAAGCAATGGCAGACGAACATGAGCACACATACACTAGCAACGAAATGATTTTACGAGCACTCGCAAAATCTTTTTTCCGTGGGCGGCACTTTTTTGCCCGTCACGGAAAATACTCCGCCACATCTGTTTCTTTTTGCGTGGCGGGCGTATTTTTGCGAATCCACGGAAAAAGATATTTTGCGTGGCGGGCACCTTAACGCGGCCGCCACGCAAAAATAATTTATTTTCCGTGGCGGGCGCGTTAAGGTGCCCGCCACGCAAAATATCTTTCCGTGGCGGGCAAATTAAACAGCCCGCCACAGAAAATAGTGGCCCAGTTAGCATCCCATCTCGGCCCGATAGCATCTCCACGTATAAATACGTGGCCTTAGGGTTTGGAAGTCACACGCACCAAGCCCCTCCGCCTCCTCATCCCGACAAACATGCCCCTCTGCCTCCTTTCCCCTCTGCCCTGCTCGATCCCCTCCACCTCTGCCCGATCCCGCTTCGATCCCTGCGGCAGGCCATGACGCTTGGCAGGCCACGGCGGCGATTGGCGGCGGGCAAGGCGCGCGAGGTCGCGGCCCGCGGCGGCACGAGGCTTGAGCGCCGACGGTGGGTGTTGCGGCGGGCGGGAGATGCTGGGCGGCGTGCTGGGATCATGGCAGAAGCGCGAGCGGCGACGCGGCCCTCGGTAGGGCGCGAGGCGACGCGGCCCACGGCGGCGATGCGGCGCGTGGGGGATCACGGCAAGGCGCGGCCCGCGGCGGATCCGCGGCGACCTCCCTCTCCGCGGCGGCCTCCCTTCGACGGGCGCGGATCCGTGGCCTCCCCTCTTCGACGGCGCGGATCCGTGGCCTCGAAGCTTCGGCACGGCCTTGAATCCGCAAGCTCCGGCGCGGATCCGGCGGGCTCGACTTCGGCGGCGCGGATCCGGTGTGGATCTGGCGCGGCGGCGACGGGACGCTTCCGGCGGGCGACGGGCGGCGGCACAGACGGCTTAGGCCGAACCCTAAGGCGGGCTCCGCGGGCCTGTCTAGGGTTTGTTGGTTTTTTTTTTTTTCGAACCACACCGTGGCGGGCATCCTAATGCGCCCGCCATCGGATATTTCGATTTTGCGTGGCGGGCACTGTAGCCCGTCACGCAAAACCAGATTCGCCCGTCACGCAAAAATTGTTTGGGTACTAGTGATACGCATGTACACTCTCTCCCAAAGTCCCCATGGTGTATAGGGAGCACACATACGCATGAGCTAGCCATCCATGGGCGCCTAGGCCACTAGGGTGAGCAGCGCGGAACTTCCTCGTCCACACGAGCCATGGCAGCGCACGCCCAACCCGGATTGAGGTGTCGTGCTCGTGAATCCGTGGCAACTGCAACTGTGAGAACACCCGCCAGACCACAGTGATCCATGGCGAGCTGCCCCAGCAGCACCACCACCTCAGTATCTCCTGCGAGCAGAGGATCCACGTCAGGGCACCACCACCAAGGAGAGTTGTCGCATCTGCATCTCCACCCATCGTAAAAGCGGCCTTCAGATCCGCCGCCGGCTTCAAGTCCGACCCGAATCTTGCCTATTGGTCCCGGGGCATACGGTTGGCTACGATGGGCGGGGTTCCAAAGGTTGTACACGCAACCAAACTCCTCAAAATTGGCCCCAGGGAGCCATGGCTATGTTTGTGCAGGCAACCAAACACACTCTTGCAGCATGGCCTAGGCTCGGGTTGTGTCTCATCAAGCTGCCCTGCTAGCGCGCATTGGTGGCCTAGGTCTAGGTCATGTGCGGTTCTATTCAAAAGGTGTGTGTCTCTTTGTAAAACTGTGATTGTGTTAGACTTGTATGGGTTCTAAGATCCTTCTTTCTTCTTAATATAATGATCCTCCAACAGGTTCAAGAGCATTAAAAAACACTAGTACAGGATAGAGGTCTATCCCGGTTCACCATGGGCATTTGTCCGGTTACGTAACGGGGTTCACATCCCGGGACTAAACATTGCACTGTAGCACTAGAACCGGGGATAAACCTAAGGGTTTGTCGGTTCTACACTACACCCAGGACAATAATGGGGAGGCTTTTGCATTTTGGCAGCCACGTGGTCAGACCATTAGTCGGTTGTAGACACCACTTTCGGGACAAAAAAGAGGGGAGGTTTTTGCATATTGTACCAGCCACGTGGTCATCTCAATTTGTTCCGTTGTTGTCTAGAACCGGGACAAACAATAGGGAGGTTTTTTTTTTTTTGCTGCTCTTTTTTTGGTTGATGATTCATTTTGTTTTTAAAATTAAATTGGTTTTCGAATTCGATTCTACGATGCCAATGACATGTATACGCGATTCGAAAATTCGATGCATACATAAATAACATACAACATACATATATTATATATATAGTCAAAAGCGGGCATTGTATTTCAATGTCACACCATGGCACATTTAGTAAGGTGTTACAAGTTCAAGACCTAAAAATATATTGTGGTCAAACTTTTGGTTCCTCTTCTGATTCCTCTTCTTTTCGGGTTTGGAAGCCAAACTTCATTGGGGTCATTGTAGAACTCTCCGCCAGGCTTTAAGACCTCGTCATTAAGAAATCCTGCTATGGTCTCTTGCAATGCCGGGAAATGATATTTCTCGGCGGTTACATTCTTCAAGAAGCTCCGCCTTCAATTCGAGTTAAAGAAAAAGTATTAGTATATATAAATATACTAGGTAAATGCCCATGCGTTATAACGGAAATAAAATAACATCAAGATAAATACTTGTACATTGCAATAGGAATAAAATAATATCAAGATAGTTTATGTTTGGATATGTGTTCTTAGTGGCAGACCCAGATCAAAATTACAGGTAGGACAAACATATATCAAATTTAATTTAATTTGGGTCGAACCACATATGCCATATCCACAGGTAGCACACAACAGTTATTGTCTAAACAATAGTTAACTGGCAGAGACTAAGACATGAAAAACACAAAATAAGAATATGGAACCAGTTTCCTTGACCTATGAAAGTGGTAATCCGAAGAAATAAACGTCATATCAAAGTGTCGATCCAAGTACTCAGCCCCATCCTTCTTGACAATGCTCTACCTCCTTGAAGGATCCCATTGAAATGGGCCTACAATTCAGTAACACATTTTCGTTCAGCTACTCAACACAGTATTGTTCAGACCTTGATTTTATTGCCGGTGTTACCTTAGTTTCTTAATACTCCAGAAAAACACAGTATTGTTTATACTCTCGAGAAAACGTTTTGGTTCTTTTTAATTGCCCAATGGAACAAAATGAAGAGATGGTGACCAACGCAAGTTAAGTTCCATTGACGATTCTTGTAGCACAAATCTCATTCAGGTTCCGGCTAGTACGACAATGCTTTGAGCCATTGACTAGCACCGAGCTGAGGCACGCGGTTTAGCTTGAATGCTTGATGGATTGACTCACCTTGGAGGCTTGGAGGCGCTGCGCTGCTGCTGCTGGCGCTGCCGCCCTGCTGCTGCTGCTGGCGCCCTGCGCCCTGCTGCAGCTGCTGCTACCGGCGGAGTAGGAGAGAAGGCTCCGGCAATTGCAGCTCGCGATGGCGATGGCGACGCGGCGCCGGGCGGCGGCGGAGATGGAGTCGGGCGGAGTCGATGAATGGATAGGAGAGAAGGGGCCTGTTCATATACCCTCCCTTTTGTACCGGTTATTGGCGGTGCGGGGACAAGCGAGAACCTTTCTCCCGGGTCTTAACGACACCGGGGCTAATGGTTGGGATCTTTAGTCCCGGGTTTGAGGACACCGGGGCTATAGCAAATTTAGGCGCGGACCTCACACGGGATTGAAATTTTGGCGCGGGATTAAATTTTTGGCCCTTTAGTCCCGGGTCCTATGGTCACCTGGGACTAAAGGGGTGAATTTTATTTCCCACCATATTCAAGCAAAGTTAAATTTTTCATTTATATATTCTATTTATTTATTTATTTATATAGTAAACCTTTGTTATTTGCACAGTAAATTATTAACTAGGTAATTTTTTAAAAAAATGTATGTTACATTTTCTTCTTTACTGCACACTTGAAAAATATGTATTTTTGTGTAGATATTGAACATAATATAAATGCACTTTCTTGGGGTAATTAAAATAATCAGAGAAAATTACCAAACAATTTTAGAAAATTCTCAAAGTTGGCGGTGCCTTCACACATGCCATTTAAACGCCTCGAGAAAAGTTTGAGGCCGATAGCACACAAAGAAAGCGCCGCGGGCCACACAACCATGAGAAACCTAAGTGTAAGGATAGGGTTAGGTGAAAGCATCCATATACCACTTGTGAAGCACGCGTCGCTCCGCCTATGTCCAAATTTCCTTAAAAATTTTTGTGGTTATTTACACCCAAAATATGGTCCCCGCATAAAAGCCTAGGTTTTTTAGCCTTTTTGAATTCTTTGTATTTTTTTCACGTGACATAATGCGACCAAATATGGTGAATTACACTTTGAAAACAAAATAATTCGCACCGGCCTCCACAAGTTTTGTCTCTTAGGGCACAAGAGACCCTTGCGGTAAAGTTTGGCACCATTCCCGGGTCTTTTTAGGGGTGGTTGCGAGTTCAGCATTATAATTTTGGGAGAAGTTGTGCGGTAATTAAAATAATTAGAAAAAGTAACAAACAATTACAGAAAATTCTCAAACTTGGCGGTGCCTTCACACATGTCATGTAGGACGCCTCGAGAAAAAGTTTGAGGCCTATAGCACTTCTTGTAAGCGCCGCGGGCCACACAACCATGAGGAACCTAAGTGTAAGGATAAGGTTAAGTGAAAGATTTAGTATACCAGCTTTGTGAAAGCACGTCTGCTTTCGGCTAACTTCAAACTTTCTCAATTTTTTTTTGTGGTCATTTACACCCAAAATATGGCCCCACGCATAAAATCCTAGCTTTTTTTTTAGCCATTTTTTGGATTTAATGTATTTTTCTACATGTCGCGTGCAAATAAATATGGTGAATTACACTTTAAAAACAAAATAATTCCGCACCGGCCTCCACATGTTTTGTCTCTTAGGGCACAAGAGACCCTTGCGGTAAAGTTTGGCACCATTTTGGTCTTTTTCGAGGGGGTGGTCGCGGTTCAGCGTATAATTACTAGGAGAAGTCGTAGCGGTAATTAAAATAATTAGAAAAAAGTAACAAACAATTCTGAGAAAAATTCTCAAACTTGGCGGTGTCTTCACACATGTCATGTAGACGCCTCAGAAAAAGTTTGAGGCCTATAGCACACTGCAAAGCGCACGGGCCACACAACCATGAGGAACCTAAGTGTAAGGATAAGGTTCGTGAAAGGTTTAGTATACCACTGTGAAGCACGCCGTTTCGGCCTAACTTCAAACTTCCTCAATTTTTTTTTGTGGTACACTTTGAAAACAAAATAATTCGACCGGCCTCCACAAGTTTTGCCTCCTAGGGCACAAGAGACCTTGCGGCAAAGTTTGGCACCATTTCGTGTCTTTTCGGGGGTGGTCGCAGTTTAACGTGCAATTACGGGGGCTTGATCACATGGTAATTAAAATAATCGGAGAAAAGTACCAAACAATTCTGAAAAATTCTCAAACTTGGCGGTGCCCTCAACACATGCCATGTAGGCGCCCTCGAAAAAAGTTTGAGACCAATAGCAGCTTTGGAAAGCGCACCGGCCACACAACCATGAGAAACCTAAGTGTAAGGATAGGGTTCGTGAAAGGTTGAGTATACCTTTGTGAAGAACGCCCCGCTTTCGCCTAACTCAAAATTTCTCAAATTTGTTTTGTGGTCATTTACACCCAAAAATATGGCCCCACGCAAATTCCTAGATTTTTTAAGCTATTTTTTGGATTTCTTTGTATTTTATACGTGTCGGCGTGCAACCAAATATGGTGAATTAAACTTTGGAAACAAAAAATAATTCAAGACCGGCCTCCACAAGTTTTGCCTCCTAGGACACAAGAGACCTTGCGGCAAAGTTTGGCACCATTTCGGGTCTTTTTCAGAGGTGGTCGCAGTTCAATGTACATTTCTTGGGAGAAGTCGCGGTAATTAAAATAATTAGAGAAATGTACCAAACAATTACAGAAAATTATCAAACTTGGCGGTGCCTTCACACATGCCATGTAGACACCTGAGAAAAACTTTGAAGCCCGATAGCACACTGCAGAGCGCACCCGGCCACACAACCATAAGAAACCTAAGTGTGAGGATAGGGTTCCATATACCCCTTTATCAAGCTCGTCGCTCCGCCTATGTCCAAACTTCCTCAAATTTTTTGGTGGTCAATTACACCCAAAATATGGCCCCACATAAAATCCTATATTTTTAAGCCATTTTTTCGAATTACTATATTTTTCTACATCTTGGCGTGTTTCAAATATTATTTGTTAATTCCAAATTTAATAGATCAAACTCAAATTTTAACACTTATAATTAGTTTAAAGAATGACACAAGCGTGTATTAGAGTTAAACATGAAGCTAATAGAACTAGAATGAATCGAATCGGATTTAAAACATAATAGTTATAAGCATTATAATCGGAATGGCAAATATGTATTTAAGGGAAAATGTATTTCCTTATATACGCTTTCCTACATGTCATGCTAAGGATGTAGGTGGGAAGAAGGAGAAACTCACGGGGTCTTATATGGAAAAAGGGCGTTGCTAGTAAATGCGACAAAAAAAAAAAAAAAAAACCTTTAGTCGGTTGTAAGATGTAACCTAGAGAAACCTGAAACTAGTACTCCCAGTTCTACTCTATAACTTGAGGGAGTAATGGTTTTAGTCCTTGTTGGAGACCTTTAGTCCCGGTTGAGTGCCTTGGGGCGTCGCCCATAGACCTTTAGTCCCGATTCTTTGGCGTGAACACGGAGAAATGAAGCTTTATCCCCGATTCTCGTTGAGATTCACAATTCTAGTGTATTTTTGCATCCGGGGATAGACCTCGTTTGTGGAGTATTGAAAAAATCCTCCGTCAAAAAAACAAAATAGTTTTAATCCATTCCAACACAATAATTGGGACATGGTATTCAGCTTTGTTTTAAAAATGACTTATTCCGGCCTTGTCATGCCCAGGCCAGAAGCTGATGTGACATTGTATTTATTAGGACCCCATATAGTGCCTCTCAACTCTGGCCTCTCATTATATACCCTTCACTTTGAGACATATCAAATCGATACTCTACTATGAGAAAGTATCTAAGTGCAGCATAGGCATGACGAGGTGCCTAATTGCTACATTACACATAGCAGTGGAGTCAAATGTTGAGACTCATTTTTTACAACTCTAAAATTAGGATTTAGAGGCCTCACGATACCAAACATAAATCGTTGCAAGTCCACAGCTAGAGTACCATGCGGGAGATCAGCCTGGTCAACCCATGAATGGGACTTTCTATCAATAGCTTGCTGCTATAGTAGACTAGGTGATGAGGACACACACCGACCCAGTCCTCGAATTTGCCCACCTTTTCACAACGTAAGATAAATGATAATATGATTTTCTGAATTTGATCTCCACGTTTTCTAGTAGGCACAGTTTATAGTTGTGGATCAACTATAGCAGCCAAAGGATCTGTCGTTATATATACCATTACTGATTTAACAAAAAGTAAGCATATAATTCTCTGTAGAAAAGCATCACTAATTTTCCAGCTCTCCCATAGTGGTTGTGAGTACATTTCTTTATTAGTCCCTATTGACCTCAATAACTCATATAACCACCATATATATTCTCAACTTCTCATATTATATATTTAGAAACATCCAAATGCGACTTCAGCTTAATAAACTCGATTATGAGTGATGAAGGATACCAAAAGTTAGAACACTAATAATTATGCAAATTCAGACCGTGGATTACAAGTCCAAGACAAATCAAAATAGAGAGAAGACTGTTTAATGAAAAACACGCGAACGGCGTGTTCCTCAAAAAAAAAAAGGAGAGAAGAGAGGAGCTGTAGCGCAACAACTAGGTACCTCATAAATGGTGAACCTTCTGAAGAAACGCAACCTCTGGATTCATAATTTTTTGGGAGATCCATATTGTAGGTGCATATGTATTGGTTGTCTGTTTGTTTCAACACTAATTTCTGTTTTCTCCATCTCCATTCTCATGCAAGGTCCTAGCTTGTGTTCCATGCTCCCAATTGGACTCATCAATCTTTCTTAGCTTCCTAGATCCCTTACTCACGTTGTCTTGTGTGCTTCCAACCAAGCCTCCAAAGTCCAAACACATGTTTGAACTCTGAACTCCCATTTTCAAACTTTCAGTCTAAGTATTGTAGAGCATTGGTAATTTTTCTGTCCCTTCCACCTTTCGCAGTTGGCACATTACTGGTTCATGTTTTTCTGTAGATGTATGTAATACTAACCAAGGACAGGACTTAAGATATATTGTCCCTATTAAAAGTATTATAGGAGTCAGATGCATAGGGAGAACAGAGGATCCAACCCGTGGAATCCCCATCGCAACTCAAAGTATCCAAAACCGAGAAGCAGTCTTCAGAATGAAACATAAAAAAATACAATACAAACCAAGTTGTCTTTGAATGCAACATATATAACAGAGCACCTGGTCCAAACAATTCTGCTAGTTGAATTTTGTTATAAATTCAGTGATACCAATAAAGGTCGAGTATCGCAAATGTTTTAGGATTTATATACTCAGAAGAGTTAAATGCATGAGAGGATCAGAAGCACACATGATTGACTATTGCAAATGTTTCCAGATGCATTAACACATAAATTCCGTGATACTACCAATAAAGGTCGACTATTGCAAATGTTTCTGGATGCATTACACAGCAAGTAGTATTTGTGATACAATAGCCAAAGACAAACAAACTGCAATAAATATGCAGCAGACGCATTGTTAATTGATCAGAAGCTCCATCATCGACTCGTCTATATATGTTGGCACCCACATTTGATACTTTCAAGTCTTAACATTTTTTCAGCTCTCTTAGCTTGGATCTTTTTCCCCATGTCATGTCCCTTTCAGGATTTACATCGCAGCTGGGAGATTTGTATAGCTAGCCTAGGAGATGGAGGCATTGGGAAAATAGAGCATCGGACCCGAAAACATTGGTGTGCTGCTCAGTTCAATGTTCTCAATCTGCGGGCAGCAACTTCGCTGAGATCCAGACAATGATCGTGCACGGTGATAAAACATACAGTACTGAGATGCCTAGGAAGGGTAATCAGCATTGCAGAGCTCGGTGTCCTGAAGCCGCTGCATGCACGACCTATCAAAGCACACGCGAGCACAGCTTGTTTGCCAAAGTATCGGCACTACCATCACATCATGTACTTTCGGTTTGCCTGTTGTTCTACTAAATAGGTCTAAAACCTTGGCTTCCTAGCTTAGTTATATGTCGATTAAATGCATCCATCCAAATTAAAGAAAAAACAATTGATTTGTCGATCTTGCAGACTCATCTGACTATTTCTTTCCAAAAACGGCTTTTCGATGTGTGTTGAGAATCAATGAACTGGAGCTTTTCACACTTGCGCTGCGTTTAAGATGGTGACAGAATAAGTGGACAAATACAAACCGAGCTGTAATTGTGCAATTTCCTGTGTCTTCAGATTTCAGGTGCTAATGGTTTTTCATTAAACTTTTTTTTTTTTTTTCCCTAGAGCTTTTTTTGCTCTCTCTTTTTAACTATGTTAGGGGTAGCCTTTTCGCTCTCTCTTTTTTCTTGTTTTCTTTCATCGCCTTGGTGTGTGTGGAGTATTTTGTTTTTTTATTTCTCTTTTCTTCCTTCGAATAAATTATCTCACCAAAACTCTTGCTGAGAGGTTGAGAGAAATAAAAACCTGTCACGCAGACATACATGAAATGTTTAATATAACACAGAAGAAGTTACATGAAAATAATTCTAAAAGTAGGAAATAATAGCTCCAACTCCAATGCACGCCAGAGTTGCAGTGGTGTATTCAGAAGTGTGTGCCTATATATATGATGTTAGACTTTGTGTTTCGGATTCCTTCCATCCTAGGGCAGCAGGTTCGTCTATCTTCGACTATAGTAAGAGCAAACTCAAAGGCACAGACAGCAGGATATATAGAGAATACATAATATTACTGTGGAGAAGTGGATGAGTACGTATATGAGCATGAGTACGGCTTGTGATATAATTCTAGTCGTGCAGTTGTCCGTCAAGAGGATATAGAATGTAGTCAGAGGGAACAAATGCATACAGAATCAAGTCGTGTGCCATTGGAATTGGTGGCATCAGGAGAGCACGGCCGGACCCTGACTTCTTCTAGCCAAGTCTAGTAGCATACCAATGGCGATATAGAATGGGAACCAGAGCTATCTGATGTAGCAGAACGCCAAGATGCATTTATATGACATCAGAAGCAGGAATTTCTCGTGGTGCATAGCTAATTTAGCCTTGAAAGAAGTGTAGTTCAGCCTTCAGCGATGATATAGTGTGTCGGCCTCCAAAAATGGGTTTATGGAGGCATACACCTTAACATGACCGCCTCTGAAAATGCCCACCTCCTTAAATCTATTTTGCGAGGCAGCAATTGTTGTTGTCTTGGTAAATAAAATGACCGCCTCCATTAAGCATCAGGCATTTTTCATGGTGGATCAATTTTGTGATGCCTCGGCTAATGTTTGGGAAGTGCCTCGTAAAATCATTTTTATAGTAGTGCAAATCTATCAAAAAAAATTCAGATGCATGACACAAGATGAATCCATGGTGGCAAGTCCATTTTTGGTTTAGTGGATGCAAGCAAAGGGCTCTTGAAATGACGCCTACCGAAATGCCCTAGTTGAACTCCTGTCTTGTCTTTGTCGGAATTGTTTGACAGAACAACTATGGTTTCGAAAAAAAAGGAATTTGCAGTATTGTAGAGTGGTAGTACACAAATTTAGGTATGACGGGAAAGAAGAATAGTAAATGTCTGGGCTGTGAAGCTTGAGTGAAACTGATTGGCCTACGTTCGAACTCCTTTACATAAGCACCACTCCCACCTTTTTTGAGCAGTGTCCACCTTCTCATTACCTGGCCGGGCTTTGCCTTCGTGTTATTTTTTCCTTTTTCACAAGTAATCATAGCTTCAGACGTACACCAAAATGAAACTAGTGTTCTCTATAGAAATGGGAGGCAATGGGAATAGTCCTGATGCAATATTCTCACAAGGATGCAGATGCATGTACCCCGACAGCATTTAGTTTACTTGAAGAGTCGCCCTCATCATCAGTTGTGGTAGTGGCCTTTTGCCTTGAGCTCTGATGTCTGATCTGTTTGCCAACCTGTATCCACTTATGCACCTGGGGAAGAACACACTGTAAAAATCAAGTGCAGGGCTGAGTAAGAGGCCACTTAGGCCAGTAATACCGTCTACCACTGGTTTGCCTGATAATATTATATAAAACGTGTACGCCTATGATTAATTAGTGTAGTACCACAAAGCCATTGGAGCACATATATTATATATTGTTAAAGCTGTGCAGAAAGCACGGGCACGGTGGGTCGGCACGAAGCACGTTTTTGGCCCGCACGGCACGCCCGCACGAAAACGGGCTACGGGCCGGCCCGGTGTTTAGTGTGGGCCGTGCTCGGGCCAACCCCTAAGGCACACGGGCCGCACGGCACGCCCGGTTTTCTAAGGCGCCCGTTAACAGCCTGGGTGAACACTACACAACTGTACACTACCTACACAATTTAGCCTTGTTAAGATCCCACAAAACTATAACCCTACTTCTCCTTTTTTTCCCAAATTGCCCCCCCGGCGGCGGAGAGGCGTAGGGGTTCCTCCAACATCGCCGCAAGAGCAGCAGCGCCCTCACAAGAACCGGGCGCTCAGCAGCGCAGTAGTAGCACACCGCCAAGCAGCCGGTATCGCAGCGGCGGCGCCCCCGGCGCTGCTAGCATCGAGCAACAGCGGCGGCTGGCAGCGAAGCAGCGGCGCGCCTCCCCGCGGGCCGAATTGCAGCGGCGGAGGCGTGCCCGGCGCGCGGGAGGAGGCGGCCGGATGCGCGCCGACCTTCGACTTCCGCTATCCCTCTCTCGGGCCTTGGGCCAGCCTCGATGGCCTATTGGGCCTCGGTTTCTTCGGGCCGGCCTGGCACGAAACCGCCCGCGGGCCGTGCCTCGGGCACGGTTGTCGCTTTGGCACAGCCCATTGGCCCACGGCCCGACAGGCCCGTACCTGACCGGGCCGTGCCTGACCGGGCCCGTTGCACATGTTTATATATTGTAGTAGTGTTCGAAAACCTCAACATGCTTACCAAACTGACATTATTATGACGTCCACGAAAAAAGAGAAAAAAAAGTCTACACCTTTCATTCTTACGACCATCTAAATGTGAGGATTTTAAATAAAAGATCCATGTCAATAATAATCTAGTTGATCGAGTTCAGAACTACATAATATAAGAAAAGCAAAAAACAATCTGATTCCCATTGGAGACTGGTAATTTCTAAACAAACAACCCTACTATTGTAGAGGGTTTTAGAGGAGGCCACTTTTGGTAATTTCTAAACAAACAACACTACTATTGTAGAGGATTTCATCCGACAATGCATCACAGTTAATCTGGCTTTCCAGAGGCGGGTACGTTGACCACTTAAGCCGCTCACCTCTGTTTACCCAACTCACAGAGGTGGGTTAAGTAACGAAGCCAGCAGCACATTAACTGAGGCGGCCATACCAGCTCGGGAAGGGAAGGAGAGGGAAGGGGATGATGAATTGGTATAGATCAAATGAGTAGCTACTAATCATGATTTGTTGCCGATTTGTTGATGAATCTGGATTCAGGTGAGTGTGGATCGGATTGGAGTGGAAGGAGGGAAGGTAGGTGCATCCAGTTTAAAGGTTCGTTGAGTGGATGCAAGCAAGGACACACGACATATGGCTTGTGCAGAAATGCCCTCAAAGTCCTTTTTTTCTTGTCTTTATCAGAATTATTTCAAATAAGGTGTATGATCTCGTTAAAAAAAAGTGCAGATGGCAGACAAGCAGTACGCTAAGTAGGTCTCAATTAAATGAAGAATACTAAATGACTTATCTTTGATTCTTCAGGGTTATATGAATTACGCAAGCAAGGCTCCAGGTCCATCATATAAGCAATCCACTACCATCACATCCAGCTCCACCTTCTCTTCTCTTTGGCTAGCATTTTCCTTGGATAGTGTTATATTCAGACACAGAAATGATAATAGTACTTGCCATATGAGTGGGAGGCAATGGGAATAGATCCAAATGGTGAAAACATCATCAAAGCACGTTTTCAAGAGGCAAAGGTCCCCTGTGAGTTTGGCTGCGCCCACCAGGATGCAGTTTGCTTGTTTCGCTTGCAAGCACACACGGGCTGCACCGAGTTACCACCACGGCCTGGGATTCTTTCGTCACCAGTTGGCTATTCTTAGCGGGTGTCTCCACTTTCCGTCTTCAGTTGCAATCATCGCCGCTGCAGCCAAGCTGGTGTGCCGTTCGAGGTCGTGGTCGCCTGCAGCCAACCTGGTGCTATCGCATGAGGTCACGTTTGGCGCCATCGTCCGATCTGCACTGCCTCCACGTGAATTTACATTCAGCATAGAGTTGTCTCTTGCAACACCAGCATGACGAATTCCAGCTAAAAGGTAGATGTTGATCCCGCTGTACTCATGAAATAAATTTCAGTGTGATTAAAATACTCCGACATGGTGGACCACATTAATACTGTCAGCAGCCATGGCCATCCCATCGATCCCATGGACTGAGCCACACACAGGAACCTCCACGCAGAGAGACTCACCTCCATGTCTTGACCTCAACTGAACCACACGATGCAGAGGACGGAGATGACCGGTGCAACCCTGCTGAGGAGCGCTCTGGCAAACCAGACGCACACAACGATGCTTACCCGATGCGCCTGCCTCAGTTGGCAGATCTTGGGGACGCTCGCAATAGCGCACCCTAGTGCCTCAGATGATGTATCGGTATTCGGTATAGATCAAACGAGTAGCTACTCATCGTTGATTTGGAATCGATTTGTTGATGAATCTGGATTCAGGTTGGTGGGATCGGTTTGGAGTGGACGGAGAGGGAAGGAGGGAGGGCGAGAGGAGGGTAGGTGCCGGCAGTCCACCCATGTTCCATCCATCCAGTTTAAGGTTCTGTTGAGTGGATGCAAGCAAGGACACACGACATATGGCTTGTACAGAAATGCCCTCAAAGTCCTTGTTTCTTATCTTTATCAGAATTGTTTTTTGAAATAAGGAGTATGGTCTCAGTAAAAAAGAGTGCAGTTGACAGACAAGCAGTACGCTAAGTAGGTCCGAATTCAATGAATACTAAATGACCTAGCTTTGATTCTTTAGGGTTATATATGGATTACACAAGCAAGGCTCCAGGTCCATCATATAAGCAATCCACTACCTCCACATCTAGCACCACCTTTTCTTCCCTTTGGCTAGCTTTTTTTTCCTTAGTGTTATATTTTGCCTTCCACAACGTAAAAAACACAAAATGGCAGCTTCAGACACAGAAATGATAATAGTACTTGCCATATGAGTGGGAGGCAGTGGGAAATAGTACCAAATCGTAACAACATATTCGATGCATGTTTGCAAGAGGCAATGGTCGCCTGTGAGTCTGGCTTCGCCCACCAAGATGCAGTTTTCTTGTTTGGCTTGCGAGCACACACGGGCTGCATCGAGTTACCACCAGACCTGGGATCCTTTCGTCACCAATGGGCCATTCTTAACGGGTGTCTCCACACGCCGCCTTCAGTCGCAGTCATCGTCGCAGCAGCCAAGCTGGTGTGCCGTTCGAGGTCGTGGTCACATGCAGCCAACCTAGTGAGGTCACGTTTGGCGCCATCGTCCGATCTGCACTGCCTCCTCCCCGCAGGCTGTGGTGGAGACGGACATGGAGGCTAAGGAGTAGTAAATTTGGACTATCTCAGTGTGTATGCATAGCTAGACTAATAATTTCATGATGCTAGTCCATGAACTCGCTCTCTTGCAGTAACTAGAGAGTATCTTTAGCAGGCATAGTCATTAGAAGTTTATTACTAATATTTAAAACGAATAACAACCACTCATACATGTTTTCCCTCAAATTATATATTTTTCTAATACCTTACATATACAGAATCATTTCCATAGGAATTTTTTCCCATGAATGATGAACGAAACCGTCTGGAAAAGGAACAGAAACCATCATGCCTACTGCCTTAGATGATGTATCGGTATAGATCAAACGAGTAGCTACTAATCGCTGATTTGGAATCGATTTGTTGATGAATCTGGATTCAGGTTAGTGGGATCGGTTTGGAGTGGACGGAGAGGGAAGGAGGAAGGAAAAGAGAGGAGGGTGGCAGTTCCATGATCCCTCCAGTTGAAGGTTCTGTTGAGTGGATGCAAGCAAGGACACACGGCATATGGCTTGTACAGAAATGTCCTCAAAGTCCTTTATTCTTGTCTTTATCAGAATTGTTATTTGAAATAAGGAGTATGGTCTCAGTAAAAAAGAGTGCAGTTGACAGACAAGCAGTACGCTAAGTAGGTCCGAATTCAATGAATACTACTAAATGACCTAGCTTTGATTCTTAAGGGTTATATGGATTACGCTTAGTAGCCTCGCTCGGAGGAGTACAACCCTCGGTAGTGCTCCCTCCACCGAGCGCGGCCATGGCCCTCGGCGAAACAACCATAGTTACACCGAGCGCTTGGATGAGCCGGCTATCGGTAGATATGGTGTCCAGGTGTTTTTTAAAAAAATTTGAATCTACCTAGCACCCTTCTGACAGGTCGCTCGGTAGATATTGTTTTAAAGTTTTTTAAAATTAAAATTCACCGAGAGGGTGGTTGAGGTGGCCCTTAGTGAAGTTGACATCAACGGTGGCAAACGCCCGTCGGCGTGAAGCCAGGTTTTTTGCGAGAGGGGGTCGAGCCCTCGGTGCAGTTTGATACTAGTTTCACTGAGAGGCCCTTTTTAAGCGCTCGGTACACTCTTTTCCCCGTTTAAATTTTCACCGAGGGGCTTGTACCGAGCGCGCCCCTCAGTAGCACCTCCACCGAGCGCTATTAAACCTTTACTGAGCGCTTTTAGCGCTCAGTAGAGGCAGCGCCCGGTAGTGAGTACAACACAATAGAATTTGCTTAGGTTGGGCCTTTGATGTGCCTGTAGTGGGCCGTTAACAATATGGAATTCCTTCGATAAATATAGGCAGAAAAAGATTTGCGTTATGATTCGGCCTGCCCGCTGATGACCACCAGCGCCAGCCCCGGCGCGGGCGCATCCGGCCGGCGCCGCCAGCCCGAGGCTGCCGGGCTGCGGCGTCCTGCGCCATCAACCGTCCCGCTGCCACCGCCTTTCCCCGCTTGGCACTGCATGTTCGCCCACCCAGCGATACCACCAGATCACTGCGTCTCCCTATCCGCATCCCACATTCAGCGCTCCTGTTGTTGGAGATTGGACTTGTTGGAGCTGCATAAATTGTTGAAGCCGAGAAGGTTCTACCTTGCCCGAGAAGTTGGGTCGGCGGGACAATGAGAAGATCGCTCCTATTGTGCAGGGAAAGATCGATAGCAGTACATGTTAGACTTCAGTTTTACCTTTCATCAGTTCCAATCCTATTCCTATACATCAGTTTACGTATTTTGTGAATAAGTGAGACTGTGATATGTTTGTGTTCTGAATGTGCGATGGATACACATCTAGACATTGCGTTGGTCATTTGTTCTGAATGTTTCATATGCAGTTTACCTTTTATTAGCTCTTTTCTCTCACACAACACATGCTCTCACCATGACTTTGTAATGTCTTATTTTTCAATATTTTGTTGCAACATAACCATGTTGGTACAAGACCATGGTTGGATGTACCAAGGTTGGAATGACAATGGTTGTTATTCATCCTTGATGCTAAGCAGGGGGGCAAGGTTTGCACTTGAGTATTTTATCCATAGGTTTCTTAGTTCTGTAGTGCATATATCTATCTTAGTGCATAACATTGGTCCAGTAGTGCATATATCTATCTTAATGCATAACATTTCAATATTACAGGAGTCGGAGCAAAACAATGGATCCACCTAATTCATCTCCTGTCCATCGGGTAGTCACCTTGAGTGTTCAGCAGAGTAATTTTGACCCGGTTGCAGAGTTGCTTGCATATGTAACCTTTCGCAGTGTAATTTTGACCATGGGACTGTGGATGGGTGCTCTGGGATTAGATGTATCACAAACCAGAAGCAGAGAATACTTTTGGATCATACGTGAAGCAAAGGAAATGGACTGTCAAGAAAGAAACTAGTGTGTCATAAATTTCTTCTGTGCACAAACTCTGCTTTCAGCTCTGTTCTTCCAAATTACGCCTTACTACCCAAACCCCAAAAAATACAACATGTATTAAATAGAAAATTGTGCAAGTTTGCTCTGATTTGCATCTGAACAACGGGCCATGCATTTCTCCGCTGCTGCTTATGCTTCCAAATCAACGAGAATCGCTACAGTTCAGCGTTGAGATTTTTCGCAGCCACTGTCTATGGATCTTTCTATTGTTCCTGGTGCTTCCCACTCTTAATATCAACGCTAGTATTTGCACCCACTAAGTGGACTACCCATCGAGTGACCCTTTTTTACCTCGTCTATTTACTAGTGAACTTAAAAAAAATGTAAGGGACATTGTTGTCTTCAGTTACCGCCTATTATTTCAAGGGACCTTGTATTTATAGGAGAGCTGAGGGGGCAGCACTCCCTTCTATTTTCCAGACCACAAACAACCATGCGTCCTTTGCCTGTGCAAGTCGGCATTGAATTTGGAAGATTAATTCAAAGAGTCTGTAGTAACCGTGCGTCCTTGCCCATCATGGCACTATAAAAACATGGCTGGCACTGCAAATTGTATTGAACTTGTGACAATAATGTGTCTATCGTTTTATGTATGTATATGCCGAGCCTCTACGTTTTCCTATAAATAGTGTTCACTTGAGATGGAGATGAAAGAAGAGAGGTGCATGAGGGTCGTAGTCAGTGGCCTAAACTACAGCCCAGTTGCAACTCAAAATAGGAGTAGGAGGCACCAGGAAAATGGGTGGTTCTCAATGTTAAATCAAAAGATCTATGAAGAAGAAGTGATGACCGATTCACAGTTGAGATACGTGCACAAGGACCCTCTCTAGGCCAGGGCCATGTCCGTATGCTTCCTTGGTGTCTCTGAAGGAAACTACGAAACATCTGCATACTATAAACAGCCTGGCATGGAGATGGTACCCTCGACTGCATGAATACTGGTTAGTGCTTCGGGGATGTTACTATCTTCTGTTCTGTGGTATATCGGGACAGTATTCTTATGGCCAACTCGGAAGATCCCTCCTGTGTTTCCAGTAAGTCCTGATGACAATGTGCCGGTAGACTGATCATGTGCGCCGTGACGGTTTCAATACTGCAGCGCCTACCACCACTCTCCGGCGAGTAGTAGGAGCGGCGCCAGTGAAGGCTTTCAGTAGCAGTGCTTGAGTCGCCTCATGGGAGATAATGCGATGCAAGTAGTTTGTACTTGAGTGTTCTATTCAGAGGTTTCTTAGCGCAGAAATACATATACCTAGCTTGGATCCACCTAATACATTTCCTTGTCCATCGTGTGGTGTAGTGACCTTGAGTGTACAGCCGAGTAATTTGGACCAACTTGCAGAACTACTTGGATGTAACGTTTTTTTTTTTTTTTGAGACGAGCTTGGATGTAACGTGTATAGGTGTTGTCATGGCCAGGGTGCTGTGAATAGGAGTTGTTATGACAAACTAGAAACAGAAAACAGTTTTGATCATCTGTGAATCAAAGTAAATGGAATATATAGCAGGAAAGAAACTAGTGTCATAAATATGATCGTCCAGACCAGAAATATCACATCCCAACTCAAAAAATAAAGTCAGTCAGGCTGGGAAACATTTTTTTTTTTGGCCACTGGAGAAATATTTAGCAAACGTAACAAGCAACGACCACACATTAAAAAAAAACTATTCCCCTTGATTTTTTTCAAAAGGCATCCCATTTCTCTTCGGATCTTGCCTTTTCCACAAGGGAGAGCTAAAGTACTGATACAACATGATATGTACACACAAATGGCAATGGCGCCACCACACCGGTGCGGTGCGAGCCACGCCTAGGAGGTCTGTGCGATAAGAGATGCTACGTTGGAATCATACATAGTGGCATAGAACAACTCCATCTAAGCCATTCGCACCCACAATTCCCATGTTTCAAGGAAGATACCTAACACGCACCCACGGGCCGTATGCTAAGGTCGAATTTCTTTGCTTCTTTGGGCACTACGGTCATTGCACCAGATCTGCTGTAGCACTCCTCGTTCTATTTTCGGGACGCCTCAAGTAACCATGCGTCCTTGCCTGTGGATGTCGGCATTGAATTTGGAAGATTCAAAGTGTCTCCACCAACCGTGCATCCTTGCCCGTGGATGGCATTTAAAAACACGGCTGGCACTGCAAATTGTATATTGCACTTATGATAGTAATGTGTCTGTCGTTTCTTTTTTGTATGGATATGCCCATCCTCTACGCATTCCTATATATAGTGTTCACTATCTTAAGATGGAGATGAGAGGAGAGGTGCAGAGAGGTATGTAGTCCGTGGCCTAAACTATGGCTGAGTTGCAATTCAAATAATAGCAGTAGGAGGCACCGAGAAAAATAGCACTGCAGTAGATGATCTATGATGAACCTTTGAAGACAGATTCTCAGTTGAGATGCCTGCACATGGATTCTCTGTAGGTCAGGTCCATGTCCAATTCCTTCCTTGGTGGCTCGGAAGGATACCAGAGAGATGTCCAAAGCACATGCCATGCATCTTCATACTATACACTGCCTGGCATGGAGTGCATACTGGTGCTACGGGAATGGAAGTATCGCCTTCTTGCAGCCGCTACCACCGCTCTCGAGCGAGTAGTAGCAGCAGCGGCAGTGGAGGCTTTTGGCAGCAGTGCTTGAGTCGCTTCCTCTCCGAGAAAACGTGATGCATATAGTTTGCACTTGAGTGTTCTATCCAGAGGTTTCGTAGTCCAGAAATGTATATATCTAGCTTGTATCCACCTAATACATCTCCTTGATCGGGTAGTCACGCACCTTGAGTGTTCAGCTGAGTAATTTTGACCAACTTGCAGAATTGCTTGCATATGTAACGTGTATAGTTGTTGTTATGGCCAGGGGGCTGTGAATAGGTGTTGTTATGGCCTGTGGGTGCTCTGGAACTAGGTGTGCGTGTGACAAACCAGAAGCAGAGAACAGTTTTGATCATCGATCTGTCAATCAAAGGAAATGCAATTGCAGGAAACAAACTAGTGTCATAAATTTCTTCGGTGCTCTGACTCTGGTTTTGGCTCTGGTTTGGCCTCGACGGCAGCTTTCGCTCAACAAAGTTGTAGAAAACTAACTACTTAGTTGGAGATCTCTTTGAGGATTGAGTAACTTTAATCAAAACAGAAAACTGACGAAATAAGGGTTACATGTTCTTGGGGCAAAGTGTAATGCTTGTCCAGACCAGTAATGTCACATCTGAAATAAAAAAAATAAAGTCATTCCCGCTGGAGAAACATTTTTTTTTTGGCCCAGTGGAGAAACATTTAGGAAACGTAACAAGCAATGATCACAGACTTAAAAAATCATATCCCCTTGCTTTTTTTTTTGTAAGGCATCCCCTTGCTCTTTGGATCTGACCTACGCATGCAATGTATACGGAGAGGGCAATGGCGCCACCACACCGGTGTGAGCCATGCCTAGGTGGTCCGTGTGATGCGAGATGCTGTGGTTGAATCGAAGATAGCCGCATAGAACAGCATCATCTAAGCCATCCGCTCCAACAGTTACCATGTTTCAAGGAAGATGACCACCCCGGCGGGTTGGTAAGTCTTAAGCAGATGCAAACCAACAACTGCCTTCATATATATATGGGGTTTGTTCTGGGCTAGTTTGGCTTGGTCGGGCTGTAACCCCACAATGTACAGGACTGGATGCTTGTAGCAAAAAGTTTGTGCTATTTGGTTTTCCAATGCCTCTCATTTCTACCATTGTGTTGACACAAAGCTAGAGCTTCGCACCAACACACCGAGAGGGCCTTGGATGCCCACGAAGGTTGCTAAACAACCTAGTAGCAGCAAGCACCGCAGTGTGATCACCCAAACCGATCTAGGGCTCGGTAGGGGTGACGTAGAGCTCGGTGACGGCTGGAGGACCTTCGAACGCACCTCCGGGAAGACCCGTCGGGAGAAGTGCACCAAGGGTTGTCCTAGGAGCAGCGGATGCGCCTAGAACGCCGGCGGAGAACACGGAGTTCGTCGTCGAACAGCAGGTTTAGGGTTTGGAAGAGATAAAAAGTTGAGAGATATGTTGTGTATGACGATTGGATGTAGATGGGATCAAATCGGCCATGAACCTCTTTATTATATAGAGGAGGGTGGTCTTATCCTTTTAGGAAACCGTCCTTGGACGTTTCCAAGCATCAAAAACCGACCAAAACACGATTGGAAACAAATCGGTTCGGATCTCGTACGGACACGGGCCTGCGTCGGGGTGACCGGACGCACGATCTGTCATTTTATGGCTAAGTCTGGAATTTTGCGGTAGGTTAGTTTCTCGAAAATATTGCTAAGTCTGGATTTTTACCGTGACTTAGACCATGCCATTTTTGAGTGTCAACACATCGTCTCCTTGCATTCTTCCATTTTTCGCATATAATACTCTGGATGAAGATAATGTTCTCTATGAGTGATAATTTGATGTCACTCCAAAGAAGGCGCCTTGGTATATATTGACTACAAAATGATCATGGCATATTGCCACTTTTATTTTGGAGAGGATTCTTGCATATTTATTTTCTGTAGGTGAGACAATATTATATGCAAGCACTACTCAATAGGATTCCATATATTGCATAATATAATTTTGATTCTTTTCTACCAAACTATCTTCTCCTCATAATTATTTGAGCTCATCAAAATTGATTGACCACACGAACTATTTATAACTCTGCAGGTAGGACATAGGAGTTAATTAGGAGGTGATGATCAGCAAAAGATGCATGAAGTCAAAATGCAGCAGCGCTAGCATCTTATATATGAACACATTCACGGTCGAGAACCACCAGGAACCCACATTGCTCCTTTTCTAAATGAAAGGAACCCATATATATATTGCTGGAGATTGGGGTTCATTTATGTACGTACCAGCACAAACATCTTCCTAATCTCTACTATCGTCTTTGTTAAAGCTAAACCTGTACTTGACAGGCCTTCCTTTTTTTATATTAGTAATTTTGAGTACGGAGAACTGTTGTGGGTTTGGAACTGCAGAAAGCATTAATTGGGATTGTCAAGCGTGCTAATCAAGGTCACTCCAGAGTTTGTGTTGTTGCCTCCAGGATGCTGTTTGAAAACAGAGCGCAATCCTATAGAACTGGTACATCCAAAGAGAAACTAACTATGGCACGTTACTTTCCATCTTTCGATCCTGTGTCAAACCACAGCAAGATTCATGTACTCTGCAAG
Source organism: Hyparrhenia diplandra (assembly GCA_015847255.1). NCBI lineage: Eukaryota > Viridiplantae > Streptophyta > Magnoliopsida > Poales > Poaceae > Hyparrhenia > Hyparrhenia diplandra. The sequence goes on from JADLZK010006666.1 coordinate 197,234, forward strand.
GTTATGGCTTTCTCAAAAGCCTAGTTATAAAAATCTTTTTTAAAAAATAAAAAAAGTATGTATAAAGACTGTTTATGTATGGTATTTAAAACAAATTAAAGGTGCCAAACAAAGGTGAAGATATTTGCATGGTTTTAATTTAAGGACTGATTATGTATGAAGACTAATTTGTTGCACAAACATGTCATGGAGGAGGTACGTTGTCTGCAGCCGATGCGATCACCCTTCAGAAGACAAGCATGCACCATGTCTTTTTTAGACTATGCGCTGAGCAGAAATGTTAGTGGCACCGCTTTGGGTTGCAAATAAACTTTCGATTCCTTTAAATATATAAGCCAGCCAGGGAAGCTCTTCCCTCCATAGGTTGTAGGCAAATGAATCACAATTTGCTAGCTTTGATCAGTGGCTAACCTAAGAACACTCGAGATCATCAATCAAGAAGAACAAGAACAAACTCTAGAACTGGGCAACCGCACGATGGCGACAGGGTGACAGCGCCCCTTTTCGCTTTCAACTGAGTCTGATACAATGCACGATTACAATAGACGAAGCCACTGCTATCAAGCCTATACTCAGCTATTTATACCATAGCTTTTACAACACATGCTTGCATTAAGAAAACTAGCTAAACATGGATACAAACCGCATCAGAAAAACACTTGTGGTTGCCTGCGATGTGGTGGACGCGCTCACCGCGCTCCCACTCCTCTAATTCAAATCCAGCGTTCCCGCTCGCTCCCTTCTGACATGGGCTGACCGCCTTCCCCAAATGAGAGGTGCACATGCTGGATTAACCCAACATAGGTTCTCATTAAAAAAAAAGGTACTATTATTCATATTTTATAATTTTGAATTGAGCAAAATTACTATATATTTTCTGTGGAATCTTTTCTATACTATAAAGGAGTTACGCAAATAGAGAAGGGTGTCTGCCCACGGCCACGCCTTGCGTATCCCTCTCCCGCTCTCATGTATCCAGCGCAAGAAAAACCTCCCTATCCACCCGCATCGCCGCGCGATCACGCACCCCTGAGGCCACAACGTTGCTCGCCAAGGGGAACATACTGGAGTCGCCGGCGTCGGCGTGCAGATTGGTCGCCATCAACGCGCTCATCCACGCCATCGTCCCGGGCTGAATGGGCTCCTCCACGCCATCTTCCTCGAGGTGAGAGAGGCAGAAGGATATGTCCGTGTGCAAATTCATGGCAGATGGTGGACCACATGCAACGCCTAGCGGCCATGAACAAGGCGCTACTATGGCACCCATGTCCCTGCGGTGGTGCTGCGTAACCTCATGTACAATCCTGCCTGGTATGCTCTGGATGCCCAGGGGATTGGTTCCACGTAGGATCTTGTTGCACGGTGAGTGCCCTAGGGATTGGGCTTTTTTGGTCTTGTCATATTTTACTGTGCTTTGACTTGGCATCTCCTCGTGTTAGGCCTTGTGTGTATAGCCAACATATGCAGTTTGAAGGGAGAGGTGCGTGTGATTAGTAGGCTGGGGCTTGCTTGTTGGTTATTGGCTTGTTGCTATACTCTTGATGAATCTGCATCTTTGATTACAAAGTTCTCGAGTTTTATTTCAAGAAAGATTAATGCTTTGTTGTTCTTCTGCTTTTACTCCTGATGAATCTGCAACTTTGAACTTTGACTGCAAAGTTCTCAACTTTTATTTCAGGCAAGATTGATACTCTCAAATCGCACCCTGCTATCAAAACAAAAAAGATACTACTTGTATTATATAGAAAACTGTGGTAGCTTCCTCTGAGGAGCATCTCAACAACGAACCTTGCATTTCTCCACTGCTGCTTATATGCTACCCACGTACTTAGGAGTGGTGCGTAGATGAGCTCAACTGCACCAATATCACCCATGGACCGCGGCAGGTGGTCACGCCAGACCAGGCCACCCTGATGATCTTCAGTTCGACAGCGGCTTCCTCGATCTCCTACGACTCCTAGGGACCGCAGCAGCTGCCATGCTGCTCCTCCCAGGCCCCACTTACTACAAGTCTACAAGAGGAGAATTGCTACAGTTCAGCGTTGAGATTTTTCTCAGCCGCTGCCTATGGACGTTTGATAGTTCATGATGCTTCCCACACTTAATATCAACGCTAATAATTGCTGTCACTAAGTGGACTACTTCTCCAGTGACCTTTTTACCTCGCCTATTTACTAGTGAACTTAAAAATGTAAGGGACATTGTTGTCTTCAGGTACTGCTTTCAAGGGACCTTGTATTTATAGGAGACCTGAGAGGGAGCTCTCTCATCTGTACCTACTACATTCCCAGAATATTCGATGTCAATTAAAAGTATAAGGCCGCACCGTCTCCGCGGCCTCTGAGAATGGCCACGTAGCTTGGTCTCTCAATCCGTCTGATGTGGTTCTTACGGTTCAGATCACTAGGCTCCTATTATTGTCTTATGCTTTCTCCACTCATGTTGTTGATCCATCACTCTCAAAACACTATGCTACTGCACAAAACGATGATATCCATGCCAAAAATAGTAGCATTGATACTATGCTCCACCAGCATGCATGTCCGGCCTGATATAGCAAAATACTGATGCATCGATGCAATGCAAGTCAGGCCTGATATAGCATCGATACTATGCTCCAACAGCATGCATGTCTCGCTCTCAATGGTGCTTTTCCTTTTGTCTTCTTCTCTCAAGAGACCATTCATGCAGCACTTTTTCTGCCTCTCTCCTTTCTAATTATGCATGTTCTTGATGTACTGATATTTCCCTTTTATCCAAAGCACTTCCCCTCAAAGATGTGTTGTTGCAATGAGCATCGAGTGAGCAATCTAGTGTTCACTTGCTGAAACTTTTCTTGACACAGCCGTTGTGTATTTTAGCATTGAAAAATCACAATATTCATGCATAGATGCAACGAATATGGAGAAAATATAATTAGTGTATGATTTTTTTTTTGTATAAATGATGCATAATAGCATGAAAAACTGATCAAGTGTTCGATCATGATACTTGATATTTTTGAACATGGATCATTTTTTATTTGCATGGGCTAATAATATTTGAACCCATGGTAACTCTTATATTTTAATTGCGTACATGTAAATGTTGTCGCATTACAATTCATTGTTGTCTAAAGTCAACCAAGAACAATAAAAATAATCATCACAACAGTCCTATTAAGCCATGGTGATACTTCACTTTCATTACACAGTAGACAATGAGATGTTGTGTTTGTCTCATGCATGTTGATGAATCGACACAAGCCATTTGCTGCAATGCCAAGTCATAAATACTACAATGATCCATCACTTTCATTAGGACTATTATACTATGCTCCTGCAGCATGCATGTCTGGCATGATATAGCCAAGCTTTTTCCTTTTGTATTCTTCTCTAAAGAGGCTGAAACAAAGATAGCATACAAGTGTCAGGCTTCCTATCCTTGGAGGAGACCATTCATGCAAACCTCTCTCCTTCGTAATTATGCATGTTCCTGATATAGTGATATTTCCCTTTTATCCAAAACACTTCCATGACCTTAAAGATGTGTTGTTGCAATGAGCATTGAGTGAGCAATCTATTGTTCATTGCAGCAATTTTTTCTTGACACAGCCGGTGTATTTTAGCTTTGAAAACTCACAATGTTGATGCATCGATGCAATGAACATGCAGCAAAATATCATCGGTGTATGATATTTTTTTTGTATAAATAATGCATTAGAATAAAAAAAAAATTGATCAAGCATTCAATTATTATATTTGATATTTTGAACATGGATCATTTTTTTATTTGCACTTCATGGAATGACACGGGCTAATAATATTTGAACCCATGGTAACTCTTGTATTTTAGTTGTTGCATTACAATTCATTGTTGCCCTACGAGAACCATAGAAATAATCGGCACAACAGTCCTATTAAGCTAGTGATACTTCACTTTCATTATACAGTAGGCAAGTGTGATGTTGTGTTTGTCTGATGCATGTTCAACTGACACAAGGTGCCATTTACTGCAATACCAAGTCATGTCACACTAATTTCTTGTACTTTATTTAGGCGAGAAGGGCATCAGATGTGATGCATGCTTCGTCGTGATCCCATGGATAGTGTGTTCTGAGATTCTCCTCTTGCCTATATAATCAAGATCTTCCTGCTGCTTCACCGCACTCCCTCATCTACCTTTGCCTGCCTATCTGAAACATCGTGTAGGGAACTGGAAGGTGAAATAGGACACATCTAGTGCCATAATATCAAGTGAGATATGCTGAAACTGATGGTCCTATGAAACATGTTTAAACAAAACGCAGTACTGTGCAGTCTCTTTACGTCTAATTTTTGATCACCTCATGTCAAGAAATTAAAATACATGCACAAAATATTCGAGTTTAAATTGTGTTAGATATTTTTCTCGAGAACGGTTGAACAAGAAATGATCTCATTTGATCATGCTTCTTGTCACTTTTATTGTACTTAGGGACGTTTATTTATGCATGGAGATGGTTTTGTGCTCCCTATAGGTCATCCACCAATAATGTTTCATGGAGGGAGCGCCTGAGAGCAGTACAAGGAAGAGGCGGAGGAAGGCTCCTCCAAGCCAGGTGCGCCTCGTGTTTGCATTATATGTTCCGTTGAGATACTTTCAAGTACCACATATCTATATGGTCCGCAACATTTGATCTATCAAGCAGATCATCACCCCCAGTAAGCGGGCACAGATGGCTAGTATGTTATAATGGAGCGCGACGGCGGGCTAGCACTAGGCGACGCGGGCGCGGCGCTGGGGCCTCAACCGCGGCGGGCGGCGGGCTCAACCGCGGGCGAAGGAGAGGGAGGGCGGGCGCTGGGGGCTCAACCGGGCTGGCGGAGAGGGCGGCGGGCGCCGAGCGGCCGGGCGGGCGGCGGCCAAGCGAGTGGACGAGGGAGCGTCTGGGCGGGGCGGCGGCTTCGACTCACACCACGCGAGTGGGAGTGCGTGGCTGGGGATCACTTAGGGTTGCTACTGGGCTCTTGGGCTGTGGGCTTGTACACTTGGGCAAGTTGGTGTTGGGCTGCTTTTCTACTAAAATCGGTTTCTTTTCGGTTTTTTCGTTTTACCGGTAAGGAACCGAAAAATACCTCGTAATTTCGGTTCTCAGGATCCCAGAACAGGAACCGAATTTTTCGGTTTTGGTTTTTTTTCGGTTCGGTTCTTGGTTTTTCTCGGTTCGGTTCAGTTTTTGGTTTTTCGTGCCCAGACTGATTTGGCAAAAATAAATAAAAAACTCACAACAGCTATAATGAATGTGTTGTTGAGGCTGTGCCAAATAGGCCCATATTCAATAATTATATACTCAGAAATGCAGACATCCATTTCAGTCGTATACATTTGTGAGCTCCTCTATAGAATCTATAGAATTCCCATAAACACTACAGTCTTTTTTTCCAAGACGCTTTTTTTGGTCGCCGTTCACAAGTTTTCATATGTCCAGAGACGTGGAGCAAATGACAATGAAAATGGGTGGCATTGGGGGACTAAACGCACCTGTCATCTGTGAGTTGCAATGAATCAACGGCCAAGATGATTGTTGGCAACCAGACAGACCAGTCAAGACTGGGCACACTGTGCAACCTTGGAAGAACGGGAATGCAGAGGAAGTCTGGATTGAAGAGACCACAGATGAGTACGTACAGGTTGCCCACGAACACCAACAACGATACTGGACTGTCCTCTCTTGTTCTCAATCCCTAATACATGGGATGGGACCAGGGTACGTGTGGTTGTAGAACTATGTGAGTCTGTAATGAAGGGGTGGATGCATGTGTGTTCTTAAGGGAGCTTGCCTTGTAACATGTGGGAGTTAGCTTGGCTCTTGTTCCTTGAGCAGCCTTTTTGGCATTTGTGACGACAAAGTTGTTTTTCGATCGTTAACAAATCTGTTTTATATCTATATTATTATAGAAGGCCCACATATAACATAGTACAAGTTTCTCATTACGATGCACGCAATATAACTCATACTGAAAAATCCTGACAAAGATCAGGAAAGGGATCGGCCACTAGAAACAAGGAGGCATGACCCATATAGATTGTTAAACTGCGCAGCGGAATTCACCTGCTCACTGTATCCACAAGTCGGCATCCCTCGGGCCCAAGTCGAGCCAACAATATATAATGCCATTGGGCCTCACCCAAAAGACCTTCCTCATAGATGGATGGATATAGCTAGTGAGGCAAGCTATCAAGTAGAGAGTGAAACATGTGGGTGTATATGTTAAATTAATGATTATCTCTTCAGTACAGCTTGGTGTGTCTGTGTTTGTGAAAGAGGAGAGGAATACCTTAGAGCTACATAAATGATAAAACTGGTTCCTATATATCGCCCAGCTACAGTGAGTGCTCTGCCAAATACGTACACCCTAAAACATGAAAAGAGGAAGACAACACGATCTGTACACCAGCAAAGGAAAAGAGAAGACAGCACAACTTGTACCGAAGTACAGAAAGACAACACAATTCTCTCGTATACACATGATGCTTGCAGACTCTTCTTGTTGTAGTAAGGCAACAACATGTGTGGTAGAGGTGATTGGCGTGATATTTATGTGGTTTCTCCTCGTGCGTATTTCTGAGATGATTGTCGTGACACTTACAGCAGTTTGTTTCTACGGTGACATGTATTGAACTCGAGTGTACTGCAGACTTAGAGTTGTTCAAGGATGACGAACCGAAATTGATCTTGGGCATTCTTGAGCGGTTGAACCCGTGGCCAAGTTATTGTGCCGTGCCTTGTGAATGAGCTACTTGGCATTGTGTGCTCTGCTAATTCGTGGCTACTGCACTAGCTACTCTTCATCATGCCGTGGCTTCTGAGAACACATGTGGCAGGGTGGCGGCGTGTTATAAGTTGGTTATGAAGAGGACTGCTAGCTCTTTTTTATATACAGTGTGATGTGAAGATAGGGCATGACGACCCGGGAAGTAGTTGTGAGAATTTATTCGCATGTGTGTTTAGTATGCCTGATGTGATGCGTTTGCATATCTCCATTTTCCCTCTATATATTAGATACACATCCCGAGGTAACATGTTGAAAGGCATGTATGAGCAATTGAGCATGAGCATAGCGAGGATATATAGCTTCGGATAGGTAGGATATGCAGAATGTTGAGCATGTAAATATAGGCATGGAAATATGTCATCAGACACATTATCTGTTAGGGAAAATAGGATTCAGAGGCATCAGGGCATACAGTAGCTGCACATTGGCATTGCTAGGAGATCGAGTTCGAGCGAAAGGACGTGCCCACCTCGTTGTGGTCCGTTCTAGCAGAGGTCGCTGGCGCGGGGCGCTCACTTGCTCTGGGCCATGCTGGTCTTGGTTGAGACACACTTGTGTTCTGTCTCCCCGTCCTGCTGACGAAAGAAGCGAATGCGCCGCCAATGGCCGAGTGACTAAGAAGCCACTGGCCACTGTGTACATACTTAACAGCAACAGACGTTCATGAGTACAAAGTATGGCGTACGCCCTTTGGTCTCTTGTGTTCCTTTCCACTATCTTAGTTCTTGCCCTGTCAATCCTTCCCCTCACTCAAATTGTCATGTGTGTCATACCAAAAATATATAACATGTAAAAATATTCAGCCCCAATTTTGCGCTAAATTTTTTTTTTATTTTTTAGTTCAACCTCGTGGGGATTCTCTATTTAATTTCATTTGCACTTTTTATTTCTGTATTTTGTTAAACGTAAATACTAGTGTAGTGTGTAGTGCTTGTATAACTATAGGAGTACAACTATATTTAGCATAGGAGGGAAGGTCGAGAAGTAATATTCATATATCTGTACATCCTTCTGTATCTAAAAGCTGACATTTTGGACGAGAACGTCATCTCTAGTGAAAGTTTGACCATTAACGTTTAATAAGAAACGCTTCTGACAAAAGTATTGTTTCATAGTACTACAAAATACTAATTTTGTCATAACAGTTCACAGATAAATAAGCAACAACAAATGCAGTAGGTGCATTAATTAATTGCAGAGATAGCTCTTCCACGTGTCTATATATATACATTCCCACTCGAATTCCCACATTTGATTCATGGTGCCAAGGACAAGACTGAAGATGCATGAATGCGTGATGCCTGGAAAAAGATTATAGGAGTTGGAGACATTAGGATAACTGAGAATCCTCTGTTGACACCACTCCACTAAAAATCTTTCATGCACCTGTGCTCGATCACACGTACGGCTGAAGTTGAGACTCAATATAACCCAGAGCGTGCTATGGCACATTTTTGTGTTGATGGATAGAACTTTTTTATGAAAGTTGATGGATAGAACTTGTTTGGTACGAATTCAATATACATCTCCCACTGGAATTGAAAGTACAAGTCACAGCCACGTGGGCGCAACTAACCTGGTCCAGAAAAAGGCTGAGGGAGCCTGTGCAATGGGTGACGCGGCCAATATGTGCTTGCATTGTACAGCAAGTATGTGGGGGGGCTAGCTAGGAGAAGAAAGCGTGGGCAGTGAGAGATAAAATTTTGAAAGGGTAAAGCTAGAGGTTTTGTCCAACGGTGTGTCTATGAAAAAAACGATGATCTTCTAATTTATTTTTATAGTAGTGTAAATAGAGCAATGAATTAATAGAAAAATAAACACGTACAACAGTATCTGTTTATCCTCAGATAAAATCCTGTAGTAAATAAGAGAGATCAAAGCAAAGATTGGAATGATGATGTCATAAAACATGGGCAGGAATAAGTGCCATCATGCTTAAGGTGTGAGTAAATGCATATTACTAAAAGCAAACGAAGATAAGCTTCACAACTGCATACTTTGTTAATATGAGCACAAATGTAGAGGGAACTGCATAATCCAGAAGGATAGGAAGAAGACATACATGGATCTAGAGTTTTGAGTTAATTGCCATGGTGGATGCGACACCTACCAACTATGAAAATTAAAGAAAAGCAATTCCTCATTTCACTTGCTGTGTTCATTGTCGTTAATTTCAGTCAGTCAGCCAGTGAAAATTCGCGTCACACAATAGGGTTAGGTGTGCTCATGTGATTAAACTCTACATGCTCGTGATATCTCCTGATGCTCACCTACGATAGATACAATGCAGCCATGAGTGGTGCTTTTAAAACCCTCAAACTTATGTACCTCTCTTCATGTCTTCTATTCATTTCTGAAGATTTGCCTGGACAACCATCCTTTTTATATTTCAAATGAATCATATGCATGATAAAAAGATACATCCTACATACTAAGATAAAAAGATACACTGTACACATATAGTTATTATGTGTATATGTTGTTCGTATATATATTTATGATATGTCCAGTTCCCATCCCATTAAAGGTGAAGAACTTCATTTGGATGGCCACTCACGAAGGCATCTAATCTGGGGTCGAACTCAAAAGAAAAAAGTGGTCAGGACCAGAAGAATGTTTCTGTTGTGAAATCCCCTGAAACAACTGACCACATTCTATTCCAATGCCCCATTGCTGTCTACCTCTTGACTTTCCTTAGAGTTACTTGAGTTGGCAAAGCTCACCAACAAGCTGCGCCAAATTCTTGATAGATGTACAGGACAACTGCCATGGAGTTAGATGTAAACCATACTCTTTATATATGCAGTTGCTTTATGGACAATCACGGAAAGTGTGCAACGACATGATGATCAATAGAAAAGATGCTATTGTCTCCAAAGGCGATCATTCACAAGACAATCATGCTACTCAAGTCCAGGAAGCCCCTGCTGAAGGCTTAAAAAGCTGGAGCTGGCGGGGGGATGATCCGATTCTTTGCTGGTGAACAATGCTCACTGAGCAAGATGGATGAATGCTCGAGCAAAGAATATGTTTAACGTGTCTAAAAACCATATCACTCACTTCTATTATGAAATTATCTGAATGTATAACCCCCTTTTGGAGCTTGATACTTTGTTAGGTTGATGTTTTGCTGCTTAGACCTGGTGGATTAGAGTTATCGTAGAAGGCGTTTTAGATGTTAGCTATGTGGCATTTCTGAGTGCATGGAGAACTGTAAAATCTGGGCAAGCCCAGTTCCAGAGTTTGGGTGTTCTAATAAAGCCGGGTGAATGCTATTTGTCTAAAAAAATGTCCACTTCCAAACTTTGCAGGTTTTATCCCTCCATCCGGGTATCACCACTGATGATACTTAAGTTCTATGAATGCCCTGTCTGTGTCCCCGGCTTGCAGCTTCATAAGGACAGAGGCACTACCCTTTTGCAAGATCGATATCATGTCCTTGTCCATGCAGTAAAGCAATCGACGTCGAGGACACTAGTGGATAAGTTCGAAAGTGCGATCAATTCTTGTGCGTGGCACATTTTCCTTCATGGCTAGCTAAGTGCAGTGCATTAGAGGCACATTTTCCGTCTGATGCTGATCTCAACATCGCCTGGCATCTGGAATGCCAACCACCCACATGTGTACGACATCCCTACAGTGCGATGACCAGCTGCGCTAGTCAATTTTCTGATGTTTACCAACCCTACTAGTACTGTCAATTTTTCTTTTCCTTTTTTGTATTGACTACAACATATGGCAATATTAATCGACCTAGCTAGCTACCATATGTGTACTATGTAGCATCCTTGCACATGAACAAGGGACCTTACACCACTTATACATAATGAAGGAGGACAGAATCAAGTCCAGTGTTGATCTTATATAAGCCAGGTGGGCCAGGACCAGGAGACACATATGGGTCCTTGGTGGTACTTTTGAATTAATTGTTGTTGTTGATGGGCACCTACCAAGACAAATGCATGTAGTAGAGAGAGGAGTATTATTATTCAGTTTTATCTTCAACCGGTGCTCATTTCAGTTTGTTTAATTGCATTTGTTGAGGTCAGTTGATGATCCTTCACACTATAAAGAAACCTGCTTGGAACTGCACTGCTTACTGTCCCACGCGCCCTGCATGTTGTGTTCTTGATGCACTGCATGAACAACCATCCATCCCCGGATGCCTCATGTTGTTTCTCTTGTAATCTTGTTTTAACTTGTGGAAGGTGACGAGTTCTAATTAAGGCCCCTTAGCACCTTATCCAAAATGGCGTTACTAGCTCCATTTCCATTGGAAGTGTTTGCGGCTTCAACGTTCAGTTAATTTCATGATTCCCTTGCTATGAGGATGATTCTGCACTGAATTCACTTCTTTGGTTCTCACACCATTTTCCCCAAGTTTAATCACTACAAAGCAATTCCGTCAAGGCTCCTAAGCCACACCAATGGGACATCTAAGGCTATATAAGGCATCTGTAATGCCATTCAGTAAGAAGGTGCAGTGCTGTATGACCATGGTTTCCCAGATAAGTAGTTTGAAGTGCATAACCTGTTTTTTATTACCAGACATGCAAAGAAATTACATTTGAGGTGGCCGATAAATCTTTCAATTTACTGAGATGTATTATCACCAAGCAAGAGGAAATGCACCTTTAAGATAAATTTGGCTATGTAGTATACGCGCTCAGGGAATGGCATCCTGTTACTCTGCTAGTCAGCCATGAGGTCTGACCTTCATAATATCTCCATAGCGAAGCTTACTGCTTTGGTTTTTCAATCTGGGTAGCTAAAAGACTTGTGGTGCGAGAGCGGGCATCTGCCCATTTATGTGAGCATTGTGCTAAGTCTAGAAGGATGTATTTCTGCTTTCCAGTGAGCAAATTTGGTTGCAGCTAGAAACATGCCGCTGTCAATATCATCAAAATTCTTCTCCACAAGGTGTTGCCGTAAGTCGGGTAGCGTAAGGCCAGAGTCAACTAATGTTTTTCTTGAAGTCCTGTAGTTAATAGTTTAAAATGAACAATAGGCTACACAAGAAGCTGGATTGTTTGGATGAGCAATAGCTTTTTTTATTATCGCAAAAAAAAAAACAATAGCTTTTTTTAGCAGCGAGCAACTTATTTTAGCTAATCCAAACAGAGCATAAGCAAAGCCGCCAAGCAACCTGGCAAATTTTCAAAGGCAAAGAATTCTAAGGCTCCTGACCAGCGCTTGGCCAAAATGCCATTGTTGCCTTGCCATTTGGGAGCATTATATGGGCCATGGCTTGGTGTGCCTGGTGGTGACTGTCTTCATTACTCCCTTCCAGGCTCTAGATAATACATTAGGAAATACATTTGCATGGGAGAGGTTGCCTACTGTTTCTTTCTTTTGAAATTTCAGGATGGCGTAGGCCCATGCTAATTATAACAACAAATAGAAAGGAGGAGATCGAACAGAGTTTTACATGACTCGTGAAAAGACACGTGCCAACAGCTAGAAAAAAAAAGAGTTAATCCGGGAGACCCACCAGGCAGCGACACACGAGCAGTGATTTTTTTCCCCATGATGTTTTGAGACGCCTATACAAATTGTTGTCTAGAGGTCAAAAGTCACACGAGAGACACCCTGGGGACGTGGTTCTATTCGACGACCTCAATCACTATGCTAAGGACATAGAGACAATGATGATTGCCGCCGGGGGGCCACAGACAGGACCTAGCAGACTCTTCAACTACTGCGAGAGCCTGTTTGATGCAAGCCTCAACATGGACGTGCAGGCACTTGATGAGGATGGCTGGGCCTAACACCGAAGTCATCTGCCACTATGCCTGAATTCAAAGCTTACATCGTCCCATTCTCTGATGCTTCCCAACCCTACTACAGATGTCTACATTTCTTTTTAGTAGTATGTAGCAACATCGATCGGCCTAGATACTGTACCTATTATCTAGCATGCCAGCTCATGGGCAAGGAACCTGATTTATGCCTCTTACATAATTGAGGATAGAATCGAACTTAATTATATAATCTGGTAGGATATAATCTGGTAGGGTATAACAAGGTACCTACTCATATATATCTCCCATACCAGAGGTTCAATGCACCTCTTGTAAATATGTCAGCAACAATGCACTCCTCAACGGCCTGGTGCATATGCAGATCAGATAGAGAAACCTGATGTAATACCCTAGTTTTCTAATAAAAAAAAGGATTAGTAAGTTTACATGACGGACCAAGGATAAACAAATTTTTTTTTTTAACCACAATCTTTAGGCATGATCTGAGACTGTACTTGAGTAGAGCTCATTGATACGAATCCGTTTGACTACTGTGACCAGTTGATCTCAAGCCTATCAAATCTGACAATTGGATCCAATTAGGTATTCTTCTTTGAGAATTCTTAAAGTTGTCAACTATAATATGTTGCATAAGTCTTTGAGCTCCACAACTTTAGTGTGAGGAATTTCAAAACGTAATCTTCCATGGATTGATGATTTAAATGAAAACTCGTTTAGTACAAAGTTGCAAAAAAAAATTGAGATGTCTACATCTTTTGGTTTGTTGTTTCTCCTTCCGAGAGTGTTTAAAATAAAATTAAATTGTACTATACAACCCCTATTTTTATAAGTGGCTAGAATTGATTTCTAGAGCCGCCTAGGAACAACAACAGACTGTACAAATGTATTTCGGAAGCAACTTCGGTTTAGAGGCTATTGTGGACGCAGCTCTAACAAACAATTTTGCAATAGTGATTGACCTTTAAAATGTAGTTTCAGAGGTGGCTTGTAACTTGTAAGCTAACAACAGTCTCGGGACCACCTCTAAGCAGAATTGGAGGCGCCTTTTAAAACTATATGTGTAGTAGTGAGTCAATGACAACGACATTTTCCTTCATGACTAGCTAAACGCACTTAGGCATGGCGCCATCACATGTTGAGGCGCACATCTCGCGTGCAAGGTATGCAAACCACACACATATGTGTGACAACATATGGTACGACGAGCCCCAGCACTAGTTGATGATCAAGTTGCGCATGCCTGGAACACCACGCCTTGTCATATATGTGGCATTTTATCCGCTTGGTGTCAAGTTAGCACCAATGCATCATCGATATGCACAACATTTCTAATTAAATGGCTCACAATGCCTATAGTCGAAGCTTACATCTCATTCTCTGATGCTTCCCAAGCCTAGTACTGCTCTCTATATGTCTTTTTTTCCTTCTATAGAGCATCGTATGTAGTGTCTAGCATGTGCCACTCATGGGCAACCGACCTTGTAGGGTAGAATCAATTCTTGTGTCGAACTTATATACGCCAGGAGGATATATGACAAAGACACATTTGGGTCCTTGTGGTACTAGTGAGTTAATTGTCATTGTCGATGGGACACCTACCTACAATGAACACGAAAGCATCTGATACTGATAGTGATAGGAGTGTATTATTATTCAGTTTATCTTCAACTGATGCTCGGCACACTTTGTTTCAATCATTTATTCGGGTTAGTCGATGAGCCTTCACACAGGAAAGCTGGGTGTACTGAATCTGCATCATGTGGATGAACTCCACATGCACCTCCTCATCCCTTCTACAGAATTCAATGCAACCCAAGTCAAACTTTGTATATATGGAAACAACATTGCATACATGAGAGGTCAGGTGAAACAAAATTTATATATGTGCCAACGACCGGATCCAAGCCTCCCACGGCCGGATCTGCAAGCTGGCGATGGGGGCTGTGGCACCCAAGGGGCGCTGCTCGGCGGTTGTCGGGGAGGCAGCGGTCTCGGCGTAATCTTCAACATGTTGTCCACTATTGCTACCCCATCCTCCACTGCCTGTCGAGCTCCTCCGGCGTGTTGGCTGGCCGCCCGGCCGTTTTCCGTGATCTCGTCGGCCGGCCACCCATCCGGCTGGGCCGCCGGGACCTATGTCCAGTTTTGCATGCTGAATCTGTGCGATTACTATCTAAATTAATCGCAATGGGATCCCCATGCCTCCCCTTCTAATCCTGAGGGCTGGGCTCCTGGTGGGCGTGGGTCCGGTACAGCTGCAGGTTGGGAATCCATGGGCGCCAATCCTCAGCGCGTCTCCTCCCTGGTCGGTGGCCTACAAGAGCTGGCATGGGTCCTCCCGAGTCTGGTTGCTTGATGTTCAACAACTAGGTGAAAACCTAGCCTGGTTCTCTGGGCCGACGGTATTGGCGCAGTTGGTGCATCGTCGAAGTTCTTGTTCGTCAGGGCCGGTCTTGGTCGAAAGACCTTTTGTGTTTCTTCCAGCGATGATGGCGTCTGCGGATGTCAATTTCCTTCCTAAAGGCGTCGCTGGAGCACTTCCTCGCCACCTGCCTGTTTGGACTCACCTCGTTGCTGTGCCTCGCATCTTCAGTGGTACAGCTGCAGTGTGTTGAGCAAGCCAAGAACACTCTCTCTTTGAGGAGCAACAGCGATCAAATGGAGGGTGGAAGCTTATATTTTATTTTCTTTAGTTCTTTTGTCCATCTTAGGGACTGGTTCTTCTCTTTTTATCCGTTTTGCTTTTTGCAATCTCTGTAATAATTGGTTGTGTACGTCCACGGACGTAGAGGCCGGATGTTTTCATCCTTTATGTAAAAAAAATGTGTTATATATGTACGTTGAACTGTAAAGTAGATTACCTGCCGTACCCCATCAAGTTAAGGTTCTGGGGTGTATGCAAATATCATGGCCGCAGGTCCTGAATTTGAATCCTGAAAATTCCATGTGAGGGAAGGTATTGCCATATAAAGTGAATTGCCTGTGCTTTTTTTATTAAAGTATTCGATGCATCCTGAATGTTCGTAGTTCGCACCTGTGCATTCCCAAATCCTGAATTTATCTTATGTCTTTGCTGATAGTAGCCTAGTATGTAGTAATATCCCCGGACACGCCTTGACATTGAAAATTCACACATTCGGTTAATTCCACTATTCCCTTGCTATGGGGATGTTATCATTTCTCCGAAGTTTAACCACCCCAATGCAATTAAGTAATTCAACCACCACAAAGCAAAAGTGTCAGAACTCAGAAGGCTCCTAAGACCAACTGCAGCTTAGAAGGAATACCTCTGGCCCCCGCATAACGCTGGCAATGAATCGTCCGCACCTTCATCCACTATGCTATGCCCCCTGGCCCAACCACGTAGGTAACTGCTCTCCTGCCAACCGTGGGTTCTTTGAAGAAGACGAAGTCATGTGCCTTCTAAGCTTCCACTCGAAAGTTTATACTCGGTGAAGTAGTTAGGACCCCCATTATGCCAGAGGTTGGAGCTTCCACTCGAAACATCTGGAAGCCAACATCTTGTGAAGAGACAGAGAATTTGAAAACACGGTCACTGAGAAAATGCACACTAGACATAGAAGCAGAACCGCCAATGCTGGCTTGAAGAATGAGTGCAACCGAATCAACAGTGCACCGACCAATGGTAGCAACAAGAAAAAAGGCCTTGGAGGGAAAGCAGGATGAACACAACCGAGGAACGAAATTGCCGAAGAATTTGAGCCATAACAACCTTCCCTGGCAGGAGATTGAGGCCAGGAAGGTCCATGGTCGGAGGGAACAGGTACTAGAGCACCAGCCTCCGCGGTGGAACAGATTCGCCATATGCTCAACTCTCCCCTACTGATCCTCCAAGTCAATTCACTTGCACCAGTTGACATGGATGGATATGCCTGGACTTCTTGGGCCTGTCCTGTTACCCCACAAGTAGGCTGTTACCATGTTAGCATTATCCTTGGAATCATTACCATTGTTAGGCTCATTAAGATGCATGGTTCTGTTCCCTACTGATCCTCCACGTCAATTCATTTGCACTAGAGGTGACCACCGTTTATGTTTGCATCTATTAATAAAGTCGCCCCTCTCCTCAAATCTATACCATAGTAGCGTATCAAGAATACATGTGTATTTTGAGTGGCTTTCAGCTAGTGAATTTCACTACTACAAAAGCAATTAAGAAGATTTATTTTTAATTTAGAGACAAGGCTAGGGAAAAGTTTTTTTTTATGAATGAAGTAAAGTATTTGCAAACCAGATATACTGATGCAGTCCAGAATAAGAGCAGAAGAGTAACATCTAGATGTGAAGTTCATGCGCACAAGAATTCAGTTCCACAACCCTATCTTAGCAAAAGCTAAATTCTACATACTATGTCCCTCCATCAGGGATTCTTGGATGATCAGTGCTGCCAGCGATCTGTATGCATCATGCATGCAGCTTCATCAAGGACAGAGTTGCAGTTGAAGCAACCGACGTCGAGGGCACCAGTGGACAAATTCCAGTGAGACGGTGTGCGTGGCACATTTTACTTCATGGCTAGCTAAGTGCAGTCCAATAGAGGCAGCTGTCAGATGTTGAGCTCAACATCGCCTGGCATCTGGAATGCCAACCACCCACATGTGTACCACATTGTGCGCTAGTCGATAATAAGTTGCACCCTACTCCTTATCTTTTGGGATTTGATCAGCTCTGTGTCTTCGTGGAACCAATACATCGCCAATATGCACAGCATTTCTACATGGCTCCCCAGTGAGTGAACTCACAGCTTCAATCTCATTCTTTGATGTTTCCCAACCCTAGTAGTACTGTCAATGTCTTCTTTTTGTATTGACTACAACATATGGCAATATTGATCGACCTAGCAAACCAAATGTGTGGTATGTATAGCATCCTTGCTCATGAACAAGGGACCTTAGATTTCTCATACATAGTCGAGGGGGATAGAATTAAGTCCAGTGTTGATCTTATATAAGCCAGGAGGGACAGGACCAAGAGACACATATGGGTCGTCCTTGGTGGTACTATTGAGTTAATTGTCGTTGTTGATGGGGCACCAACCAGCCATGAAGACAAATGCATGTAGTACAGAGAGGAGTATTATTACTCGGTTTTATCTTCAGCCGGTGCTCAGTTCAGTTTGTTTAATTTCATTTGTTTTGGTCAGTTGATGAGCCTTCACACTATTAAGAAACTTTCTTGGAACTGCACTTCTCACTGTCCCACGCCCTGCATGTTATGCTCTTGAAGCACTGCATTAATAACCATCCATCCCTGGATGCCTCATATTCTTCCTCTTGTAATCTTGTTTTAACTTTTAACTTGTGGAAGGCGACCAGTTCTAATTAAGGCCCCTTATAGCATCTTATCCAAAATGGCATTGCTAGCTGTGTTTCCATTTGAAGTGTTTGCAGCTTCACGTTCGGTTAATTTCATTCCCTTGCCATGTTTAATCTACAAAGCAATTCCGTCAGAAGGCTCCTAAGCTTGCCACAAGATGTACGGCTTAGCCGTACCAACAAGACATCCAAGGCTATATAAAACATCTCTAGTGCCATTCAGTAAGAAGGTGCAGCGCTGTATAACCACGGTTCTGAGACAAGTAGTTTGAAGTGCACAACCTGTTTTTTATTACCATCCATACAAAGAAATTAGATTTGGGGTGGCCGATAAACCTTTCAATTTACTGATATGTATTATCACCGAGCAAGAGGAGTGCACCTTTAAGATAATTTTGGCTATGTAGTATACGTGCTTAGGCAATGACATATCCTGCTACTCTGCTAGTCAGCCACGAGGTCTAACGTTCATACTATCTCCACAGCCAAGCTTACTGCTTTGTTTTTTCTATCGAAAAAATCTGGGTTGCGAGTGCTATATCATTGGGCATCTGCCCATTTATGCGAGCATTGTGCTAGAACTAGAAGGATGTTTTTTCTGCTTTCCAGTGAGCAAATTTGGTTGCAGCTAGAAACATGTCAATATCATCAAAATTCTGCTCACAAGGTTCCGTAAGTCAGGTAGCGTAATGCCGGACTGAACTAATGGTTTTCCTGTAAGTCTGCTAGTTGAATAGTTCAAAATGGACAACAATGCATCATGGGTATGCACAACATTTCTACATGCATGGCTCTCAGTGACTGAACTCGATGCTTATTACATCTCATTCTCTGATGTTTCCCAACCCTGGCTAGTACTCCTGTCTATGTCTTTTTTTTTTTTTTTGTATTGACTACCATATGTAGTATCTAGGTTGCTGATGGCCAACCGACCTTGTGCCTCTTACATATATAACCGAAGGATAGAATCAAGTCCGGCGTCGATCTTATATATGCGAGAAGGATATAGGACCGAGACACATTTGGGTCCTTATGGTACTAGTAAGTTAATTGACATTGTTGATGGGACACCTACCTGCAATGAACACAAAAGAATTGATACTGTTAGGAGTTTATTACTATCCAGTTTATCTTCAATGCTCGGATCAGTTTGTTCCATTCATTTATTTGGGTTAGTCGATGAAACTTCACACAGTAAAGCTGGGTGTACTGAATCTGAATTATGTCAACAAACTCCACATGCTCCTCCTCATCCCTTCTACCCAGAATTCAATGCAAAGCCAAGTCAACAAATATATAGAGATCTGGGGAATGCATCTGCTCCGGTACAGAACATGATTGCAACTGCACTACACACTGTCCCACGCCCTACATGTGGTGCTCTTGAAGCACTAAATGAATAATGATACCTCCCCTCATGCTCCATTTTCTTTTCTTTATTTAACACGTGAAAGGCATAAGATTCAAGGCTTCTTACGCCCAATCTAGAATGACGTCCCTATATCTTTTTTTCGCGATCAGACCATTCAGGCCCTCTGTTTGTGATAGAGCTCAGTCTTACTTTCGCGATCGGGCCATTCACCAATTTTTGTGATCACACTGAGCGTTCGCTAGAGAGGTGGGCGTTTTCCTAATCCTCCCTCTCCCATACGTCTGCAGTTCGATCTTCTCCCTCTCTCTAGTCGATCACCACTCAAAACCTTCCCTATGAGCCTGAAGCAGCCACAAAGGCACTGACTGCGTGACAACGCCTATAGGAGCAAGCCTGAAGCACAGCCATGCCGCTATATTCTGTTGTGCCTTCTCATATCGAGTCATAAATCTGGTAATCTTTCTTGCATAAATGATTTCAAATGAAAAACTTGTCGACTATAATATGTTGCGTAAATCTTTGAGGTCCACAACTTTAGTGTGTGGAATTTCAAACGTAATTTTCCATGGATTGATGATTTCAATGAAAATTTGTTAAGTACAAAGTTGCAAAAAAAATTGAGATATCTAAAACTTTTGGTTTGTTCTTTCCCCTTCCAAGAGCGTT
This sequence comes from Hyparrhenia diplandra, assembly GCA_015847255.1. Lineage (NCBI taxonomy): Eukaryota > Viridiplantae > Streptophyta > Magnoliopsida > Poales > Poaceae > Hyparrhenia > Hyparrhenia diplandra. Next base: position 217,167 of record JADLZK010006666.1, read on the forward strand.
TAAAAAATTCATATTGTACTATCGACTCCTATTTTAATAGGCGGCTAGAATTGATTTCTAGAGACGCCTAGGAACAACAATAGCATGTACAAATGTGTTTCTAGAGGCGAGTCAGTTTGGAGGCTATTTTAGATGCATCTCTAAAAATCAAATTTGTAGTAGTGATGTCCTTAAAAATGTAGTTTTAGAGGTGGCTTGTAAGCTAACAGTGCTCTCGCAAACACCTTTTAAGGAAAATTGGAGGCACCAACCGAAAACTGTCTGTGTAGTAGTGAGTCAATGACAACGACCTTGTCCTTCATGACTAGCTAAGTGCACCCCATTAGGCATCGTGCCATCAGATATTGGTAGCGACACTGCAGAAGAGGAGCTGTATCAACTCTGTACTGAAAAGATTACACGTTAATTTATTACAAACAATTGGAAGCAAACAGATGTAAGATGCCATTTATAATGAGATGATTATCGGTACATGAGGAAAATCAATAGAAAGCTCGCGCACATCAATGCCAACATGAACCACTTGATTGGTTGAACTGCTAAAAAGAGGGCGCCGTCCTCTGTTCGTCGCTCTTTGGGCGGGCAGCACGGCACCGGCCGTTCTCCGCTCTTCGCTCTTTGGGCGGGCCGCCGGCTCATGCCGAGCCGGCGGTCCTCCTTATTGTCGGGTTTCAAGATTGCTCGGTCCGTCCGGGGAGAAACTACGGGATGCCACCCGCGATGAAACCTCTGCACAAAGACCTGAGATACTAAACCGCAAGATGTTCGCTGCTAGAGAGGAGATCCTATGATTTGGCAGCGTACCAATTTGCGAAGGCTCGGGGAAGTTTTGGGGACGCAGATTCCGATTCAGATTATGAAAATCTTGGAGTCGCCGATGAAATTGCTCAACCCCTACGGCTTACCGATCCTTCACCGGCACTGATTCCTTCAACAATAGCTGTACCATCAGATGTTCCTGCGGCAAGGAGGAAGAAGGATTCGAGCCCGATGAGGACTAAGCCTCCATGGAAGAATTTGTGGAAGGGACCGTTGCCGCTGCCACGATCCACGCCAGCGACGAAACTCGTTGATATCATCGTCCCGGCATTGATGGCGCATCACGGTGCTGCTTCCGCAGATCTGAAATTGCATTCAAGTTTCAAATCGGATGGGCCCACTCAATCAGATCCAGAGTCGCTAGTTTTCATGGTCTGGCTCGACCAAAGGCCTAGCGCGTGCCCCACGCGCGGCTCGGTTGTACACCGCCCCTCAGGTCCCTATGTTTTTCCTACCGGTGTTTCCTACCGCTATTTTTTTTTTTGTTATGGCTAAAGCATTTACCCCCTATTATTCAAAACAAGCATTTACCCCCAACAATATATATTTTTTGTTTTGGCTAGAGCATTTGGAAACATCGGTCAACCTACCTATTGTATCTATGTCTATACTCATGCAGTTTATGTAGCACGTTAACTCACGGGGAAGCGATCTTATGCCTCTTTTATAATCGAGCAGGATAGATCAAGTTCGGCCTCTTATATATAATTGAGGAGGATAGGACCAAGGCCTCGTTTAGATGTTAGGAATTTTAGCAAAAGTAACTTCTGAAACTCCTGTAGCATTCCTGTAGCACTTTCGTTTGTTTATGGTAAATATTATCCTACCACGGCGTAACTAGGCTCAAAAGAATCGTCTCGTAATGTACATCTAAACTGTATAATTAGTTATTTTTTTTACCTACATTTTATACTCCAAACATATATCTTTTGGTGTATTTAATGTGATGTGATGAGAGAGAGTGAAAAAAAGAGAGTTAGAAACTTTAGCCAACTAAACGAGGCCCAAGACACATCTGAAACAATGGTAGTGAGTTAATTGCCATTGTTGACAGGACACCAACCAATGCAACTAACAAAGTGAAAATCAATAAACTGATATTGACAGGAGTGTTATTCAACTTTATCTTTCACTAAAGCACAACAAGGTCTCATTCGAATGAATCCACATGCACCTCTTGATCTCGCCCCTACCGGGTTTCAAAGCAACTCAAGTCAATATATGGCAGCATGCCAGCAACACTGCACTCCTGAACGGACAGGTGTATATGCATCTCTGGTCATCCTGGTCAACTCGATGAAGACAAGGCTACCGAATTAACCCAAAGTGCAAGCCCAGCTCGTGGAAGATCAACCACATCGAGGCCTCCAAGATCACGCCGTCTGCAGGCAATCTCCACAACCTTGCAAATGCCCTCCAGAAAACGAGTTAGAGCCACTCCAAATGAAAGCCTTTCTAAGCTTATCAATGCACTCAATTGCCCACTATGATAGGGGAAAAAATTTCGGCGAAATTTCACCAAAATTTCCGAAATTTCGGTGAGTGCCGAAATGAAAAACAAATATCGGTATGCCACAGTGACCACCGAAATTTCTGAAATTTCACTTTTATCGGTGACCACCGATAAATTTTTATTTCGATAAAAAAACTTGGGCACAGTGCAATCGCCGAAAGTGGACGGGAATGGTTGACAATGTGGTTTTGACTAGCGTCGTTCTACCTGCAATGTCTAACAAAGCCCCAAATTAGATACCTCTATCGATGCCTTCTTTTATTTCTTAAATGATCAACGTAGGTGGCGGAAGCCAACATCTTGTGAAGAGACAGAATCTGAAAACACGGTCACTGAGAAAATCCACTCTAAACAGAGACGCAGAACCGCCAATGGTGGCTTCAAAAATGAGTGCAACTGAATCAAACAGTGCACCGACCAATGGCACCAACAAGAAAGAAGGCCTTGGAAGGAAAATCAGGATGAACACAAACCGAGGAACCAAATTGCGAAGAATTTGAGCCTCACACTAGTAACGAAATGATTTTGCGAAAGCACTTGCAAAATCTTTTCCGTGGCGGGCACTTTTTTGCCCGTCACGGAAAATACCCGCCACGCCCAGCTTTTTTTACGTGGCGGACGTTTTTACCCGCCACGGATAATTGATTTTGCGTGGCGGGGCACCTTAAGCGCCCGCCACGCCAAAATAAACTATTTTGGCGTGGCGGCGCTAAGGTGCCCGCCACGCAAAATAAATTTTCCGTGGCGGCATCCTAAATGGACCGGCCACGCCAAAATAGACAGGCCCAAAACGAGGCCCGATAGCGGTCAGCATATAAATACAAGAAGAAGTTAGGGTTTGGCACTCTCGGCCTCCCCACCAACCGCGTCCCCCACCTCCCTCGGTCTCTTCACGCGCGCCCAAGCAACCTCCTCCCTCTCGCGCTTCTCGAGCCTCCCACCGGCGCCCCTCCTCCCGCCGGTGCCCCTTTTCCTTCATCCCCTCTCCCCGGTGCCTCTCCGGAGCCGGATCCGGCGAATCCATGGTGGCCTCCATGGATCCACGGCGGCTGAGGCCGATTTGGTGCGGCGCGGGCGGATCCCGCGGCGGCGCCGGCGGATCCCGCGGCGCGCTGGTCCTCCTCTCCACCGGGCGCGGCGGCGGCTGCTCCTCCTTCCAGCGACCGGCGCGCGCGGCCAAGCCTCACCAGCGGGCACGCGACGGCGCTCCCTCCTCACTGGCGGGCGCTGGCGGGCTCCTCCTCACCACGGGCGCTGGTCGGCAGATCCCGCCAGCCGGCGGCGGATCCGCCACCCGGGCGGCGGATCCGGCAGCGGCGGCGTGATGGGGCCAGGCGGTGGCGGATCCGGGCAAGCGGCGGCGCGATAGGGGCCAGCCGGTGGCGGATCCGCAGCGGCGGGCGCGATGGGGGCCCAGCAGGCCCAGATCCGGTCCAGCGGGCTCGGGTTTGGGTTATTTTATTTTATTTTTATTAACCGTGACGGGCACAAGCTGCCCGCCACGGTGCTTCCTCCATTTTCTGTGACCTTGCGTTAGCGACGGTCGCCATGCCCGTCACGCAAGTTTTTTTTTGCCCGCCACAAAAAGCTTTTAGGTACTAGTGTCAACAACCTTCCCCGGCTGGAGATTGAGGCCAGGAAGGTCCATGGTCGGAGGGAACAGGTACTAGAGCACCAGCCTCCATGGTAGGTTGGCAATCACCAGAATCGCCATATGCTCAACTCTCCCCGACTGATCCTCCAAGTCAATTCACTTGCACTAGTTGACATGGATGGCTATGCCTGAACTTCCTCGGCCACCCCGCAAATAGGCTGTTACCATGTTAGCATTATCCTTGGAATCATTAACATTGTTAGGCTCATTAAGGTGCATGATTCTGTTAATCAAGACAGACATTTTTTTCTTGGGAGCTCCACCCCATTTCTAGAGGTGACCACAGATTTAGTTTGCCTCTGTTAATAAAGTCGCCCCTCTCCTCAAATCTATTCCATAGTAGTGTATCAAGAATGTACATGTGTATTTTGAGTACGTGGCTCTCAGCTACTGAATTTCACTACTACAAAAACAATTTTAGGAAGATTTATTTTTAATTTAGAGACAAGGCTTCTTTTCGAAGGGAAAAGTTTTTTTATGAATGAAGTATTTGCAAACCAGAACTACTGATGCAGCCGAGAACAGGAGCCGAAGAGTCACAGCTAGTTCTGAAGTTCACGCGCACAAGAATGCAGTTCCCCAATCCTATCTTAGCAAAAGCTAAATTCTGCATAATCTGTCCCTCCATCAGGGATTCTTGGATGATGAGTGCTGCCAGCGATCTGTCTGTGCACCATGCATGCAGCTTCATCAAGGACAGAGTCGCAGTTGAAGCAACCGACGTCGAGGACACCAGTGGATAAGTTCGAGTGCGATCAATTCTTGTGCGTGGCACATTTTCCTTCATGGCTAGCTAAGTGCAATGCTTAGAGGTACCCGTCTGATGTTAGCTCAACATTGCCGCATCTGGGATGCCAACCACGCACATGTGTACCACATCCTGCGGTGCGATGACCTGCTGCGCTAGTCGATAATAGGTTGCGCCTGGAACACCACTCCTTATTTACTGGGATTTGATCATCTCAGTGTCCTAGCGGCACCAATTCATCACCAATACGCACCACAGTTCTCCATGACTCTCCAGAGACTGAACTGAAAGCTTATATCTCATTCTCTGATGTTTCCCAACCCTATTAGTACTGTCAATTTGTCTTTTTTTTGTATTGACTACAACATATGGCAATATTGATCGACCAAGCTACCACATGTGTAGTATGTAGCATCCTTGCTCATGAACAAGGGACCTTACACCTCTCATACAAAACCGAGGGGGATAGAATCAAGTCCAGTGTTGATCTTATATAAGCCAGCAGGGACAGGACCAAGAGACACATATGGGTCCTTGGTGGTACTATTGAGTTAATTGTCGTTGTTGATGGGCACCTACCAAGACAAATGCATGTAGTACAGAGAGGAGTATAATTATTCAGTTTTATCTTCAACCGGTGCTCAGTTCAGTTTATTTAATTGCATTTGTTGAGGTCAGTTGATGATCCTTCACACTATAAAGAAACCTTTTCTTGGAACTGCACTTCTCACTGTCCCACGCCCTGCATGTTGTGTTCTTGAAGCACTGCATGAATAACCATCCATACCCGGATGCTGCATGTTCTTCCTCTTGTAATCTTGTTTTAACTTGTGGTAGGCGACGAGTTCTAATTAAGGCCCCTTAGCACCTTATCCAAAATGGCGTTGCTAGCTCTGTTTCCATTGGAAGTGTTTGCGGCTTCAACGTTCGGTTAATTTCATGATTCCCTTGCTATGAGGATGATTCTGGACTGAATTCACTTCTTTTGTTTTCACACCATTTTCCCCATGTTTGATGACTACAAAGCAATTCCGTCAAGGCTCCTAAGCCACACCAAGGAGATCTCTAAGGCTATATAAGGCGTCTGTAATGCCATTCAGTAAGAAGGTGCTGCGCTGTATGACCATGGTTTCCCAGATAAGTACTCCCTCCATCCCAAATTATAAGTCACTTTGACTTTCTAGGTTCATCCATTTAGTTATGTATCTAGATACAATAATATATGTCTAGGTACATAACTAAATGGATGAACCTAGAAAGTCAAAGTGACTTGTAATTTGGAATGTAGGGAGTAGTTTGAAGTGCATAACCTGTTTTTTATTACCAGACATGCAAAGAAATTACATTTGGGGTGGCCAATAAATCTTTCAATTTACTGAGATGTATTATCACCAAGCAAGAGGAATGCACCTTTAAGATGGCTCTGTTTCATGCTACTCTTTCTGATGGCGTCGGCTGGACTGTAAATCTCGATGTTAACTCTGGAGTCTTACATTTCTCCTGATGCATGGCATCTCGCTTTTGCTTGCTACAAGGTCTATATAGCTCTGGTGTGGGTGGTAGTATATCAGCTCATTCTTAGTTCTGTCGTAGTTTGTTGCTTTCTGTAAGCTGGAATACTTGTACTTTTTTCGTTTCAAAAAAAAAAATACTTGTATTTTCACTAATATTTTAATGGAAATGGGTCACCCTCGATTCGAAAAAAAAAAACAAAATTCTGCTCTGCTCACAAGTTTATTCCGTAAGTCAGGTAGCGTAAGTCTGGAGTCAACTAATGGTTTTTCTATAAGTCCACTAGTTGAATAGTTCAAAATGGACGACACACAAGAAGCTGGATTGTTTCGATCAGATATAGCTTTTTTTAGCAGCGAGCAATTTTTTTTTTTTTGAGACCATGTCGTTGTGCGTTTTTCAAGCAGCGAGCAACTTATTTTAGCTAATCTTAATAGAGCTTAAGCAAAGCCGCCGAGCAACCTGGAAAAAGTCAAAAGTCACACGATTTTCGTTGTCTAGGGGACACGCTGGGGACGTCGTTGTGTTCGAGGATCTTGATCACATGACTTGAGATGATGACTGCCATCAGGGGCCACGGCCGGACACACAGTCCGAGAGCCTGTTCGATGCAATTGGTAAAGTTGCGAGGAAATGGCCCTGCATGCACTTGAGGATGGCTAGGTCTAACCTCCAAGTCATCTGCCACTATGCTTGAATTCAAAGCTTACATCGTCCCATTCTCTTATGCTTCCCAACCCTAATACTGATGTCTACATTTCTTTTGCGAGTATGTAGCAACATCGATCAATCGGCCTAGATACTGTACCTATTATCTAGCATGCCAGCCTATGGGCAAGGAACCTAATGTATGTGTTAGAAATGTGTCAAATATTTTGTACTAATGGGGTTACAGTGGACTTGAGTTGTAATTAGCAGTACAGGGTTAGGTGAGCTAGGTGTTGGCTCATGTAACCCGGCCCTCTATAAAAGGAGGAGGGGCTGCAGTTGTAACCAACCTCATTCACGAGAGTGAGTGGCAACACATAGTGACAGACTCGCAGGGGGCGCCGGTGATTTTGACCGGTGCCCCGGGCAGCCGGTGTCACGGTTCGGGGAGGAGCGCCCGTAAGCATGCCCCGGGGATGTAGGCTTTGCCGAACCTCGTTACCAAACATCGAGTCTCTTGTGTGGTGTGTGCTATCTCTCGTGAGCATCTCGCTTAGGAAGATCCATGCAATCGCTTCCGCATTAGCGCCGATACCACAACAATTGGTATCAAGAGCTATAGGTTATTTAGAGGATCTTAGGAGGTGAGGGAAGAGGTGGAGACTCGAGTATCATGCACGAGGGGTGCTGCGGTGCTGCTCATTGCGGCACAAGGTGGAGCATGGCGGCGACCGGTGCTCCCGATCGGTGGTGTCGGATACTCTAGGCAGGAGGCCTAGACCGTCTGATGGGCTGCAAGTCGGTGAGGATCAGCCAGACGTGGCGGTCGGACCGACACAGTGGCCGGTGAAGGCAATGCGGGGAGCGTCGGCCTTGGCTCGCGATCCAGACCGGCAGGGCCAGACGTGGCCGAAGCGGGTCGATCGGAGTGCGGGAGCACCACGATGGTGGTGGTGCGACCGGTGTTGCACAGGGGCTATCACGACATGGCGAGCAGAAGATGTCGGTAATGCTTGGCCATGGTGCAGCACGGCTTCATACACACAGGAAGTGTGCGTGGGCGTCGTCGTCGTGGCGGAGCCTGAACACGCAAGTGGAGCGCGTTCTACCGGGCCTGCAGCAGGACGCAGATGTTGTTGTCCGGGAGACAGCGACGTGGGAGACGCTGTTGTTGCAGCATAGTTGTGTGTGGTCGAGCATGTGTGATGGAGGCTGCGACGAGGGTGGCGCTGAGGATGATCACAAGGAGCACAAGATGAGTTGTGAGCTAGTGCTTGGAGATGCATGCACAGGTATGGCAGACGGTGCTTTGTTTCCTGCAGTTTGGCAAGGAGCAGGATGGTGACATGCAAGTTGCTGGTTTGAATGCATGACCAAGAAGGAGACGTGTGTGAGGGGTTGTGGAGCAGGCTGCCGTGTGCAGTGTGGTGCAGCAAGAAATCAATGGGGGCGTGCTGTGGAGCACAGGGTAGCAGCAGGCGTGCGTGTGAAACCAGGAAATTGAAGAAGGGAGCAGCAAGAAATCAGTAATCTTTATTGTGCATTTCAGGCATGAGAGGTTGCCGGCATGCTTGGGTCTTCGATTCACACATGAATCATTACGTGGAAGGCAACAAGAAGCAAAAGAGCAAGGTGCATTGATGGTGCAGCATGCATGTGAGTGTGCAGGAGTGTTGTATGCATTTATGTACGTAGGTGACCAAGGAGGACTTTGGTGCTCAGGTTGCTTGGTTCACACCATGGAAGCAAAGCGATGCGGTCAGTGAGTTAGTGCAAGCCGGCCTCAGCACAGGCAACAGGTGTGGCAGACAAGTCATGGAGACCACGGTCTTGTTTCCTTCCAAGCTAAGGCACGGCTCAACCTCCGACATACGGAATAGCTTACAGTGAAATAAATATAGAGCAGAGAGGCTGGCTCAGTGCACCGCAAGTAGCAAAACTAGAGAGCCACACTAGTTGAAGAAGGAAAATAGTGAGAGCTAGGTGGTTTGCTTAGGCGGCGGTGCGGGTGAGAGCTAGCAAGCTCAGCTCGGTGGTGACCAGGCTTGCTCGAGTTGATCATCAGCTAGCAGTCTGGCGACTGGCGAGGAGACGCCGGTTGGAGCAGACGCCGGGAAGGAGACCCCGGAGAAGGACGATCTGCTTGAGCCGGTTGACAAGGCAGGCGGATCGGGTGGTGAGATCATTAAGAAATCGATCAAACCGTGGGTCGGTTGGATGGCACCGACAGGTACCAGATTTGAGGTGGAGAAGTTTGATGGCAGCGGCAACTTCGCTTTGTGGCAAACTAGGGTCAAGGATTTGCTGGCTCAGCAAGGCATCCTAAAGGGTTTGCAGGAAAAGAAGCCGACCAAGATGGAAGATGAAGACCGGGAGGAGATGCAGTTGCAAGCAGCCGCAACCATACGGTTGTGTCTTTCAGATCAGGTCATGTTCCATGTCTTGGATTTAACTTCACCAAAGGAAATCTGGGATAAGCTGGCCACTCAGTATATGTCCAGAACACTGACCACCAAGCTGTATCTGAAGCAGAAGTTGTATGGGTTGAAGATGCAGGAGGGGTCAGATCTCATGGAGCACTTGAACGTCTTCAATCAGTTGGTTGCTGATCTGGCTCGTAGAGAGGTAACTGTTGATGACGAAGACAAGGCAATAATTCTTTTGTGCTCTTTACCACCATCCTATGAGCACGTGGTTACTACACTGACATGTGGCAAGGAAACCATCAAGATTGAGGATATTACTGCAACGTTGCTTGCTCGGGAACAAAGGAGGAAGAACAATGCAGTGGAAGCTCCTCAAGCTGAAGGTTTGCTGGTTAGTGGAGAATCTAGCAGGGGGAAGGTGGAGGCCAAGAGCAAGAGAAAGAACAAGGTGCGATGTTTCAAGTGTGGAGATTGGGGACATATCAAGAAGGAGTGTCCAGGAAAGAAGGAGACATGTGCTAATGTTGCAGCATCAGTGGGTGACTCGGAAAATGACAGTAATATTCTCTAGTTGGTTGAGAAGATGGAATTTGTAGCTTTGCACATTACAAGGGTGCACTGCTACAGGTGGAGTCACTGGGATGGAGTTGCATAGTAGCAGGTTTCCTGAGGTGGCGGGTTTGAGGCCAATTCAAGCTCGTCGGGCTGCTGTTCGTGAAGCAGCAAAGTCGACAACCCAAGTCCGGAGTACAAGTTGTTCGTGCATGACAAGACTTCAAGGTGGCAGAATATTCGCCAAGGTGGAGATTGTTAGAAATGTGTCGAATATTTTGTACTAATGGGGTTACAAATGGACTTGAGTTGTAATTAGCAGTACAGGGGTTAGGTGAGCTAGGTGTTGGCTCATGTAACCCGGCCCCTCTATAAAAGGAGGAGGGGCTGCAGTTGTAACCAACCTCATTCACGAGTGAGTGGCAAACACATAGTGACAGACTTCGCAGGGGCGCCGGTGATTTTGACCGGTGCCCCGGCAGCCGGTGTCACGGTTCGGGAGGAGCGCCCGTAAGCATGCCCCGGGGATGTAGGCTTTGCCGAACCTCGTTACCAAACATCGAGTCTCTTGTGTGGTGTGTGCTATCTCTCGTGAGCATCTCGCTTAGGAAGATCCATGCAATCGCTTCCGCATTAGCGCCGATACCACAACAGTATGCCTCTTATATAATTAAGGATAGAATCAAGTTCTGCCTCAAACTTAATTATATAATCTGGTAGGATATAACAAGGTACATATGGGTTATTGGTATTAAAGTAACTCTCATTGTTGAGGGGCACCTACCTGCTCCAAAGGAAAAAGTAGTACAATTGGGGGATTATTCAGCTTTATATTTCACTCATCATGCATACCAAGGTCTCAATTGATTGAACTCCACATGGACCTACTGATGTATATCTCCCATACCGGAGGTTCAATGCACCTCATATAAATATGGCAGCAACAATGCACTCCTTAACGGCCTGGTGCATGCAGCTCAGATAGAGAAGCCTGATGTAATACCCAAAAGTTTTTTTTTTAAAAAAAATAATTAGTAAGTTTACAGGACGGACCAAGGATAAACAAATTTTGATTTTTATTTTGAACCACAGTCTTTAAGCACGATCCGAGACCATGGTTGCGTAGTGCTCGTCGATATGAATGACTACCAAGACCAATTAGGTATTATTCTTTGTGAATCTTTACGGTGCTTGAGGACCATCAATTTGTTTGTTAGCCGGTTCCTCTCCTTGATTATAGTTAAAGGTAGTTTAGTACTTTTGCTAACAGTATAGCAGCTTCTTAGCTTCGTATGAATCAACAAATTGCTCCCCTATGGTGTCGTCGGTTTATCGGCGATAGTCTAGCAGGGGGTACCCAGCTAGTAGATTGAGCGGTAGAGGTGCGCTAGACGACTAACAGGATGTTAAGCAAAACGAGCGAAGGGACAAAACACACGGGTTTTACCCAGGTTCGGCCGCCTTGATGGCGTAAAACCTACGTCCTGCTTAGATTGTATTGATTGATTGAGAATTAGATATTTACAAGATAGATCGTGGTGATCTAATCTAGGATTCGTTGAGATTTGAGGGGATCCCTGCCCACCTTATATAGTCCGGTAGACAAGGTTACATGCCTTGATAAGCAATGTGGTACAATATCTTAGTCGTGCATGTGCCGCACGTCTTCTCTTCTTGGGCCGGGCCTTCTTGGATGGTGCGGCCCGAAGTGGTCCATGAGGGGATAGGGGTTTATCCCCCCACATACGGTTCCACCGCAGCGAGCATGGTCCTGTGTCGGTGCTCTCCCGTTGTCGCCGCCCGGCCCAACGGGCGTGGCCACCGTGCTCTAAAAGCGGCAATCATTGGCGCCGACTAGTCGGCCCCGAAGGTCGCGCTGACCACCCCCAGGTGGGCCGGCCCAGCACTTTGGTTATCCAATAGTCCAAGAGCTTCGTCGCGCCGTCGACCTCGGCGTCGCTTTAGGGGTCCGGCGCTCCGCGACTTTAGGTTCCAGCGATCTCCCCTCCCCTCCATTCCTCCCCGGCTCTAGAATCTGGCCGGCCGGCCCGGCCGCAGCCGTCGAAACGGCGGTGGCCGGCAGTGAGCTCGGCGGCGGGGTGCTACTTTGAGGCCTATACACCAGAACGTGGCCGCGCTCACCGCGCTCCCCACTTGCTCAGTTTGAATTCCAGCGTTCCCGCCTCTCCTTGCTGACCTGGCTCTTCTAACTTGGACGCTAACCACGTGCACAAGCTGGATTAGCCACAACAACGAAAGCACCGCAGCGTGATCGACCACGAACGGTCAAGAGACCGTTAGGGCTGATGTAGAGCTCGGTGACAGCTGGAAGAACCTCCGAACGCACCTCGGGAAGACCCGTCGGGAGAACGCACGTGAGGGATGCCCTAGGACCAGCAAGGCCGCCTAGGACACCGCCGAACAGCAGAGTAGAGGAGAATTTGACCTACAAGCAAGACGATAGTTGATGTGTTTGTCGATTGGATGTAGATAGAATCAAATCGGCCATGAACCTCTTTTTATTATATAGAAGAGGGTGGTCTTATCCTTTTAGAAAACGTCTTTGGATGTTTCCAATCTCCAAAAACCGACCCAAACATGATTAGGAAAGAGATTGGTTCAGGATCCTACGGACACGGCCCGTCACGAACTGATCGGATGTTGGAATCGGGCCGACCGGATGCTCCGGTCACCAGCGTCCCGGTCGATTTCAGAAAGTTGTGAAATCGAGTCACACGCTCTTGACAACCGGACGCTTCTGGCTGGACGCGACGACATCGACGACGAAGAATGACCGACGCCCGGTTGCCAGCGTCCGGTCATTTCCGTGAGACCTCTAAAAATGCACCTTCTTGACTGGACGCACATGTGGTTTACCGGACGCTCCGTTCGACGCGTCCGGTAACTTCTAGAGAAGCCCGTGGATCCGGAAATTTGCTATGCCTCAGACCAAGCTTTTTAGACCAAGCTTTTTTTTGTTGTTAACAGATATGTAATGTAACATACAGAATGTTACGAGACAACTGAGATATGGGGTTAAATAAAGCAGCGTGCCATTTCGATTTGGCTGGTTTGTGGTTTGGTCTGAATGTATTTGCAGGTGCCGACCTCATTTGTTTTTAAAGTTCAAGGGCATTGCCCCGGCCATTCAGTTAAAACCAAAAGACCATATCAGTTTACAGTTCAGTCTAAAACCTGATACAAAGCCTGATAGAAAAGTCTAATACTGATCATCATAGACTAAGCAACCTTCATAGTATCCAGAGCCGACCACCAGGGCATATCAAACAGCTTTTCCTCCAGGTTGGTGCAGATCGATGATATGTCGTCTGAAGTTCCTCCAGCTGCTTTCTAGAGTTTCGCTTACGTTTGATGTCATCGGGAGCCATAGCACCATTCCAGCTTCCATCTTGAGCTTGTCTGTATATTCCAGGAGCATTGCTTTCTTTTCCTCCGGACAAAGTATTATCCATTTCACCAAAAGACCATGTATCCTGTAGAGTAGCATTTCCATGCTTCACCAATCAATCTGCTGAAAACACATTTCGTTTCTAAGGTTCCAAATAGCCCAAATCACAGCAGAGGAAACTATATTAACAACACAGTATCTTTTGTTGCTTAGCCAACATTTTCCTACATTAAACATGCTATCTCCTACAGGAAAGCCTACAATACTTGAAATGATATTCCAGCAGTGTTTGGCAACAGCGCAATCAAAGAAAAGATGTTGAATTGTTTCTTTTTCAGAGCAAAAAAAAAGACAAGTCTCATCCTCTACTTTTCTTCTTTTGGCTAGATTGTCCCTAGTTAAATACCTATTGTTAAAAACTAACCAAAGGGAAAAATGCACACGTGGGGGGGAATTTTAAGACTCCACACTGCTGGTATATGAGTAGAACTAATGCCTCTGAACTAATGACTCCACACGTGGTGAACTAATGCCTGCTGGTATACTAATGCCGACCTCATTTTCTCAATGTTTTGCCACTGCTCACTAACTCTCATGAGGTTTGAGTCAGATATATAATATATTATCATGTGTAGTAATACTAGGAAATATAGTACAGATGTCAGTACACCACTAACCACCCCATATGCAACTATATATATTGTGGCAGTCCAACTCGTTTAGCAGGCAGCAAGCCCCTAATTAGGAAAGAAGGAGCAATGATCCAAAGACATATGCAATGCACTAGCACATGCAGATAGGAATAGGAACAGGAGACATGAGGAAATCAACCGAAAACTGGTTGTTCAAACAATCTGCTTCGAGGCTTTGGAGTGCAACAATATGTTGAATAACAGGGAACTGTTCCATGCTTTGGGAAGCAAGTGATTCTGGTGTAGTAGGATGCGCCATGGTCTAGACTCTGGAGGCAGGGCAGGGCCCCATCGTGAGCACCATGTCCATTGCGTCCATTTGCCGACAGGTGACCACTGTTAGCTAGAGTGCTCTTGGTACGAGGTCATTCAGCAAGGGTTTGCAATGTTTCAGATTAATTCCGTGTGCAAGCATGCCCGGGTCAGTGAGGACCTCTCACAGCTGTCTCTCGTGTTCTAGCGAATCAATAATTAAAATATAAGCACAAATACTAAATTTTAACCACGTCTGATATGTGAAGACGAACAGTGGCGGAGTCTGGAATTATTCATAAGGGGCCCAAGCAAATGCAGCTTTAAAAAAATGAACACAACGAGTTACGATAGAGTTTTTATGGAGACAATTAATTCATTGATTTGACACGAGTACTCGCGATTTTTTTATATATACTCTCGTGGAGCAAAGACGCTATTTTTTAGTGATAGACAATAACCTCTTAACAGTAAGGCATATAACATGATTTTGTAAATTTAGATATCTATGCTTCAGTCCTTCTAATGTGCTTTCGTAATATTATCTAATTATGTTTTGTATGATTTAATTTTCTAGAAGATATTAAAAGGTATATGTGACAAGAAGTTTTTTATATTATCCATCTTAATATAAATAAAAATGATGGACTTAGACTTGTAAAGGATTTGCTTGGAAATCTTTTTTTTTTGGGGGGGGGGGGCATGGCGACACAATCTGTTTCCGGTTTCTATACCAGCACGAGCCAGGTAGAATTCTTGTCTAGAGAGATGAGCTCACCCTTGAGGGTATGAAGCAATTCTATGTCAAAGTGGGGAAGGCTTGATGGTCATAGTTTAGACATTAGGAGGCTTGATGATCACTCCGCCGAGCTACACAATCTCTTGAATGGAGATCTATGCTATTACCTGACCTAAAATATTCAATCACGGCACTATACAATAAAGACGTAATAGCATACAAAATGTGTTGAGGCAGCTGTGGCCGACTTAGTGGATCACTTTTCCGTTTGACTATGCTTAATTTCGGTGGCATCCAAAGTTTGGGTTCTCTAATCAGCCAGTTAACGCGAGAATGTCGAGTGCCGTGCTTTTGTATCGCCAAAACCTTTAATACAGAACTTAATTAAAGCAGCATTTACAAAATGCATGTAGATGTTCTGGGAATAAGGAAGAAATATTTCACAAAGGGATGTAACGTAGCCTTGGCTGGTTTGGTCTGAATGTGTTTTGGCATTGCTCACTCTCATGGGTTTGGAGTCATATTTATATTTATAAAATATATTACCGTGTCTAGTTATACTAGGAAATATATAGTACTCATGTCAATACACCACCAGCCAACACATGCCTTGAGGTACGAGGCATTCCATACACATGCTTCTATATATTTGTGCCCCTCCAATTCGTTTAACAGGCAGCAAGGGTGTCCCTTAGACTGGGGGAAGAAGGAAAAAATATCCAAAGACCAATATACAATGCACCAGTACGTCTAAATGGGAATAGGAATAGGAAACATGAGGAAATCAATCGAAACCGGCCTGGTTCCAGAAACAATCAGTGTTGATGGATTGAAGTGCGACAGAAGTGTCATTAGCAGCAGAACATTAGCAAATTGTTTTGTGCGTTGTTGAGTTGCAGCTGGTATTGATGTATCATGTACATGTCCGTGTTCTGGATGTTGGGGTCCATTTCGGCTCGAAGGGGTAGTTATCGTTCACGTCTATTTGCTGATAGACGTCCTCCTGAGGAGGAAGAGCGTTTCATGTCTACTTGGAATAGTGTGCTCCATCACACTGCACGAGGACCAACTTCAGCTGTTTCATGTCTAATTCTGGCGAACTAATAATTAACATATGCACAGCATGATGCTAGCTAGCTAGGGACAATTCTTAATTTCGACGTCTGATGGGTAAAAAGAGGAATATAGGGATGCAATTGGGTACCTAATATGCAGTTTTAGGTCACGTACTTATATTATATTTTTTGCATTACACCTTCTCTTCTTTGCGTTCTGAACTTTGGCTTAGTTGAATGTGTTTTTACTAACTTTTATTGTTGCTCGAGTTTACATGATACAAGTTCTTGAAAAACTCTGCTTGACATTGCCTATCGTGAAGCACATGACCTTTATTATTTGCCTACCATTATTTGCGAGCAATGTATAATATCTTTAGAAAAGCAAAGCAAAATACACACACGTAGTCACTGGTCAATTTACTGTAGAAAGGGAATTAAATCAGTTTAAAAGCTTTTTTTTTTTTTTTTGGGGCAATTCAATACAACCCAGAAAAAATCTTGATCCTAGAGGCAACAGTTACTATTAAGTGTAATTTATGGAATCGAATAGTCACCCTATTTTATTTTTATTTTATTTTATGTTCGGGGCAATGACTACATTATCGAAAAAAAAAAAATCTGTTGAGCAAACTTGTGATGATGCTTCGGCTAAGGAAGATAAGACAAGTTTGACAGTATCAATCAATCACGTGCAACCTGAATAATTATTCAAAAAGAGTACATTTATTTCACAGCTATAGTATACATCAATCTCTGTTTCACAGCTAGTCACCAATACTAACTCTTTCTCTTCGCATTTCCATCTTTAATTTGTCCCGGCCCTGTGCAGTGTAGGCTGTTTGGGGGCGACTGTGACCGTGTTGGACAGGATCCAAAAGCACATCCATGACTGAATGGCATTACTAGCCTTTAGCAAGCTGGCTCACAAGACTTATGCAGCTTGGTCCAGCTGACTGGTTAGATCTACTTTCCTTATGCTTCCTATTCTTATGTCTTGTACCACATCTCTTCCGTTGATCATCTCTTATTGTCTACGTGGTCTCTATTGCGTACCCAACCATCACATGCACTATATTTAACATGGAATATGCTATCAAAGAATAAAATTAAATGGAATTTCACGCATGCTCTTGTTTGCAGATTCAGGTGAGTTTGGCCAGTATATTATATAGAGATATATATGGAGAATACTTTGCTCATCCAAGTGATGCATGGTTGGTGGAGCAATGACAGGTATTAATTGATTCCCGAGCAGCAATAATACATGCACCTTATATGTATGATATATAGACTCTTCCGAGCATAAGTTTCAAACTGAAACTTTTTCTCCAAAAAAAGTTTCAAATTGAAACTTCTGCGCTCTACTCAGTGTTACATTGATACCAAAACAAAAATGATTTTTAGAGGTGTCTTATTTTTTCTTCCTATGGTTGGATTTAGAAACTGCGTAGAATTAGTTTGAGAGCAATAGCCCCGCCTAGCCGTATATTCCAAAGGAACAATTCTAATCTATGAATGCCTCCTTATCATAACATTTGATGAATGAAGCATGGTAGTAAGAATTTTAGTTATCTTCGTCCCAATTTTAGTGATTACTGGATCAAGGTAAAATGCAACCGAAGGTTATATTTGGACCCATCCTTTCAAAAAAAAAGGAACAAATTAAATACAACCACTCACGTGCAAAGTTTTCCTAAACTCCAGCAGGATATCATAACTTGTAATCTTTGCTCTCTCTCGTGTGGATATGCCATCACAGTTGTCTAGACAAACATACGGTGATGCAGTGGTGGTCAGGACAGTTTCACCAGTGAACCCATGAGCTAGGTGTACAAGAGGATCCCTTCCTATTGCACTGGGGGTACATGGATATTTCGTCGTTCACCACTTGAATTCAAGTCATTAATGGAGAATGCCGTCATGGCCACATGTCTTTGGTTCCATGGAGGAAAATACTCACACACACACACATTCCCCATAACTGGCAAGACAAGATGATTTCTTCAAACCAGTAACATATGACATAGATTTTGGCTATCATGTCTTGCACGCATGTTACATTGCAGTTAACATTGGTTATGATGATTCTTTTGGCAAATCTGCTGATTTTTATGATGATTTTAGCGTCTGAGATATAAAGATGTTGGCTTGAGAAAGAACATCTTTTCCAGTAAATATACACAATACTTTTACAGTAAATTTCCTGCTTAATTACTAGGGCAATTAGACTTACCTTTTACTATGTCGATTAAGATTTAAGCTCAACCCCAAATGTATAATATGTATAATTACTAGCCCTTTCTGCTAAGTCATGAAAATCTACATCCTTATAGAACGAACTAGTAGTTCAAACAAATACACAAAAATACATGTTTTTGGATCCGAAGAAACAAACTACTATTGGTTGTAACTGCACTTGATTCACTACCTCCATCTCAATTCATTGACCTGGAGGGCGGCCCATGTGCACTCATCCCAGTAGATCTGGCAGATTCCACTGCCATTGCGATGGCATGAGCCAAATGCAAATCACTGGGGGAGGTGGCAGAAGACGCCGGTACGTGCAATGAAATCTCGACCAGTGGCGGCACAAGGAGCTGTCATCCATATCCATGGAGATGAAGTAGCAGCAGCGCAAAAGGATGAACTCTGTATAACTAGGGCCTGTGCAGGCTATGATTTTGTATGTGCCGGAGTGCTGGTGGTACGCAGACTGGGGTTTGGCTCGTGAGTGGGGAAGACAGGATGCAAATGGGGAGGAGATTGTATTTTTTCATGGCAAGACAGGATGCAAATGGGAAGGGCTGTGAGTTTGTCATGTTGTCCATTTTACCATTTGGAGCGCACCGACAATCAGCGCGGATATATTCTAACCTCTGTTGGAATCTGTGTGAAGCTGGACTCCGTGATGAGGCTATATATGACAATCAGTTATGGGTATAGGATTATATTTATATATGACATGAAAAAAAAGTGACATGACACACATTTCATAGATTAAAAACCTTTTGAACTGTATTTTTAATAGTAATGTTGCACTGACTAACTCTAACACACGCATGCAAGTCACCTTACTGGCGCAAATGTAACTCACATGTTACTGGCCACACTAATACCTTCATACACACGCTATATACATATACATATGTAACTAATGTACAAACATACATCCCGTTTTATCCCTGTGCTTCCGATTGCAATTGCTTCTGGTAGATGTCTTCCATGTATGCCGTTGTTCAGTGGACACCAGCTCATCCTGTTTCATTAACGCGGTAGAAGACTCTCATTTTTGTGTTGGGCAATATAGCCCGTTTTATCCCCGTGCTTCATGAGATGCACCAAGAGTTTAGCTTACATTCTGCCCTGATGTTTCCCAAGCCTGGTATTATTGTCTGCATGTCCGTGGACTTGATTATTTACGTGAGCCTACTACAACTCCTTTGTGGCAATACTGACTGATTTTTAGCTATATCCAGCCAGCAATCAGAAGGGAGTATATATATGGATCGATCATTTTTTTGACATATGTTTTTGGGGAAAAAACTATCCGGCCTTCTTCACTATCTAGCACCCTAGCTCAGTGTCAAACCGTGGCCTTATAAACATATGGATTCATCTTTGACATATATGTGTGGACTGCTGAACTGAAGATGAGTTCATCGGTTTCATTATTCACTAGTGTTCAGTTTCTTTTATGCAGGGTAGTTGAGGCTCCGTCAGAGGAGATTCCTGTTCTACCCTGCTCGGATTGAATGCAATTCAACCGAATGGTCAGTGATAGAGCATATACTTTCCTATACCTGATCAAGTGCCATATATATCATGTTAAGTTGGGCTGAAAAAACAACAGTTTTTTGAGCAAACATATCGTAACTACAGAAATAGCACAGAAACAACATGTGACCTGACTCAACGCATCTACCTGGGTGGACGCAGACCAAGAACACAATACTTCTGGATTCATTCCAGCGGTTATGCATGACAACACAATTCAAGCGGATGGTCTTTGACAAAGCAAGAAAACTATAAATTTTATCAAATGCGGTGTCGGGTCAGGGACAAAAAAGAAAAAACATTTTTTTTTCTCTCTGAACTTGACACATGTACAATTGCTGCAACACCGTGATGATAGTGGTCTCTTGTTTAGTGAACTGCTAGCCAGAGACTCAACTAATATGTCGTCACATGTGGTAGAGTGGCCTGTTCTCAACAATTGTACCTCTCAGATTCATCCATGATGTACCTTTTGGTGGGCATCTTTTTTTTTTTTTTTTTTTGGAAATGGGACTTTTATTAATTTCATGAAATTACGTCAAGATGATACAACGTCTTAAACAAATCCTGGCCTCTGCCCTGGAGCACACAACCTTTAATAGTTCAAAAAAGCCACACACATTAATGACTATCAATCCTAAGACTAGACTGCCATCCATGTGCCTAGGAAAAAAACTCTTTGGCCACCCGCACCAAGAACTGAGATGCCGCCACAAGCACCTCCTGCGAAGAAGGCCGTTGCAGGATAGCCCACGTACGGAGCCAATGCGTGATCGCGAAGAGTACCTGCAAAAAAGAAGAGCGTTTGTTTTCAAAAACTACTGCATTTCTGCAGAGCCGGATAGACCAACACAAGCCTGCCGCGCCAACAAGAACAAGTGATTTAAATTCTTTTGATATTCCATTCAACCATCTTCCAAAAAGGTTATTTATACTAGTTGGTTTCGTTAGACACCCAAGCTGCGTGGAACGTAGCCTATACCATCCTCGTAAAATGATAATCAAGGAACAAATGTTGTATCGTCTCATTTTCTTGACAGAAGCAGCACTTTAGGGATCCTTGCCAGTTTCGTTTAGCCAAGCTATCTTTAGCGAGGACAACGCCCCACATGAGATACCAAAGGAATATTTCGATTTTGAGAGGTATTTTTAATTTCCATAACCTCTTGTTGCATTGGGCATGTTCTGGTTGATCAGTCACCGATAGTGTGATTTCACCGAGAAGACACCTTTGTGGTCCAAGTCCCACTTGAACTCATCATTCTCCTAACTAAGCTTGATCGGTGCAAGGCGAGTGACAAGGTTATTCCACATTGTTAGGTTATTGCCAATTAGGTCTCTACGCCGGGGATAGATTAGGTGTTGGTGAAGCTAGCACCTCCGCCCACCGTATCCTGTTTTTCCTAGTGATGTTATAAAGTTATGGGTATTGTTGTTGTAAAGACTGTTTCCTAGCTACCACTAGTACCCAATTTGTTTTCTGTGACGGGCCAAAACTATTTTGAGTGGCGGGCAAATCAGCCCGTCACTAAGCAAAGGTCACAGTAAATCACAGGAACTTGCGTGGCGGGCAAGTGCCCGTCACGGTTAATGAATCCTCCCGTGGCGGGCACATTAGGATGCCCGCCACGGTAAAGGTTTAAAAAAAAAAATAAAAATCAGAAAACCCTAGACAGGCCCGCCGAGCCCATCCATGGGCCCGCCGAGCCCATCTAGGGCAGCACCGCCACCGCCCGTCACCGCACCAAACCCTAGGATGGGGACGCGGATCTGCTGGCCGCGCCCCCGTGCGCCGCCCCGCCGCCCGGTGGACCCTGACCCATCGTCGTCGTCGTATTTGCCGAGGAAGGGGCCGCCCGTCGTCGCCGCTACCGAGGGAGGAAGGGGGCCGTCGCGCCGCCGCCCCTGCAGTGAGGGGATCCGCGGTGAGCCGCTCCCGCCCGGATGCGCCGCCGGTGAGCCGCCTCCGCCGGGATCCGCCGCCGGTGAGCCGCCTCCCGCCGGATCCGCCCTCGATGAGCCGCCGGCACCCCGATCCGGATCCGTCGCCCGGTCGCCCCGAGATCCGGACGCCGTGAGATCCACCGGTGAGCCGAGGAGGAAGGGGAAGCGAGGAGGAAGGGGATCCGCCGCCGCCGTCCCGTGTCCCGCCGCACGTCGGCCGGAAGGGAAGGAGAGGGGAGTAGTGGGGTCGCCGGCCGAGAGGGATGTTGAGAGAGGTGAGGGAGAAGGAGAGTGTGCGGTTGCATGTGAGGGAGAGAGAGCGCCGCCGAGAGTTTGCATGCGGCTGATGAGGGAGAGAAGGTGTGGCGGCTGATGTGGGGTTGCATGTTGGAGAATGAGAGGCTAGGGTTTGTTAGGGTTTTAAGGTGTTATATTTATAGTAGAGATAGTTATCGGGCCTAGCCCAGGTTTATTGGGCTTCGTATATTTTTTTGGTGACGGGCTTTTAGGATGCCCGCCATGGGAAAGATTTTGCAAGTGCTCGCAAAATCATTTCGTTACTAGTGTACATGTCTTCCCAAAATATTATATGTGTCCCATTTTTTATACGAATGTTCCGAATTTGAGGAAATCCCTTTTAACTTTCATCAGACGTGCCCAAAAATGAGAGTCCCCGCTTTTCCAATGGCTGAGCAAGGCGATATTTTTGAGTTCTAGATTTTGTATCACTAAACCCCCCTGTTCTTTGGGTTGGCACTTGATATCCCACTTTGCTAGACAGTATCTCCTTTTGTGTTCGTCGCTCTGCCAGAAGAAGCGTGATCGAAAGTAATTCAACTTTTTTTTGAAATCCTTTTGGAATCTCAAAGAAGGACATCATGTATAATGGGAGGCTGCTGAGAACGGAATTGATCAAAGTTAACCGACCCCAAGTGGAGAGGTTTTTACCTTTCCAGCTACTGTGGCGTTTTTCAGACCGTTCTTGAGCACCGGCTTTACCTTCTTTTGATTAGTTGGGTGTGCTTGAATATATTTTGCCAACAGGGGAGTATAGATGGATCCAGATATGTGCCTACTTCTCCCTCGTCTCATGGCTTGGACTCATTTCACAATCCCATGCTATGAGGTAGACAATAGTCACTTATTAAGCACTCGCACAATTTCTCTCAAGTTTGCCACAACACAGTTAAAGCTGTTGTGCCACACTGATCCGAATAAGCTTTGCCGCAAAATTACAGCTTGACTACACCAATGAGCCATCTGAGCCCTATACATGGCAGATTTAGTGGGACTCAGCTAGAAGGTACAATTCTGTGGCAGAGGGACAAAACAGTTGCTGTGTGGCGATCCTCTCCTTGTTAAGTCCATAGCCACCCAAGGTCTTTGGTTGCTCAGGTTGAACCCGAACAAGTAATCTGATCCAGACTGCTCGGTGTCCATGCAGAATTTGTGTGCGTAGCATCTGATTTGGACACCAGATGCTTTAGATAGTTTTTTGTCCAGGTTTCTTGCTCTCTCCAGTGGCGGCTTCTGGCACTGCTTGGGTTTATACATGGCTCACAGCAATTGAAGGGGGAGCTTGCATCCTATTCTCTGACGTTTCCCAACCCTAATATTGTTGTCTACATGCTTTTTTGTTTCCATATGGCATTTACAAACATCAATGAACCTAGCTGTTGTACATAGTATCTAGCACGCGAGCTCATTGGCAAGGAACCTTATGGCTCTAATATAAGAGTTCAGTCTCTTATATAAATATAATTCAGGAGGATAGGACCAAGACACATATGGGTCTGGTACTGAGTTAATTGCAATTGTAGATGGGGCTCCTACCTCCCATAAAGGCAAGCATCTCTGAAACTGGTAGGAGTGTTATTCCGTCCTTGTGACAGCAACAACGCAAAGAAACAGACCCTTGACGGCGCCTTATGGTGTTATTGGATCCTTGGCCACGCTTCTGTAGTTTCGGTGGCATCTAAAGTTTAGGTGCTCTAGTCAGTCAGTCAACCAGTTACACTATCGAATGCCATGTTCTGTATCGCCAAAATGTTTAGTATAGACAACATGACTAAAGGAACATGTATCCTTCTCTTTCATTTTGAAACTGTGTGTGTATGTTCAGGAAAAAAACCAAACATTGTCTAGAAACATTTGACAAACGGTCGCAGCCTAGCCTTGGCTGGTTTTGGTCTGAAAGCGTTTGCAGGTACCACCTTATTTTCTTAATGTTTTGGCACTACTCACTCTCACAGGTTTTGAGTCATATAGTAGGTATATATAATATTGTGTGTAGTAATAATATACTCGGAAATAGTACGCACGTCATAATTCACCACCAGACATCACATGCCTTGACGTACAAGGGCATTCCATATAGACACCTATATATTGTGGCGCTCCAGTTCGTTTAAACAGGCAGCATGCCCGGCGCCCTTGGATTGGAGAATATGAAGGAAAAATGATCCAAAGGCCAATATATACTTAGGAATAGGAAACATGAGGAAATCAACTGAAACCATGTTTCGGGAACAGTCTGCGTAGTGGTTGAGAAGTGCGTCCAGGAGCTAGTGGCCCCGGTACAGCATTTTACATGGCAGTGGTCTAGAGGCAGAGGTTCACTCAGTGAAGGGGATGCTGTCCATAGCGTCCATTTGCTGATAGACATCCATCTCGATGAAGGCTACAACTGCGGAGTTTGTCTCGCCATGCTTGTTAGAAGTACTCGACTACTTGTCTACTCTTCCTACTAAGCCTAATGCCCGTAGGACAGGAGGAGAGTGTTGCGTGAACTTTGTTGTATCATGACCAGTCTGCGTGCTGTATAAAGCTGGTAGGCTAGCTGGCTACAATTGACAGAATCATGTACGAACTGAACAACATTAAGAATTACTTTCTTTCAAAAAAAAAACATTAAGAATTACTAATCCTGATCTCGCCATTCTTCTTGTCGCCCAACGTCTTGTTTCATCTTCCTCCTTCCCTGTTACATGTTCACATTAGCAGGTCTAGGATCTCCTCACCCGCGGGGCTCTTGATCGATGGTCACGGTCGCATAGCTAATGGGTCCATCGGGTCGATTCTTGCAATTGCATTTGTAGGAGATCACCTCCGTGTACATGCCGGACAGCAAGCACCTCCTTTTGCAAGGATGTGTAGCCAGCGTAATTGTATCCGTCGTCAACATCCAACAGAGGTTGGTTAGCTTGGTGTGCATGCATTCCCAGGTCAGCGAGGATCTCTGTCAGTTGTCTCTGGTCTGTGATAATCAATAATTATATGAACACAACATGATGCTCTCGAGATTGTCGTCGAACTAACTTGATTGCCGGATCTTGTAAACTCCATTATCAGTTCTAAACCTGTACAGTGATAAACACAGTAGTATCATAAGAGTTCACCACTAAATTATTGGTAATCACCTCTCATCATAAGGTACTCAGTGATTTCCCTTCTCTCTCTTTTTCTTCTTTGAGCACCACTGAGACATGACATCACAGTATTCCTTGGATCCTGTTGCGTGATGTTTTCCAACCCCAATATTTTGTAACCTATAGCAAACTACCACCCTCAACAAAGGTCGAAGAAAATATATATGCTCCACTTTAGTCTTTACCAACCGTTGCTGGAGGAAAGTTGGGCACCATATATATATATGGATCATATGGACCTAGGAGGATATAGCTAGGTGACCTTTGACATGTATGGGAATTACTTTGGTAGTGTTGAGCCCATTATGTATGACCATTGTTAACAGGAAACCTGACATGGGGAAAAAAGCGATGCACTGATAGGAGTGTTCATATAGCTTTGTTTTTCGTTCATTGGTGTTCAGTTTCATCCATTCGGGTCCTGAATTTGGAGACAGTCTAGGCATCAGGGCAGCAAGATTGGGTGTTGCCATGTAATAAAACTCAGTTGCACTGTCTCATGATAATGGTCTTGCCTACCCAGATTCATAGCAAATCGACGATCCATGTCATGGATTCCCACATGCACCTTCTCATCGACCCATGCCGCTCTGCTGGCACTGTGCTCATCTCAATTGGTTATAACTTATAAGAGACGATGGTGTGTCGTACCCATGTCTTCTGTCTGTCGTAATGTGTCATAACTAGTATCTTCTTTTTTATGACCAATATCCTAGAAGCGGTTCTCTACTGTCTTTCAAAACCAAATTTCACCCTTTGTAAAATTCCTTTATATGATCTATTGCACATCCATCGCTGGATGACACAGTTAGCATTTAGTAAGTCATTGGGGCTTGCAACTTTAATTACCTAGTTACACTGTTGGTTGGAGTTTGAACAAACTGTATCCGGCAAAACTGTTGAATGCCATGTTCTGTATTGCCAAAATGTTTAGTATAGACAACATAATTAAAGGAGCATATATGCTCAAAAAACAATGAAAGGAGCATGTATCCTTCTCTTTGGCTTCATTTGAAACTGCGCGTATATGTTCTGGAAATAAAGAAAAGAAAAAGCATTATCTACAAACATTTGACAAAAGGACGTCGGAGCCTAGCCTTTGGTTTTGGTTGGAATGCGTTTGCAGGTACCACCTTAATTTCTTTTTGTTTTGGCACTACTCTCAGTATCATGGGTTGAGTCATATAGGTATATATATAACTTTGTGTGTAGTAATACTCGGAATAGTACGCATGTCATAATTCACCACCACCCATCACATGCCTTGATGTACAAGGGCATACTATAGACACCTATATATTCTGGTGCTCCAATTCGTTTAACAGGCAGCAAGCCCCGGGCCCTTAGACTGGGGAACGAAGGAAAAATGATCCAAAGGTTACATGTAGATAGGAATAGGAATAGTAAACATGAGGAAATCAACCGAAATCTGAGTGCGGAAATAATCTGTGCCCAGTCTCTCAAAGTCGTCAAGGAGCTAGTGGACCTGGTACAGCATGTACATGCCCGTGCAGTGGTCTGGAGGCAGATGTCCATCTCGGCGAAGGGAATTGCTGTCCTTGTGTTGGATTTGCTGAGGTAGAGGAGTTCCATGTGAGGTAGTCCGCTCGGAGTAGCATACGAAGGTAGATCAAGCGGCCTCCCCAGCGCATCATAGTACTCGCCTCCTTGACCAGGCTGCGTGCTGTATGTGCTATCTAGGTGGTAATAGCTGCTATAGGCAGAATCATGTATGAACTGAACAACATTATATAAGAATTTCTAATCCTGCGCCCTTCACCAGTCTTCTTCACTAGTAACGAAATGATTTTGCGAGCACTTGCAAAATCTTTTCCGTGGCGGGCATTTTTTTTGCCCATCACGGAAAATACCTCGCCACGTCCAGCTTTTTTTTTACGTGACGGGCGTTTTTTTGCCCGTCACGGGAAAGATTTTTTACGTGGCGGGCTCCTTAACACGCACGCCACACAAAATAAAATCTTTTGCGTGGCGGGCGTGTTAAGGTGCCCGCCACGTAAAAAATCTTTCCCGTGGCGTGCATCTTAAAAGGCCCGTCACGTAAAATTATAGGCCCAACAGCCCAGAATGAGGCTCAATGTCCAGCATATATATATATAGCAAAGTTAGGGTTTTCAACTCACTTCCTCACACAATCACTCTCACTCCAGCGTGCGGCGCCCTCACTTCCTCCCCTCCGGCCCGCGACACCGACCCCTCCTCTCCCGCGACGCGACACCGACACCGACACCTCCCATGGCGCGCGGCCATCTCCCCTCCCCTCCCCTCCCATGGCGGCGCCCTCACTCCCCACCGACCCCCACCCCTCCCCTCCTCTCTCCCGCTCCCTCTCCCGCTCCCTCTCCCGCTCCCGGTGGTGATGTATGGTGGCCGGATGCAGCCCGGTGACGGCGTCGAGCCACCGGATCTGGCCGGTGGCGGCGCCGCCTGGATCTAGCCGGTGGCAACACAAGGAGGTACCGGCGTCTAGGATCCACGCGGGGAATGGCGTCGGGGTCGCCGAATCCCGGCGCGGCAGCCCGAGCCGGCCGGTGGCGGCGGGGGCGCCGGCGGCTCCGGCCCTCACGGATCCAGCTCCACCGGCGGTGCGAGGAGCACCGGCGGCTCTACTCCCTACCGGATCGGCTCCACCGGGGCGAGGAGCACCGGCGCCTCCACCCTACCGGATCCGCCTCCTCTCCAGCGGCGCCGACGACGAGGGGCCGATCCACGGCGACAATTGGGAGGCGACGGCCGGATCGGATCCAGGGGCTATTTGCGGATCCGGCACCGGGCGGTTGTTCGGTCGGATGCGGCTCCAAGGCGGCGGTAGCGGTGGCGGGTATTTGTAGCTCTAGATGGGCTCGGCGGGAGCTCGGCGGGCCTATCTAGGGTTTCTTTTATTATTTTTTTTTGAAATCTTTACCGTGGCGGGCCCATGTAACTCGCCCGCCACGCAAGCTTGATGAACCGTGGCGGGCACTCTGCCTGCCACGGTAAAAAAATTATTTTCCGTGACCTTTACTTAGTGACGGGCACACTTGCCCGCCACGCAAAATTAAATATATTTCGTCCATCACGCAAAAGTGTTTGGCTACTAGTGCTTGTCGCCCATGTCTTGTTCATCCCCCCCTAATTCCTTGTTGATGTTCACATAGCAGGTCACACAGCACCAAGGAAAGGGCTCGGCGTGCGGCAGACTGCATAGGTGTGGGGATAGTGTGCTCCATCACGCAAGCCGAAGTGGCGTTCAACTCAAGGATCTCTTCGCCTGCCCGGATATGTATGGTCATGGTAGCATAGCTGGTGGATCCTTCGGATCCACTCTTGCACTTGCATGTGTAGATCTGCTTAGTTTACATGCCGAGGTCAGCGAGGACCTTCTTGAGCAAGGATGGACACTTGGTTTCCAATTAGGAGATGCTGGTACTCACTTCTTCCATGCAAATGCAACCATCAAGTACAGAAGAAACCAGATTACCTATTTGACTAATGAAAGTGGTAATTCTATGGCTGATCATAATATGAAGGCACAACTCATCTGGAATGCTTTTAAAGACAGATTGGGCACTTCAGAGTTCTTAGGTATTATATATGATCTCAGTGTTTTTTTACAGACTCAAACAGATCTGTCAAGCCTGGTTCTACCTTTTACAAATTTGGAGATTGATCAAGTTGTCAAGAGCCTCCCCTCCTATAAAGCACCTGGTCCAGATGGGTTTAATACAGACTTTGTTAAGAAGTGCTGGCATCTTATTTCCCTAGACTTTTATTCTCTCTTTGCTGAATTTTATGAGGGCCATTCAAATCTCCAAAGTGCATTAATTCTTCTCACATCACTTTGGTTCCAAAAAGGATAATCCTACAGTGGTGTCAGACTTCAGGCCTATCTCCCTCCTGAATAGCTCTATCAAGATTATTACAAAAATTTTGGCCAATCGTCTCTAAATGGTTTTGCCTTCCCTCATTCATAAAAATCAGTATGGTTTCATTAAGAAAAGAACTATTCAAGATTGCTTAGCTTGGGCTATTGAATATCTTCATATGTGCCATCAGTCTAAAAAGGAAATTATTATCCTTAAACTAGATTTTGAGAAAGCCTTTGATAAGGTTGAGCACCAATTTATGTTACAAATTATGCAAGCCAAAGGTTTCCCAGCAAAATGGATTTTATGGATGCAAGCAAATCTTCAATTCAGGGGACCTCTTCAGTTCTTCTAAATGGTGTTCCTGGTAAGGTATTCCATTGTAAAAGGGGAGTAAGACAAGGGGACCCTCTATCTCCCCTTCTTTTTGTCTTAGCAGCAGATTTCTTGCAAGACCTTCTAAATGCAGCTTGTAACAATGGTGATCTCAGCTTGCCTCTGCCCCTCCCTAGTGATCAAGATTTTCCAATTTTACAGTATGCTGATGACACATTGATCTTCATGCAAGGGAACTCTGACCAAATTGCTTTTCTTAAGAATATGTTGCAGGTCTTTGGAGAATCTTCAGGACTGAAAGTAAATTATTGTAAATCAAGCATGCTGGGGATCAATGTCCAACAGCAGAAATTGGATGAATTGGCTCTACTCTTTGGCTGTCAAAAAGAAAGCTTTCCTTCACATATCGGGGCTTCCTCTAAGTATTCATAAACCAAGTGTAGCAGATTTTTGGCCCTTGGTAAATAAATGTGAGAGGAGATTGGTCAGCATCTCAACATTCCTAAATGAGGCAGGACGTTTGCAGCTCACAAATGCAGTTTTTACAGCCCTGCCCACCTTTGCAATATGTATCTTTGCATTACCCAAGGCAATCATTAAATAGGTTGATAAATATCGAAGACACAACCTATGGAGAGGATCTGATGTCAACAGTAAGAAGCCCTCAAAAGCAGCTTGGCATTTGGTCTCTGTCTCTAAGGTTAATGGAGGACTGGGTGTTATTGATCTGCAAACTCAGAATGACTGTCTTCTCATGAAGCATTTGCATAAATTCTTTAGAGCCTCGACCCCTTGGGTCCAGTTGGTGTGGGATAAATATTATGGCAATGGTAGCCTGCCAAGACAGCAAACAAGATTCAGAGGTTCCTTTTGGTGGAGAGATGTTCTAAAGCTCCTAGATACATATAAGTCTTTCTCCTCAATTATTATTCAAAATGGAGCCAGTAGCCTGTTCTGGTTAGACACTTGGTCTGACTTTGCTCTAAACCAAAGGTTCCCACAGCTTTTTTCCTATGTTCTAGATCCAAATGCATCTGTCAGACATATCAAATCAGTGCCAAACCTCATCTCCCAATTTCATTTACCTCTCTCCTTAGAAGCATATGGGCAATTCTAGGAGCTTCAATCTATTGTCAATGACCTGCAACTCT
Source organism: Hyparrhenia diplandra (assembly GCA_015847255.1). NCBI lineage: Eukaryota > Viridiplantae > Streptophyta > Magnoliopsida > Poales > Poaceae > Hyparrhenia > Hyparrhenia diplandra. Next base: position 247,685 of record JADLZK010006666.1, read on the forward strand.
CAGAGGATCATGATCAGAGGCTCTATTCTTGGGGCAGTACTTCTTTTTCCACTTCCAAAGCCTACAGATGTTATAGAGCAGAGACACCAGCACACCAGATTTACAGATGGTTATGGAAATCTTGATGTCAAAATAAAAGGAAAGTTTTCTTCTGGCTCTTAATTAAAGACAGGCTAAGTACAAGGGATCTTTTGAGGAGAAGAAATATGTTCCTGCCTTCTTATTGCTATGTCCATTGTATTGATCCTACAGATGAATCTTCTCTTCATTTATTCTTTGATTGCCCTCTGGCTTTGGCTTGCTGGAACCTCATTGGTCTTCAATTACCAGCACATCTCTCTGTTGATTATATTGTTGAAACATTCAGGACCCAGTTGAATCTCCCCTTCTTCATGGAAATTATAGTCTCTATGTGCTGGGCAATCTGGATGCTTCGTAATGACCAAATTTTCAGAGGGATTGCACCCAACCTCCGACGCTGCAAGGAGATCTTCAAGACTGAGCTCTCTTGGACTGTCCTCAGGGCCAAGCCTTCTATTTCCAGCCGGTTTCTCCAATGGATAGAAGCCTTTGTGTAATCTTTTTAATTTTCTTTGTTTCCTTTTTTGTTTCCTGAGGGAACTTTGTAAAGATCTTTTTCTTTATGTTTAATAAAAGCACAGTAGGGGTGCAAACCCCTCCTGTTTTCCTTCAAAAAGAATGTTTGTCCGTTATCTCTTACCTCTAATAATCAATAATTAACATAAACACAACAGGATGATGCTAATTGCCGTTTTAGGTCACTTATTAGATGATTTGAATTCCACCTGCCGTTCCTTAAATTCTTAGCTTAGTTAAATGAGTTTTTCCTAAATTTCATTGTTTCTCCAAGAGTTTAAATGATACAGTTTCTTGAAAAACACTGAGGACTATTGCCTACCATGAAGCACATGGCCTTTATTTGCTAGCATTATTTATAAACACTGTAAAATAAACACTGTAAAATATCTTGTCAATCTACTTGCAAAGAAAAATATGCATGCTCTCATAATTGTCAATCTACTATAGAATAGGAATTAGTCTAGTAGAAAAAAGTTTTTCTGTCAATTCAATATAACCCCATTGGGGTTCACACACTGCCCCTTGACCTTCGCCTCCGGAGGAGGCGGGAGAGGGGGCGAGGGCTTCCCACAGGATAAGATGGAAGTATAAACGAGGCGCGGAGCGACCTCCGATCGACCCGACCCTTCGCTGGAATTGCCGAAGGTCGGAGCGGTCGGGGGGCATCCGGGCCTCCGAAGGAGGAGAGAGGTGACGCGAGAGGCGAATCGATAGACATAGTGAAAACGAGTAAATGGCGCTTAAACTGGCCAATAACCGATCCCTTTCCTTGAGCCCGTACCCGGGTATTTATAGGAATACAAGGGGTCAGAGGGGCTGATTTACAATTTGGCACATAGTAGGTGGGGGAACACACGCTTACAAGTGGGCCCTCACAGGGGTAGGCTAGTAACTATTCATACAAGGTTAGTACGGGAAATACACGTCCAATTCCTTCCAGCCCGGGGGGCGTAGGGTTTCCTCCCCGGCCGCCGGCCGCGCGTGCTCGCGGAGGGGGAACAGCTCCGGGAGGGCCCCCTCCGCTGGCCCTCCCCGCTGCTCGGACCCGCTCCGGTTGGAGAGTCTCCTTCGCTGGTGTCTCTCCCCACCCCGCCGCACGGGGGCTGCTTTGTTGTTGACTTCGATGGCTGACTTCGGAGGCCATTTGTGGTGGAGAGGGTGGAGCTTCTCCGTTCGTGTCTTCGCGGAGGGTCCTCTGCGCATGTGTCCTGCAAGACTACATCCAAAATTCGCCGGGGAGATTTGTTCTTGGCCCCCCGTAGTGAGGCCTGCGGGGCTGCCGGGGGCTAGCGAGGGTCACCCTCCCCAACACCCATAGAAACAACTTGCTAGCAACACTTATTATTAAGTGTGTATGGAATGGACTAAGTCACTCTGTTTTTATGTTTGGAGAAATGACTATCTGACAAATCTGTTGAACAAGCTGGTGATGGCGAGCACAGAGATGTTCACTTGCTTCGGCTAGGGAAGATGACAGGTTTGATGGCATTAATTAGTCAAGTGCTACCTGATCGTTAAGCGAGTATTACATTTCTTTCTTAGCTAGTCTGCTTCGATCCGCATCACAGTTATTAGTCACCAACACTTTCTCTCACGTTTCCTTGTTCGATCGATTTCTCCCTGGCCATGTGCATTGTAGGCCGTTTTGAGCGAGCTTGGTTGTGGAGGGAGACGAGGCTTACTGTGTTGGCCAGGCCATGCAGGTCTATTGGAATTTGAGCTCCAATCCAAAGCGCATCCATCGATGAATGGCATTATTGGCCTTTAGTAATCTGTTAGGGCTCACATGTGTCCGCACTTTTGTAGCTCGCCCTGCTTTCCTTAATTATGCTTCCTATTCCTATGTCTTGTACCACGTCCCTTTGGTTGATCATCTTTTATTGTCTACGTTATCTCTAATATTGAGTACGCAACCATCACATGCCCTATTTTTAACAAGCAATAGTGCAATTATGGAATAAAATTAAATGGACTGCCCATTCTGTGGTATATGGAGAATACTCATCCAAATGAGTGACATGTGTTTTATATATCTGATTCCCGAGCAGTACTAATATTCTGTGTAGTAATACCTGGAATGAGTAACCACATGCCTTGACGTACAAGGCATTCCATAGACATCTATATATTGTGGCGCTCCAATTCCTTTCACCGGCAGCAAGCCTGGCCTGTGCATAGGAAAATGATCCGAAGACCATATACAATGCAGTAGTAGTGTAGTACATGTACATAGGAATAGGAATAGGAAACATGAGGAAATCAACCGAAATCTGAGTGTGGAAATAATCTGCCATGAGGCTCGGCAACACGTCAAGGAGCTAGTGGTCAGGAGGCAGAGGTCCATCTCGGCGAAGGGGATTATGCCAAGCTTGCTGTCCATATGTTTGATTTGCTGATAGAAGTCCTTAGTGAGGTAGTCTGCGCGGAGTACGTAGCATAAGAAGGCAGGGCGCATCTGCAGCACCATCATCGTTAGAAGTGGAGGAGGAGACCATTCCCCAGGGCATCATAGTACTCGCGTACTTGACCTGGTAACCCGTTGGACCGAAGGAGAGTGCTCAAAATACTAGTGTTGCGTGAACTTTGCAACTGTATTGTGTTGCGTGCTGTGCTATTTAGGTAGTAATAGCTGCTATTGGCAGAATCATGTATGAACAGAACAACATTATCAATTATTAATCCAGCCCTCGCCATTCTTCATCTCACCTACATCTTCTTCCACACATAGCAGGTCACATGCTTCTTCCATGTTGCCGCTCACAAAGCAGGTCGCGCAGCACCAATCAAAGGGGTTCAGTGTGCGGCAGACTGCACAGCTGTAGGGATATCGTGCTCCATCACACAAGCCGAAGTGACGTGCAGGTCTAAAAGCTCCATACCCATGGGGATCTTGATGGTCACGGAGGCAGCTAGTGGGTCCTTCGGGTCCATTCTTGCACTTGCATGTGTAGAAGATCAGCTCACATGCCTATGACAGCAAGCACCTCCTTGAGCATGGATGTGTAACCACAGCATAGTCGTATCCGTCGTCGACATCCAGCAGAGGTTGGTTAGTACATAATAGGCAGTTTGAAGTCACTTATTAGATTATTTGCATTTCAGCGTCCCTTCTTTAAATTCTGAATTTTCTTAGCTCAGTGAGTTCTTCAAAGCTTTTACTCTCTCTGCAGTAGTTTACATGATAGAAATTCTTGAACAAGACTTCCAGCCTTAATTTGCCTATCCAAACACCGTAAAATATCTTTAAAGTAGCAAATCAAAATACGAACACTCTAGTCAGTGTCAATCGATGTACCGTAGAAAAGGAACCAGTTTAGTTGAATTTAATTTTTTTAGGTGAACTCAATATAACCCAGAAAAATAAAAACTTGGGCTTCCCTAGAGGCAACACATTATTATTTAAAGCCTGTTTGGAGAAATGACTACATTATTTGTGAAATCTATTGAACAAGGTGATGTTGATGACCATAGACATGTTCACTTCGGCTACCGAAGATGAGAAGTTTGACAGTATCAGTGGATCACATACAACGCACCCATTCGTTGGGTGAGTACATTTATTTCACAACAAGTCTGCATCGATCTGCTTCACAGCTAGTCACCAACACTATATAGCTCTTTCCCTTAACTTTTCCATCTTTAATTTCCCCCTGCCTTGTGTAGGCTGAGCCTTGATGTGGAAACGAGACTGACCGCGTTGGACAGGCCACTCAGGTTTACAGATACTACCTAGAATCAAAAGTACATCCATCACCGAATGGTATTACTGGACTTTAGCAAGCTGTTAGGGCTCACAAGCCTCGCACTTTTGCAGCTCGGTCTGCTTTCCTTATGCTTCCTATTCCTATGTCTTGTGCAACGTCAATTCGGTTAATCATGTCTTATTGTCTACATGCCCTCTAAGCCGGCATTTAGTCGAGTCTATTGTGTTTTGCGATTCAGTTGAATTGTGTTGAACCTGTCGGGATAGATCCTGAAATGTACTTTTCTTGGTTCATATCTGACTCAACAGTTTTTCCTACTTGGATGTGTTGAGTCAGGTCATGACTGACTCAACATTTTTTCCTACTTGGGATGGGTTTGGGCCAACAATTTTTTTAGTTTTTCGGCGCAAGCTAACTTGACATGGCACTTGATGACCAGTATTGCTCTATCACTGACCATTCGGTTTAATTGCATTGTATCTTGGCAGGGTAGAGCAGACAGGCGGACATGGACTTCACATGAGCTAGCACGTTCCACGCACCTTGCTTCCTCTTAAGTAAACTGAACTACAAACCCTGAGCAGTGAAACTGAACTACATACCCATTTTATTAATGTACTTGTATATGTCAAAGGTCCATTTATATATAGTCACTTGACATTGATGGTGCTAGATAGCTAAGAGTCAGTATTAATTACCAAAAAATTGATTGCAGCTGGTATATATCTTCTTGATCTGTGATCCATATATATAGTTCCCTGTCGGACACCATATTGCCCAAATAGTGTTGTGGTAAGAGTACATTGCTAAAAACAAGGGCATAAACACTCATAAAACAATTCTAGGGTTGGGAAACATCAGGGAATGAGATCTAAACTCCGTGCATAGTCCTCACGAGTAGGATTGACTATGCCACCAACCCAGTGGGCTAGATTGCTCCAGTAGCTGACCAAACACTATGTGTGTACCAAGCCTAACCTGAGTGAGATTATGCGGTTTATCACCCTCTTGACCTATCAGCTGAAGCACCTGATGAGTCCGAGCAATTGACTCTTCTTCCACAGACCCAATTTGGACAAATCAAGAGGGGGATGGGGTAATTCTAGGCAATAATTGATCTGTTCTAGGGCTCAATCATATTACGACAGGACATACTTCAAAGTCCTCAGAAATTGTGTTTTCTTTTGATGCATTGTCTTTTGTGCTCTGCTCAGTTATGAATATGTTAACACAGACCAGGATTCAGTCTATCTTAGAGTGTTAGTGTATTGTGAACTGCTAGGAGAGTGAACAACTGACACTGAAGTTTAGAGTCAGACTCGTGTTTGATCGTTTATTACAAATTCTCTTAACAAGCTTCACAACCTAAGCATTTTAGTCTAGCCCAATAGCCAGACTTTCATCAATTGTACTTATTTCACTACAAAATCAGCTTAGTGCAAAGAGTTCAGGTTCTGCATGGCAGGAACTGGCTACAGGTAACTTGTGGTACACCATACTTAATTTCTCCATTAGTAATTAGCATGCATAAGTCAAATTTTATCCTCGCATATTATGATCGTTTTGGAAATTTTATACCCAAGACAAGTTTTTTTTTGCGAACCACAATATCAATGCATACCATGTCGGCCATTTCAATAACTTTTCGATGAGTCTTATATAGTGTCTCTCTTACTATTGCCAAAATCTGTCACCATCATGTCCACCTCGCCACCATCTCTTCCATCCCCACCGTCGGGCCTGCTTGCCTTCCCGATCCCATTTCTAAGCCCAATAGACATGGACTAAAAGAGACCTCCAGTGGGGTGGGCGACGTGAGCTCACGATGTAGCCAACCAGCACAGATGACGTGGGCGGTGCATGCGGCGTCAACTGTGTTGGTGCATCTACAGGCCAACTCTAACCCCTGGGCCGGCACATCAAACCACCACAAGGGTGGGAGGAGGGCTGTGGGCGTGCCAGGAAGAGGCATGCCTAGGCCCACGCGTGTGCCGTGTCACCGCAGCCAGGGGTCACTCTGTTCATGGGTTGGTTATTGCGGGTCTGGCTGGGTTTTGGACCCAAGCCGCGTGAGCATAGATTGGTTCGGCTTGGTCTGGCTTTCGCAGGTTCGTCGCTGAATTTTGTCTCCCGTTGGTTTGGTCTGGTGCCGGCTTGGCACGGGCTAACCCGTCCCCATGATGGCCTTTCATGAGAGACCCACACACAACAGTGACACCACCGAGAGGCAGAAGAAGAGCAGAGCAGACCATAGGGTGTGGACAGCAGTAGACAGCTAGAGCATCCGCCAGTCGCAGTGGTGGCAGCAGATTGTGAATCCAAGAGGAGTGCGCGCTGCAGGTGTCACCACCATGGCTGCCGTCACAGGCGCCGCCGCCGGCACCACCGAGTGTGACAGGTGCTCGACTTGTATTCCCGAGGAGGGCAACGACCCCCGTGCCGCGCGACAAAGGAGCTTACCATTGGCCCCGACCTGCGATTGATGGCTGCAGTGCACGTGCGGCGAGGGGAGCCGTAGGTGCTCCCAAAGCAGCGGGGTCTCCGAGCGAAGAAGGCCAGCCACGGCGCCTTGAGTCTGTCTCTCAAGCAGCTCACCGACCGCCAGGCTGCATCTCTTTTTCTTTTCTCGGTTTCGACGGGTTTGGATGTTTCCCAACCGTGGCCGGCCACCAGGCTCTCAAAGTCCTTTTGGGTTAGGAGCATATGACGTGAATACCAAGTGCTCTCCATCAAAAGTTGAAGAAAGTGTATCCGACACTGGCACGTCTAGGAGCATGAACCCTTAAGTATAGATTTAACTTTCTCTCTAGGCAGTTTTATGATTTTGGAACCAGATGCAGAGACACAATCTTCTACAGCTTCTATCAGCCCAAGGCAATCAAGTTCTGGAAATTAAAGGTTTATTATTTGCATCTCCACTCTTACAAGATATAAGATATGTATAATGTAACATACATAACATTACGAGTCAGCTGTGATATGGGGTTATTTGATTCCTTTTCCTTCACTAGACTAAATAATTAAAGCAGCGTGTCATATCGATTTGCCAAAAAGGAAGGAACCAGGCTGATTTGTTGTTTGGTCTGAATGTGTTTGCAGGTGCCCACCTCGTTTTGTTAATGTTTTGGTACTGCTCACTGTCATTGGTTTTGAGTCATATATATAAAATATCTTATCGTTTGTAGTAATACTTGGAAATATAGTACAGATGTCAATACACTACACTACTACAGAATTGTACATTACTGACGGGCTCAGACCCCCCTTCACTGCCGAAAAATGAACCAGTAGAACCAAAGTGAGCCCCAACAGACAAACGCGGCAGCCACCGGGTCTGGCACCGCCGCAGCACCACCACGGCACCTCGGGCAAGCCGCGACCACGGGCAGCCACACCACCACGGCATCACTGAGGAAGTCACGCCATGACCGTTTGAGTCACAGCCCAGACGCCAGAATTGGCACCCGGACGCTTCGCCGCGCGGCCTACCGAGCCACCCAGGGGGCAGTCCGCCATCCCCGTGCAGATCCCGCACCAAGGCGTTGGATCCGCCCACCATCACCGTAGATCCAAGTGGAACCAGGCCAGTCCACCACTGCTGCAGCACCACTGCACCACCACCACGAAGCCGCAGCCGCACCCCACCACCAAGCTGTGGATCCGCACACCAGATGCCAAGATCCGTCCAGGAGGACCAGATCTGGGCACTGCTGGCCAGTTACGATCGTCGCCGGCGACCACCCAAGCTGCCAACCCACTCGAGCTCCAGCAAGGGAGGTCAGGGCCGTCACCTCCACCGCAGATACCACCGTGTGGTCCTGGCCACCCCATCGCCGTCGCAAAGGACCCCTACTGCATGCCCCGCGCCTTGCGCGCCAATGCCGTCGTGAGAGCCGGCGAGCTCCACCCCGCTCGGAGAGCTGCACAGACGGGGGTGGGAGACCTCGCCGCCACCATCCTAGGAGGCCGTGCGGGCCTCCCGGCGGCCTCCTCTGGCGGCAGCGAGGGGATAAGGGCGCAGGATTAGGGGCGCTGGTGGCACTAGGGTTTTCCACATGTGCTGCCCGTGCGGGAGTGGCACGGGGAAGAAAAATAGACACCCTCAGCTATATGGGACACTATATCGTCGACGTTGATTGATCTGGCTAACACAATAAATGTGTAATGAAGTTGTTCTACTGGACCTTATGTAACACATTATAGAGTATCTTGACATCACAATCAACGCGGGGGGGTTCACCTACGTTGTACCTCTTGTTTTAAGTGAGGTCCAGAGAAACCTTTGGAATGACATATACATATACACGTGGCAAAAAACAGAAGTTATCTCTTGAGGAAAGAACCTGTTCGGCAAGTACATATACGGCATTGTTTGCACCAACCCTTGAGGAGGAAATTACATCATCTGTTTAAGCCTACAAAATTTTAAGGACAGGCTACTACTTGCAAAATTTATACACAGTTTATTTCCACGGTCTGGTGGATTAATTACATGGGCGAAACCAATTTGGAGTTCTGTCGGATCCTCTGCCAGGGGTGAGAACAGCTCTCAATGATTGGTTTTGAGTCCAAGGTAGCAGTTGCTTGATTCTGGTAGATGTCGTCCATGTATGCTGTTCTTCAGCGGACACCAACTCTGTCATTTCAGGAGTTGCTTGGCACTGGTGCTGCCAACTAGAGAAAGCATATAGCTTATAGACTATTGCTGCAGTGTAGCCCGTTGTCTCCGAGTTCTTCATCAGATGCATCAGGAGCTCTGATCACATTCTTCCCTGATGTTTCCCAACCCTAGTATTATCGTCTGCATGTCCGTGGTCCTTATCATTTGAGCCTAGTACAGCAACTCTGGCAATACTGACTGACTTTTAGCACCCTTAGTGTGAAGGGAGTAATATATGTGGATTGATCATTTTTTTGACATGTTTTTGGGAAAAATACTATCCGGCCTTCTTCACTATCTAGCACCCTAGCTCAGTGTCAAACCGTGGCCTTATAAATATATGGATTCATCTTTGACATATGTGTGGACTGCTGAACTGAAGATGAGTTCATCGGTTTCATTATTCACTAGTGTTCAGTTTCATTTATGCAGGGTAGTTGAGGCTCCTTCAGAGCAGATTCCTGTTCTATCCTGCTCGGATAGAATGCATTTCAACCGAAATGGTCAGTGATAGAGCATATACTTTCCTATACCTGATCAAGTGCCATATATATCATGTTAAGTTGGGCTGAAAAACCAACAGTTTTCTTTGACCAAACATATCCTAACTACAGAAATAGCACAGAAACAACATGTGACCTGACTCAACGCATCTACCTGGGCGGACGCAGACCAAGAACACTATACTTCTGGATTCATTCCAGCGGTTATGCATGACAACACAATTCAAGCGGATGGTCTTTGACAAAGCAAGAAAACTATAAATTTTATCAAATGCGGTGTCGGGTCAGGGACAAAAAAGAAAAAAACATTTTTTTTGTCTCTCTGAACTTGACACATGTACAATTGCTGCAACACAGTGATGATAGTGGTCTCTTGTTTAGAGAACTGCTAGCCAGAGACTCAACTAATATGTCGTCACATGTGGTAGAGTGGCCTGTTCTCAACAATTGTACCTCTCAGATTCATCCATGATGTACATTTTGGTGGGCATCTTTTTTTTGGAAATGGGACTTTTATTAATTTCAAGAAATTAAATCGAGATGATACAACGTCTTAAACAAATCCCGGCCTCTACCCTGAAGCACACAACCTTTAATAGTTCAAAAAAGCCACACACACTAATGACTAAGACTAGACTGCCATCCATGCGCCTGGGAAAAAAACTCCTTGGCCACCCGCTCCAAGAACTGAGATGCCGCCACAAGCACCTCCTGCGAAGAAGGCCGTTGCAAGATAGCCCACGTACGGAGCCAATGCGTGATCGCGAAGAGTACCTGCAAAAAAGAAGAGCGTTTGTTTTCAAAAACTACTACATTTCTGCAGAGCCGGATAGACCAACACAAGGCTGCCGCGCCAACAAGAACAAGTGATTTAAATTCTTTTGATATTCCATTCAGCCATCCTCCAAAAACATTATTTATACTAGTTGGTTTCGTTAGACACCCAAGCCGCTTGGACCGTAGCCTGTACCATCCTCGTAAAATGATAATCAAGGAACAAATGTTGTATCGTCTCATTTTCTTGACAGAAGCAGCACTTTAGGGATCCTTGCCAGTTTCGTTTAGCCAAGTTATCTTTAGCGAGGACAACGCCCCACCTGAGATACCAAAGGAATATTTTGATTTTGAGAGGTATTTTTAATTTCCATAACCTCTTGTTGGCATTAGGTATGTTCTGGTTGATCAATCACCGATAGTGTGATTTCACCAAGAAGACACCTTTGTGGTCCAAGTCCCACTTGAACTCATCATTCTCCTAACTAAGCTTGATCGGTGCAAGGCGAGTGACATGGTTATTCCACATTGTTAGGTTATTGCCAATTAGGTCTCTACGCTAGGATAGATTAGGTGTTGGTGAAGCAAGCACCTCCTCCACCGTATCCTGGTTGTCCTAGTGATGTTAAAAAGTTATGGGTATTGTTGTTGTAAAGATCTGTTTCCTAGCCACATGTCTTCCCAAAATATTATATGTGTCCCATTTTTTATACGAATGTTCGAATTTGAGGAAATCCCTTTTAACTTTCATCAGACTTACCCAAAAATGAGAACCTCCGCTTTTGCAATGGCTAAGCAAGGCGATATTTTTGAGTTCTAGATTTTGTATCCCTAAACCCCCCTGTTCTTTGGGTTGGCACAGGATATCCCACTTTGCTAGACAGTATTTCCTTTGTGTTTGTCGCTCTGCCAGAAGAAGCGTGATCGAAAGTAATCCAACTTTTTTTTGAAATCCTTCTGGAATCTCAAAGAAGGACATCATGTATAATGGGAGGCTGCTGAGAACGGAATTGATCAAAGTTAACCGACCCCAAGTGGAGAGGTTTTTACCTTTCCAGCTACTATGGCGTTTTTCAAACCGTTCTTGACCACCCGCTTTACCTTCTTCTGATCAGTTGGGTGTGCTTGAATATATTTTGCCAGGAGAGGATTATAGTTGGATCCAGATATGTGCCTACTTCTTCCTCGTCTCATGGCTTGGACTCATTTCACAATCCCTTGCTATGAGGTAGACAATAGTCGCTTATTAAGCACTCGCACAATTTCTCTCAAGTTTGCCACAACACAGTTAAAACTGTTGTGCCACACTGATCCGAATAAGCTTGCCGCAAAATTACAGCTTGACTACACCAATGAGCCATCTGAGCCCTATACATGGCAGATGTAGTGGAACTCAGCTAGAAGGTACAATTCTGTGGCAGAGGGACAAAACAGTTGCTGTGTGGCCATCCTCTCCTTGTTAAGTCCATAGACACCCAAGGTCTTTGGTTGCTCAGGTTGAATCCGAACAAGTAATCTGATCCAGACTGCTCGGTGTCCATGCAGAATTTGTGTGCACAGCATCTGATTTCGACACCAGATGCTTCCAATAGTTTTTGTCCAGGTTTCTTGCTCTCTCCAGTGGCGGCTTTTGGCATTGCTTGGGTTTATACATGGCTCACAACAATTGAAACGGGAGCTTGCATCCCATTCTCTGACGTTTCCCAACCCCAATATTGTTTTCTACATGCTTTTTTTTCTCCACATGGCATTTCGAAACATCAATGGACCTTGCTTCTGTATATAGTATCTAGCTTGCGAGCACGTTGGCAAGGAACCCTATGGCTCTTATATAAGAGTTCAGTCTCTTATATAATTCAGGAGGATAGGATCAAGACACATATGGGTCTGGTACTGAGTTAATAGCAATTGTAGATGGGGCACCTACCTCCCATAAAGAAAAAGCATCTGAAACTGGTAGGAGTATTATTCGGTTATATCTTTCACTCATAATTGGTTAAGGTTGTTAAATTCATTCATCAGGGCAGGTGAGCCTTTATTGAACAGGGTCTCATATGAATGAAATCCACATGCACCTCTTGATCTCGCTCCGGCCCCATCGGGGATTCAATGCAACTCAAGTTGATATATGCCAGCAAGCCAGCAAAACTGCACTCCTCAACACATCATGCATCTCAGGCAGAGAAACTTGCATGCTTGCAAACATAACGCACAATCATTACAAAGAGAAAACAATAAACTGATATTGACAGGAGTGTATTCAACTTTATATATATTTCACTAATGCACAACAATGTCTCATTTGAATGAAATCCACGTACGTGCACCTCGCTTGATCTCGCCCCTACCAGGGATTCAACGAAACTCATGTCAATATTTTTCTTTGATAAGTCTTAGGGGTGGGAGGGGGGGGATCCCCACCTTATTATCATTAATTTGTCTCTTAGAAGCCTGGAGTTTTTAGTACAATCGTTACATTTTACATAGCTGAAACTAAAATGGAACACCAATTTCATCAAAAAAAAATGGAACACCAAGCGTCTCTGATTTTTCTGTCCTTCTTTGGCAGTCTAGCGTTCCAAAGTGCAGCCTCGGACTTGCATGCCGAAAGGGTCGCAGTTAGTGTCATCCTATCATTTCTAACGACGGCGTTGTTTCTTTGTTTCCAAATGTGCCAGCAGCATAGCATCAAGAGGGTTCTGAAATGATTGCGAGGGATGTTAGCCGGGTTCGCAATTTCCCGCAGCTTCTGAATGGACCAATCCAGTTGTGTCGAATTTGAACAGCATCCCAGAATTGACGTGCTGCGGTGCATCAAAATATGATATAAGCGGGCGTCTCCTCCGATGCTTCGCATATGTCGCAAGTGGTGTTGTGACAATGTCATCTACTCCTATCCTGATTAAATTGCTCTTGCACTGAATACGTCCTTGTGACAGCAGCAACGCAAAGAAACAGACCCTTGACGGCGCCTTATGGTGTTATTGGATCCTTGGCCACGCTTCTGTAGTTTCGGTGGCATCTAAAGTTTAGGTGCTCTAGTCAGTCAGTCAACCAGTTACACTATCGAATGCCATGTTCTGTATCCCCAAAATGTTTAGTATAGACAACATGACTAAAGGAGCATGTATCCTTCTCTTTCATTTTGAAACTGCGTGTATATGTTCTGGAAATAAAAAAGCATCATCTACAAACATTAGACAAACGGTCGCAAACCTAGCCTTGGCTGGTTTTGGTCTGAAAGCATTTGCAGGTACCACCTTATTTTCTTATAATGTTTTGGCACTACTCACTCTCACGGGTTTTGAGTAATATAGTAGGTAAATATAATATTGTGTGTAGTAATAATATACTTGGAAATAGTACGCATGTCATAATTCACCACTAGACATCACATGCCTTGACGTACAAGGGCATTCCATATAGACACCTATATATTGTGGCGCTTCAGTTTGTTTAAACAGGCAGCATGCCGGGCCCTTGGATTGGAGAATATGAATGATAAATAATCCAAAGGTCTTTATCTAAAAAAAAAATAATCCAAAGGCCAATATAGTTAGGAATAGGAAACATGAGAAAATCAACTGAAACCATGGTTGGGGAACAGTCTGCGTCATGGTACTGAAGTGCGTCGAGGAGCTAGTGGTCCTGTTACAGCATTTACATGGCAGTGGTCTAGAGGCAGAGGTCCATCTCAGTGAAGGGGATGCTGTCCATAATGTCCATTTGCTGATAGACGTCCATCTCGATGAAGGCTACAACCTGCCGAGTTTGTATCGCCACCGTCATCAGAAGTACTAGACTACTTGTCTACTCTTCCTGCTAAGCCTAATGCCGGTAGGACAGGAGGAGAGTGTTGCGTGAACTTTGTTGTATCATGACCAGTCTGCATGCTGTATAAAGCTGGTAGGCTAGCTGGCTACAATTGGCAGAATCATGTATGAACTGAACAACATTAAGAATTACTTTCTTTAAAAAAAAAAAGACATCAAGAATTACTAATCCTGATCTCGCTATTCTTCTTGTCGCCCCACGTCTTGTTTCATCCTCCTCCTTCCCTGTTACATGTTCACATTAGCAGGTCTAGGATCTCCTCACCCGTGGGGATCTTGATCGATGGTCACCTTCGCATAGCTAATGGGTCCATCGGGTCCATTCTTGCACTTGCATTTGTAGGAGATCACCTCCGTGTACATGCCGGACAACAAGCACCTCCTTTTGCAAGGATGTGTAGCCAGCGTAATCTTATTCGTCGTCAAAAAAAAAAAAATCAATGAAAATGACCGATACTGTGGGGATCTTCCCCACAGTTTTTTTCAAAAAAAAAAAAAAACGCCCAACAAAGGTTGGTTAGCTTGGTGTGCATGCATGCCCATGTCAGCGAGGATCTCTGTCAGCTGTCTCTTGTCCGTGATAAGCAATAATTAATATGAACACAACATGATGCTCTCGAGATTGTCGTCGAACTAACTTGATTGCCGGAGCTTGTAAACTCGATTACCAGTTCTAAACCTGTACAGTGATAAATGTAGTAGTATCATAACAGTTCACTAATTTATTGGGAATCACCTCTCATCATAAGGTACTCAGTGATTTCCCTTCTCTCTCTTTTTCTTCTTTGAGCACCACCGAGACATGACATCTGTCACAAACCGGATCGATTTGGGATGGAAGTGACACGTCGGCGGCGATGTTCACGGCGGCGGCGGCAATCAGGATTGCCGGAGGAGGGTCAGGCGCAGGCGGCAATCAGGATTGCCGAGGGCGCAGGCGGCAATCGGGGTTGCCGGGGCGCTGGGGCGGCAATCAGGGTTGCCGGGACTGTTGGAGAAGAAGAAGGAAGAAGAGGAGGGCGGCGGCGAGGTGGCGCGACCTGCGGTGGCGGCTTGGGGCGGCGGCGCACGTGGGTGAGAGGGAGGGAGAGAGAGCCTAGGGCTGGAGAGCTGAAGCTGTTGGGTGTTACCCTTTAATTTTCTTCTTGATTGCAAACGATTACATGCCCCTTGTATTTATAGTCCGAGGGAGACTTGCTTGCTAATAAGGATCTAGAGATTTCCTTATAGATTGGAATACCTCTTTTACAAGCAATTTTATTCCTATCTTTTATTTCCTAAATACTCTTTACTTAACGAAGAAGCTGATGACTCCGGCCCCATCGGGGATTCAGTTAATGCAACTCAAGTTGATATATGCCAAGCCAGCAAAACTGCACTCCTCAACATAGCATGCATCTCAGGCAGAGAAACTTGCATGCTTGCATACATAACGCACAATCATTACAAAGAGAAAACAATAAACTGATATCGACAGGAGTGTATTCAACTTTATATATATTTCACTAATGTACAGCAATGTCTCATTTGAATGAAATCCACGTACGTGCACCTCGCTTGATCTTGCCCCTACCAGGGATTCAACGAAACTCATGTCAATATTTTTCTTTGATAAGTCTTAGGGGTGGGAGGGGGGGGGGGGGATCCCCCACCTGATTATCATTCATTTGTCTCTTAGAAGCCTGGAGTATTTAGTAAAATCGTTACATTTTATATAGCTGAAACTAAAATGGAACACCAATTTCATCAAAAAAAAAAAATGGAACACCAAGCGTCTCCGATTTTTGTGTCCTTCTTTGGCAGTCTAGCTTTCCAAAGTGCAGCCTCGGACTTGCATGCCGAAAGGGTCGCAGTTAGTGTGATCCTATCATCCCTAAAGACGGCGTTGTTTCTTTGTTTCCAAATGTGCCAGCAGCATAGCATCAAGAGGGTTCTGAAATGATTGCGAGGGATGTTAGCCGGGTTCGCAATTTCCCGCAGCTTCTGAATGGACCAATCCGGTTGTGTCAGAATTTGAATAGCATCCCAGAATTGACGTGCTGCGGTGCATCCAAAAATGATATAAGCGGGCGTCTCCTCCAATGCTTCGCATATGTCGCAAGTGGTGTTGCCATCTGCTCCTATCCTGATTAAATTGCTCGTGCACTGAATATGTCCTTGTGACAGCAGCGACGCAAAGAAACGGACCCTTGACGGCACCTTATGGTGTTATTGGATCTCTTTCTGTGGCCATGCTTCTGTAGTTTCGGTGGCATCTAAAGTTTAGGTGCTCTAGTCAGTCAGTCAGTCAACCAGTTACACTATCGAATGCCATGTTCTGTATCGCCAAAATGTTTAGTATAGACAACATGACTAAAGGAGCATGTATCCTTCTCTTTCATTTTGAAACTGCGTGTATATGTTCTGGAAATAAAAAAAGCATCATCTACAAACATTTGACAAATGGTCGCAACCTAGCCTTGGCTGGTTTTGGTCTGAAAGCGTTTGTAGGTACCACCTTATTTTCTTAATGTTTTGGCACTACTCACTCTCATGGGTTTTGAGTCATATAGTAGGTATATATAATATTGTGTATAGTAATAATATACTTGGAAATAGTACGCATGTCATAATTCACCACCAGACATCACATGCCTTGACGTACAAGGGCATTCCACATAGACACCTATATATTGTGGCGCTCCAATTTGTTTAAACAGGCAACATGCCCGGCCCTTGGATTGGGGAATATGAAGGAAAAATGATCCGAACGCCAATATACTTCGGAATAGGAAACATGAGGAAATCAACTGAAACCATGTTTTGGGAACAGTCTGCATTGTGGTGTAGTGGTACAGAAGTGCGTCCAGGAGCTAGTGGTCCCGATACAGCATTTACATGACAGTGGTCTAGAGGCAGAGGTCCATCTCAGTGAAGGGAATGCTGTCCATAGCGTCCATTTGCTGATAGACATCCATCTCGATGAAGCCTACAACTGCGGAGTTTGTATCGCCATGGTCGTCAGAAGTACTCGACTACTTGTCTACTCTACCTGCTAAGCCTAATGCCCATAGGACACACTACTACATAAACGACTTCTCTTCTCGACCCCAAAAACGTGGTTACTCCCGGTTCGAAATTGAACGGGGAATAAAGGTACTTTTATTCCCGGTTCGAGTCCCCAGCCGCCGCATCGGCTCTTAGCTCTACTCGCCGCATTGGCTGCCGCAGGAAGGAGAGGACGGAAGCAGGCAAGCAGCGGAGGCGGTGGCGGCGCCGTCGCAGCGGCCAGCAGCGCCTGCGTCACGTAGCCTCCCCTCGGTCCTCCCCAGCTCTCCCCCTCGCCCCCGGGCCAGCGGCCTGCACGGCGGCGCGACCTGCGCCCAGCCCTAGCGGCCGACGCCGGGCGGCAGCGGTGACGCCGCGACAGCGGGTTCTCTGCAGGCTGCAGTAGAGCAGCAGCACCCTCTTGCGGTCCGGCCCTCCTAGTCCCAGCTCGAGCTCCGACTTGAAGGTCGAAGAAAGGTGAGCACAGTCAGATCCATTGAGTAATAATTGGAGTTTTCATTTTCTAATTGGAGTTTTCATTTTCTAATTGAAGAAAGCTCGAGCTCCGACGGGAATGTGGAGTTTGTTGTCAATCTAAAGGGGCTCGACATTGAGGTCATCCAGCAGTCCTATACAGTGTGTTGTTGCCTGTCGAGAAGAAAGGATTCTTTTTTCATTTTGGCCACCGAAGTGTGAGCCTGTGTAATCGGGATATGTAATAGCACCTTAATATGTAATTGAGACATGTATGAACACCTTAATATGTAATCGAGACTGTATGAACACCTTAATATATGTGTGCATTATTATGTGTATATATTAGTTCTAATCCCCAATCGAATAAGAATTTAAATGAAATCAAGAATTAAATTGAAATCAGGAATTGCAATCAAAAAAAAAACAACCCTTTACTCCCGGTTGGTGGTACCAACGGGGAATAAAGGGCAGGACCTTTATTCCCCGTTGGTACCCCCAACCGGGAATAAAGGTCCTATCTTTATTCCCGGTTCGTCTACCTTTACTCCCCAACCCATATTCCCGGTTCTATAACCGGGAATAAAGACCCAGATGAGCTGGGAATAAATGTCGTTTGTGTACTAGTGACAGGAGGAGAGTGGTCATAACAGAGTGTTGCGTGAACTTTACTGTATCCTGACCAGCCTGCGTGCTGTATATAGCTGTTAGGCTAGCTGGCTGCTGCAATAGGCAGAATCAGGTATGAACTCAACAGCATTAAGAATTACTAATCCTGCCGTCGCCATTCTTCTTGTTACCTATGACTTGTTCATCCTAGCAGAACACCCAACACCAAGCAAAGGGCTCAGCGTGCGGCAGACTGCACAGCTGTGGGGATAGTGTGCTCCATCACACAAGCCGATGTAACGTGCATGTATAGGACCTCCTCACTGGCGGGGATCTTGATGGTCGCGGTGGCATAGCTAGTGGGTCGTTCGGGTCCATTCTTTCACTTGTATGTGTAGAAGATCAGCTCCGTGTACAGGTCGAGGACAGCAAGCACCTCCTTGAGCAAGGATGTGTAGCCAGCGAAGTCGTATCCGTCGCATAGTTTTAAATAGCGGGCTAAAGGTGTTTAGCGGTTTGCCTCTAAAACAGCTATAGCGGAGCTAATAGCAGGCTATAGCGGCTAAATTGTACATGAACAGAAATAGCGGCACCCTACCTCGAAAGGCTATAGCAGGCTATAATGCGGGCTATAGCGGGCTATTTAAAACAGGGCCGTCGTCGACATCCAGGAGAGGTTGGCTAGGTCGGTGTGCATATGCTTGCCCAGGTCAGTGAGGATGTCCGACAGCTTTCTCTTGTCTCTAATAATCAATAATTAACATAAGCACAATATTATGCTAGGATGGGGCAAATCTGCATCACAGCTAGTTACCAATATTAACCCTTTCCCTTTTAAATTTTCCATTTTTTATTTCACCCTACCTTGTGCAGTGTAGTCATTTTGGGCTGAGCCTTGATGTGTAAGCAACACTGACCGCGTTGGACATGCCACTCATCAGGTCTACAGATACTAGCTACCTAGAATCAAAAATGCATCCATCACCGAGTGGTATTCCTGGTCTTTAGCAAACTGTTAGGGCTTACAACCCTCGTACTTTTGCAGATCGGTCTGCGTTCCTTATGCTTCCTTTTCCTATGTCTTGTGCAACGTTGCTTCGGTTGATCATCTCTTATTGTCTACATGCTCTCTGTTGAGTACATAACCATCACACACGCTATTTAACAAGGAATAGCGCTAGAAAAAATTAAAATAAAATGAAACTAACGCTTTTTGTTGCTCATTTTGGTGAAGTTGGCTTGTATATATATTTTATACATATATTTGTACCATACTTCGCTCATCCAACTGATGGTTGGTGGAGCATATGACAAGTATTGATTCCCAAACAGTAATAACACGCGCACCTTTATATGCATCATATATCTGATTCTTCTTATCATAATTTTACAAATTGAAACTTTTTGAGATCGAGCGCTGTTCTCACAATGTTGCATTGCTACAGAAACACAAATGATTTTTTAGACGTGCCTTATTTTTTCATACGGCTGGATCCAGAAACCACGTGTACAAATGGTTTGATAATACATATAGCCCCTCGAAGTCGATTTACCATTATAATTGAACATAATATTACTAAGGGACGTTTGCAAATTTGTGAATGCCTCCTTATGTTAAATTTGATGCATGGAAGCGTGGGAACTTCATCCCAATTTTGGTGATCATCGGATCAAGGGAAAAAGCAACCAAGCTTGTAAAGGAAACTTTCAAAAAGCGAACAAATTAAATGCAACTACACATGTTCAAAGTTTTCCTAAACTCTAGGATACCATAACTTGTAATCTTGCTCCCTCTCTCACGTGGATATGCCAACGCATTCATCTAGACAAACATGGCGATGTACACTGCAACAAATGCAGTGGTGGCACGTGGTCAACACAATTCACCAGTGAACCAATGAAGCAGGTGTGTGCAAAATAAAGACAAGAGAATCATTTCCTATTGAACTGGGGTGGACTTGTATTCAAATCTGGTTTGCCACAGCACATATAGTTCTAGCTCCTTTCTTGATGTTTCCAAATTCGCATGGGCTTACACCATATATTTGGTTTACTCAATGTATCCTCCATTTAGGTAATCACACCAAGCTTTGATGTTCTAACATGCATGTTCAATACGAAATGGTATATACCTTGGTGATACCAAACTGTGGATATAATAATATGGAATTGTTGGAATTTTTGTCAATTATGTCTGGTCAAGATGGAGGGGTTTATCTGTGGTGATATTGATACTGCCTTGGTTTACAGTCACTGCTATATATATGTATGCAGCTTTGTGGTATGCAATTGAAGCTGCTCTTTACCGTGATTTAAAAGCACTAATTTCTGAGAACTTAGTTTTCAATAGATGTTATTATTATAACATTAGGTTTTGGTTCAAATAAAAAATACAAGTGGTAAAAGGTGTGCAAAGATTGGAGAGTCAAAATGATGTGATCCATTTATAGAAGCTCCAAGGCTTAAGTAGAGTTAATTGTGCACACGATTGATAAAAACCAGATGGTTGGGACCAGGTGAGCTTGTGATGCTAATCCCGATGAGACTCACTAGTAAATATGTTTCAGATTCTTCCAGAGTATTCAAAAGAATAATGTTCTTGGTTAAAGTAACAATTAATACTCTTAAATTAGAATAAAAATGTTCCCATTTCATTAGAAAATGTTCTACCTTTAGGAAAGAAGTACAATGTTTCCAAATTCATGAGTAGAATGTTTTTGCTACATAGAAAAACATTCCGAGATGAGGAGAAGAATGTTATATGTTCCTAAAAACCTATTCAGGAATCAAAAAGAACATGTTTCTAGATTTACGAGAATGAAAAGAAAAATGCTCCATCTTCACGAGAAGAATGTTTTAGTTTCACAAGAAAAAGCAAAATGTTCTAGTTTTACAAGGAAATCTTCCAAAATTTATCAGGAAATGTTCATGGTTAAGGAAAAGAATATGCAAAGTACTGGATTAAAAAAATTAAATTAAGTAAAAGAAAATTGATGACATAAACTTGAAATGAAATTAAATAAAATGAAATGTGAATAGTAAATTTTGCATGGCCCTACTAGGCCTATACTACAGAAAAATGGGCAAATGTTGTAAAAGAAACATGTACACATGGGTGGGTGGAAGGAAATTTATTTCTACAAGCATAGAGGCTAAGGTTTCCTTCACGCATCTGCCTGGGCCCAAGGAGAGGTCTGGTATTACCATCCAAACCCTATTGTTGCCTTTCAGCATGATGGAAAGATGCAAGGTGTTATGTTTCAGCCTAGGATGTGTGCTTAGCGACTTTAAGTGACTACTTTGAATTTGTTCTTTGACCAGGGACCATCTGATTTCTTCCACTCAAAAGTACTCGGAGCCGACTAGAGCATCGGTGACTCTGGACATGATTTTCAACACGAAAACAACTACCAGCTGGTTAGATGTGTCAGGATGCAACTTTTTAGTCAATGCCCATCGAGTAGTCTCGGGCCAAAAACGTAACCCAATATATATCTGGCTTGCAAAAATTATTGTTCCAACAATTATGTGTCATGTTTGGACCAACAAAAAATGTTGTTTTTTGGCCTTACCAACAATTATTGTTCTGGAAGGTTTATTATTTGCATCTCCCCTCTTATAAGATATAAGATATGTAATGTAACATACAGAACGTTATGTTACTAGATTAAATAATTAAAGCACCGTGCCATTCCATTTCCGTGTACTATATTCTGGAAATAAAGAAAAAAAAGCATCATTGATGAACATTTTTGCCAAAAAGGAAGGATCAAGCCTTGGCTGGTTTGTGGTTTGGTCTGAATGTATTTGCAGGTTCCGACCTCAATTTGTTAATAATGTTTTGCCACTGCTCACTAACATCCACCATATGCCTTGACATTAATTAGTAGTAGGAAATATAGTACGGATGTCAATACACCACAAACCACCATCACTACAGGAATCGCGTGCTTTGCCGAGTGCGGAGCGCACTCGGCAAACGCTTGAACGCACTCGGCGAACCCTTTTCCGAGTGCCAAACTCGGCGAACAGCACTTTCGGCAAAGATTGACTCGGCAAACGAATCTTTGCCGAGTGCCAAATGTTTGGGCAGTTGGCGAAGGGTTCGCCGAGTGCCATGTCAGTGCTCGGCGAACTCGGCGCCGACCGTTAAATATGGAAGGTTCTTTGCCGAGTGCCGAGCGTCGGGCACTCGGCAAAGTTTTGAATATTTTAAAACTTTGCCGAGTGCGGACCTCAGCACTCGGCAAAGTATTTATTTTACGAAAAAACAAAATATAGTTTGCGAAAGTGCGGTGCAGATGGCACTCGGCAAAGTTATGGTCATTTTGCCGAGTGGCAGCTCAGACTCGGCAAATCTGCCATTCCAGCTGCAGGGTGCCCAGCTTTGCCGAAAGTGCCGACACTCGGCAAAGCTGGGAGTTTTTTTTTTTTTGCTGCTGTTTACGTTGATTGTTGCTGCAAATACACGTATACATATACCATAAGCATTCATATATACACATAGACCACATATATCACCAATTCACATATATAATCCACATATCTCACAAACTCACATATATAATCCACATATATCACAAATTCACACATATAGTCCACAATCCAAACGAAATCCAACATGTCCAACAACCAAACATATTCTAACATGTCCAACATCGAAACGAGATCCATCACAAAGTGCAACATGTCCAACATTCATGAAATATAGCAAAACAACTTCAAATTGTCCCAAATTCTCCACATGACATGTAACTACTGTACTAATGCCACACAAAAAATATGGGACGAAAAATCAAAAAAAATTAATGGTTTGCCGAGTGCCAGGAAGGACACTCGGCAAAGACCCTGTTTGCCGAGTGCGTATACGCTTGGCACTCGGCAAAGTGTTGCTAGTTTGCCGAGTGTCTAACGTCGGACACTCGGCAAAGGTGACGGAGAACGTGGCCGTTTCATCCTGTTATCCTTTGCCGAGTGTAATATTTTGCCGACGGTCTAGCACTCGGCAAATATATTGTTTTCCGAGTGCTATACATCGCCGACAGCCAGGCACTTTCGGCAAAGTGGTCTTTGTCGAGTGCTCAGTTTGGCACTCGGCAAAGACGCTCTTTGCCGAGTGCCCGACTTTTGCCACTCGGCAAACCTCTTAGCACTCGGCAAAGAAGCGGATTCCTGTAGTGCATATGCCTTCGAGCCATTCCATAGACAACTATATATATTGTAGCACTCCAATTCGTTTAGCGCGCAGCAAGCCCTTTAGACTCGGTAAAGAAGGAACAATGATCCAAAGACGTGTACAATGCACTAGTACATGTGTTCATATATAGGAATAGGAACAGGAGACATGAGGAAATCAACTGAAAACTTGTTATAGAAAAATTCTGCCTGGAGGCTCTGATGTGCAACAATCCTAGGAATAATAGGGAACTGTTCGATGCATCGAAGAGCAATTAGTTCAGTAATTGGATTCCTAGTGTTGGCTCCGTCCCTGACATACAGAATGTTACGAGGCAGCTGAGATATGGGGTCATTGGATTCCTTTTCCTTTACTAGACTAAATAACTAAAGCAGCATGCATGCCATTTCGATTTGCCTGTATATGTTCCAGAAATAAAGAAAAAAAAGCATCGTCGACAAACATTTTTGACAAAAAGGAAGGATCCAGCCTTGGCTGGTTTGTGGTTTGGTCTGAATGTGTTTGCAGGTCCCACCTCATTTTCTTAATGTTATGGCACTGCTCACTAGCTCTCATGGGTTTTGAGCCATATATATAATATATTATCGTGTGTAGTAATACTAGGAAATGAAGTACAGATATCAATACACCACCAACCACCATGTGTGCCTTGACGAGGAATTCCATAGACAACTATATATATTGTGGCACTCCAATTCGTTTTACAGGCAGCAAGCTAGCCCCTTAGACGGGGGAAACAAGGAACAATGATCCAAAGGCATGTACAATGCACTAGTACAATGTGTACATAGGAATAGGAACAGGAGACATGAGGAAATCAACCGAAAACTGGTTGCTGAAAAAATCTGCCGGGAGACCCTGTCGTGCAACAATCCTAGGAATAATAGGGAACTGTTCCAAGCATGGTCGAGCAATCGGTTCAGAAAAGTCATGTAGATGGATGCCCCGTGGTCTAGACTCTGGAGGCAGGGGTGAGGACCGTGTCCATCACGTCCTTTTGCCAACAGACGGCCGTTGTGAGATAGTGTGCTCTGGGTAATAGGTCACGCAGCAACAAGCGATGGGTTCTTCTCCTCCAGATTGCACAGAAACAAGCGACGAGCAAGGATGTGTAGACATCGAACAGAGATTACCTCAATGTGCAAGCATGCCCCGGTCATGGAGGACCTCTCTAGCTGTCATGTCTTCTATCGAATCAATATTTAAAATAGAGTAAAATACAAGAATAGGCCAACTTGTGCTGTTGTCTCACTCTGGCCCATCAACTCTGATGGGTGAAGACAAATACACACAATAACTGGATACCTAGGTAGGTTTAGGTCACTTATTAGATTATTTGCATTTCAACTTTCCTTCTATGAATTGTGAATTAGCTTAATTGATTGAGGTTTTTCCTAGTGTTGAATTGTCTCTCCAAGAGTTTACATAATACTCCCGGCTATTGCCTATCACCAAGCACATGGCCTGTGCCTATTATTATTTGCAAACACTGTAAAATATCTTTATAAAAGCAAAGCAAAATACACAGCACCGATCAAGAAAGATATATATGACTGGGACCAGCTTTGACGTACCTGCAGTGCTGAGCCAAACGTGAGTTCCCTTACACTGCAAACATGGGCCAAGGGTTGTATTATATACATTTAGTTTCATCTTTCACTACTGTTTATTTAGTTTCTTTCAGTCATTTTGCTAAAAATATTTATTATATTCATTCCGACAACAGCTCTTGGTGTGATGGTGACTTGCACTTGCACCACCCTGAGTCGAGGCCCGAGCGTCCCTCCGTCTTGTGTGGGTCAACTAGAGCACTAATTGTTTTTGATCTAGATGCAGAGACACAATCTGTTTCGGTTTCTATACCAGCACGAGCCTGTTAGAAATCTTGTCTAGAGGGATTAGCTCACCCTTGAGGGTATCAACAGTTCTATGTCAAAGTGGGGAAGGCTTGATGGTCATAGTTCAGACATTAGGAGACTTGGTGATTATGCTGCTGGGCTACATAATCTCTTGAAAGGAGATGTATGCTATTACCAACCTGAAATATTCAATCGTAGTTTGGTTGTTTTCAGGTGCATCCTTAAAATGAAGCCATGATGTTAGCACAGGTACTATATACTGGTAAGATATGTAATAACAAATGATTTTAGGCAGCTGTGGTGGGGTTAGTGGATCACTTTTCTTTTTGACTAGGCTTCTGTACTTTCGGTGGCATCCAAACTCAGGGTTCTCTAATCAGCCAATCAACGAAAATGTGTTTTGTGCCGTGCTTTGTATCGCCGAAACCTTTAATACACAACTTAATTAAAGCAGTGTTTAGTTTCAAATTACCTGTAGATGTTATGGGAATAAATAAAGATGAAACATTTCACAAAAAGGATGTAATAATTTAGCCTTAGGCTGGTCTGGTGTGAATATGTTTTGACACTACTGCTCAGTCTCATGGGGTTGGAGTCATATTTATATAATACATTATCGTGTCTAGTAATACTATAGGAAATAGTACTCATGTCAATACACCACCAACCACCAAATGACTTGAGGTACGAGGCATTCCATACACACCTATATATTTGTGGCCTTCCAAATTCGTTTAACACGGGCAGCAAAGGGTGGCCCTTAGAGGCTTAGACTCGGGAAAGAAGGAAAACGTATCCACAGACCAATATACAATGCACCAGTACGTCTACATCGGAATAGGAAACATGAGGAGATCAACCGAAACCTCGTTGCAGAAACCATCATCGAAGGATGGAAGTGCCACCGAAATGTTAGCAGTAGGAGACTGTTTTGTGCATCGAGTTGCAGCTGGTACTGATATAGCATGCACGAGTCCGTGGTCAGTACGCAGGGGTCATCTCGGCTTGACGGGGAAGTTTCACATTCATTTCCTGATAGTCGTCCTCCATAAGGTACAGTGTGCACAGCTTTGGAAATTGGAATAGTGTGCTCCATCACACGAGGACTACCTTCAGTTGTCCCATGCGCACAGCATGATGATAGCTTAGGAGATTCTTAATTTAGAACCACGTCTGATGGGTGAAGAGGAGTACAGACGCAATTGGGAACCTAATAGGCAGTTTCAGATCACTTATATTAGATTATTTGCATTTCACCTTCTCTTCTTTGCAGTCTGACTTGACTTAGTTCAATGATTTTTTACTAGCTTTTATTGTTTTTTTTGAGGGATACTAGCTTTTATTGTTGCTCCAAGAGATACACCAACTCTGGTTGGATAATCCGATCGTTTCATCGATGATCCTGTCAGCAAGTATGATGGTTCTAATGATGATCCTGCACGTATTTCGTGTGTATCTCACAGGTAGTTTAAAAAACCCGTAAATTAACTTGGGTCACGGGCGTGGTTTTGGCTATATTGACCGCATCTTTTGGTGTAACTGGTTATTCTTTGCCTTGGGATCCAATCGGTTATTGGGCACTCAAAATCTTGAAAAACTTTGCTGGACATTGCCTATCGTGAAGCACATGTCCTTTAGTTGCCTACCATTGCTTCCAAGCAATGTATAATATCTTAGAAAGGCAAAGCAAAATACGCACTCTAGTAACTGGTCAATCTACCGTAGAAAGGGAATTAGATTAGTTGAAAAAATTTATCCTTCAATTCAATATAACCTGGGAAAAACTTGCTCCTAGAGGCAACACTCTTACTATTAAGTGTAATATGGAATGGAATAGTCACCCTATTTTTATGTTCCGAGCAGTGACTACAATATTGAAAAAAAACTCTGTTGAGCAAACTAGTGATGCTTTGGCTACCAAAGATCAGAAGTTTGACAACATTAATCAATCACATGCCGTGTGCAGTGTAGGGTGTTTGGGGCGACACCTGACCGTGTTGGACAGAAATCAAAAACGCATCCATGACTGAATGGCATTACTAGCCTTTAGCAAGCTGGCTCACACGAAATTTGCAGCTCGGTCTCAAGAATTGGTTAAGTCTGCTTTCCTTATGCTTCCTATTCTTATGTATTGTACTAAATCCCTTCGGTTCATCATATCTTCTTGTCTACGCGGTCTCTGTTTGCGTACGCAACCATCACATATGCTCTATTTTCAAAGGAATATGCAGTCAACGAATACAATGAAATGGAATATCATGCTTTTGTTTGCGCATTCAGCTGAAGTTGGCTAGTATATTATATAGAGATATAGATGGAGAATACTATGATCATCCAAGTGATGCATGGTTGGTGAAGCACAGGAATTAATTGATTCCCGAGCAGTAATAATACATGCACCTTATATATGCATGATATATATAGGACTCTTCCAAGCATAATTTTTGAACTGAAACTTATTCAGTGCTCTGTTCCCATTGTTGCAATGCTACAAAAACAAATTGATTTTTAGAGTGTCTTATTATTTCTTCATACGGTTGCATATAGAAACTGCTGTAGAATTGGTTTGAGAGATAACCCCTGGTCGTATTCCTAAGGAACAATTCGAATCTATCAATGCCTCCTTATCTTGACATTTGATGCATGAAGCATGCATGGTAGTAAGAATTTTAGTTAACTTGGTCCCAATTTTAGTGATTATTGGATCAAGGAAAAATGCAACCAAGCTTATATTGGACACTCTTCTTTTTTTTTAAAAAAAGGAACAAATTAAATACAACCACTCATATACAAAGTTTTCCAAAACTACAGCACAGTTGTCTAGACGAACACAGTGATATAGAAGTGGCACGTGGTCAGGACAGTTTACCAGTGAACCCATGAGCAAGGTGTATAGCTAGCCTCCTCTTGGTGGAGCAAAATTAAGACAAGAGGATTGCTTCCTATTGTACTAGGTGTACATGGACATTTCGTCGTTCACCACTTGAGTTCGTCTCATTAATGGAGAATGCCGTCATAGCCACATGTCCTTGTCTCCATGGGGAAAATACTCACACACACATTCCCCGTAACAAGCAAGACATGATGAGTTCTACAAGCTAATAACATATGACATGGATTTTGGCTATCATGTCCTGCATGTTTACATTACAGTCAACATTGGTTATGATAATTGCTTTGGAAAATCTGCTGACAATTGGCGCCTGACTAGGGTCAATGATCACAATACTTTTTGCAGTAAATCTCCTGCTTACTAGGGTCAATTGGACTAACCTTTTACTATGTTGATGAACAATTAAGCTCAACCCAAATGTATTATTTCTAGCCCTTTCAACTAATTCTTGAATATCTACAGCCTTGTAGCACATACTTGTAGTTTCAACAAATATATAAAAATGCATGTTTTTGGATCCAAAGAAACAAACTACTATTGGTTGTAACTGCACTTGATTCACTACCTCTCGATTCGTCGACCTGGAGGGTGCCTCTGTGTGAGGCCCATGTCCACTCATCCCAACAGATCTGGCAGCTCCCACTGTCGCTACGATGGCATGAGCCACAAGTGCAAGTCACTGGCGGCACAGAGCTATCATGGGAATGACGGCAGCACAAAAAAATGAACTCGGTGTAAGTAGTTCTGGTGGAAACATGATGCGAATGCGGAGGATATTGTATTGTTTTTACGAGCACATGCCCACACACTTTCTTTCCACCAGGTCAAGGGCTGTGAGTTTGTCGCGTGGTCCATTTTTTAAAAAAGTGCCATGACACACATTACATAGATCAAAAACCTTTTGATCTGTATATTTCCTAGTAGTTGCAAACAATAAATCAATGTATGCACTGACTAAAGCAGACACATGCAAGTCACGTTACTGGCACACATGTAAGTCACCTACATGTACTCATGTTACCGGCCACTCACTAATAAATATACACACGCTACACACATGTAAGGAAAATGTACAAAAATACATGGTACTTAATCCAAGTATATAGTTACGAAACTACACGCATGCCAGACTATATCACTGAGCTACTACGCCTAGGACGACACCTCTCCGATCCGCTCGGTGCTCATGCACCACCACAGTGCGGCATCAGCCAACATGGTTTGTGCAAACCACCAGATGCACTAGGTTCTTTTCTTTCTTGTTTTGTGCCCTCTCTGGGCTAGCATCAGTTTTCCACTGCCTGAGCTTCTACATGGTTTGAAATGTCAGCCGATACATCCCATTCCCCTTATGTTTTCCAATCCCAAATTTATTGTCTGCTGGTTTTTTTACCATGACTAGAGAGTATTTGGAAACATCAATCAACCTATCTATTGTATCAGCTGCACGTAGTATATCTAGCATGCTAACTCATGAGAAATGGATCTTAGCCTTCTTTGTATAATCAAGGAGGGGATATTTTCAAGTTCGGCCTGCCATATATAACTTGTTAGCATATATATATGCAGTGGGTGCTCTCAGCTATATATGGGACACTCTATATCATCGACATTGATTGATTTGGTTAATACAACAAAGGCGTAATGAAGTTGTTCTACTGGATCAGGCATGGTCCATATGAAAACCTTATGTATCACATTATTGGGTATCTTGACATCACAATCAAGGGGGAAGATGCAGGAGTCACCCACATTGTACCTCTTGTTTCAGGTCAGGTCCTTTAAAACCTTGGAAATGACATATAGATTTACATGTAGCAAAACACAAAGGTTATCTCTGTCATAAACGCGACGCAAATACGATGAAGGAAACATTATCAAACCAAGAAGAGACACGAGATTTAATGTGGAAAACCCTCCCAATGCGGGAGAGTAAAAACCACAAGCGTCAGTCAGCAAACACTCCTCATTATTATCAAGAGTCCAGTTACATGCCGGTGTGGCGGCTTATAAGAGAATGAATGAATCGTACTCCAGTGGAAACCCTAAGGGTATATGTACCGTACCGGCTTCGCTCCGGCCCTGCCTCTGTCTTTGAACGGGCCTCCGCTTCGCTCCGGCAGAAGCCGGCCTTCCTTGTGGGACTGAATTTGCAACATGCTCAGCAATCTCATGAGCAAAGAACTTGTTTTGCAAAGTACATATACGGCATTGTTTGCACCAACCCTTGAAGAGGAAATTACTTCATCTGTTTTAATCATACAAAATTTTAACGACAGGCTACTACTTACAAAATTTATTGTCATAAAGTATTGACATGTAAACTAAATTGTCAGTCTATTCATATGTTGTTAGTTAATTAAGGGAACTTGTTTCACAGCTGATAAACTATTAAAATAAATGGACAAATGTTTGGAGGCAAGCTAGTTAGGCGAAATCGGAACAAAGAACTAAGGTTTATATACACGGTCTGGTGGATTAAATACATTACAGAAACAAATTCTAGTTTTGTCAGATCCTCTCCTAGGGGTAAGAACTGAGAACAGCACTCAAGGATTGCTTCAATCTCAAAACCATTTGTTTTGAGTTTGAGGTGCAACATTTTCTTCTGTTAGATGTCTTCCATGTATGGCATTCTTCGGTGGACACCAGCTCATCCTGTTTCTTAAACGCGGTAGATGGTCTCTCATTTGAGGAGTTGCTTGGAAATATAGCCCGTTATCACCTAGTGCTTCATGAAATGCACCGGGAGTTTAGATCACATTCTGCCCTGATGTTTCCCAAACCTAGCATTATTCTCTGCATGTCTGTAGCCTTGACTATTTATTTCAGCCTACTACAACTCCTTTGTGCAATACTGACTGTCTTTTATTAGCTATCCAGCCAGCGCCCTTCAATGTGATGGGAGTATATATATATATATATGGATCGGTCATTTTTTGACATTGGGAAAAATACTATTCGGCCCTTCTCACTATCTAGCACCCCCAGTGTCAAACAGCGCCCTTATAAATATATGGATTGATCTTGGACATACGTGTGAACTGCTGAACTGAAGATGAGTTCATCGGTTTCATTATTCACTAGTGCTAAGTTTCATTTATGCAGGATAGTCCAGGCTCCTAGCAGCCTCCTGTCCTACCCTGCTCGGATTCAATGCAATTCAACCGAAATGGACAGTGATAGAGCATACTTTCCTATACCTGATGAACTACGTGTCATATATATCATATTAAGTTGGGCTGAAAAGAAACATTTTTTTTGACCAAACATATCCTCACTACAGAAATAGCATCATGTGACCTCACTCAACGCATCTACCTTGGGTGGACGCAGACGAAGAACACTATACCTCTGGATCCATTCCAGCGGTCATGCATGACATCACAATTCAAGCCGATGGTCTTGGACAAAGCAACAAAACTCTAATTTTTAACAAATGCCGTGTCGGGTTAGGGACTAAAAAGAACAAGAATTTTTCTGTCTCTCTGAACTTGACACATGTGCAATTGCTGCAACACGTACGGTGATGATAGTGGTCTCCTGTTTGGAGAACTGCTAGTCAGAGACTCAACTAATATGTCCTCACATGTGGGAGAGTGGCCTGTTTTCAACAAGCTGCTCATATTCATCCATGATGTACCTTTTGGCGGGCTTCACGTACGACCACCCGCTTTACCTTATGATTGATTGGGGTATTGTTGTCAAGCTGCTTGAGGATATTTTGCCAGCAGGGCAGTTGTTGCCTCCAGACTTGTGCCTACTTCTCCCTTATCTCATCGGTTCGACTCATTTACAATCTCTTGCTACGAGGTAGACGAAAGTCACTTATTAAGGACCCGCACAATTTCTCTCATGTTTGAGCACCACAGATAAAGCTGTTGTGTCACAATGCTCCTAATAAGATTGCCGCAAAATTACAGCTTGATGACACCAATGAGCCATCTGAGACTATACATCAGAGTCACAGCTGTAGTGGATTTCAGCACAAAGGTGCAATTCTGTGGCAGAGGGACAACACAGGCGCAATGTGGCCATCCTCTCCTTGGTAAGTGGCTGGAAGTCCATAGCCTCTTTGGAACTGCTGGCCACACAAACTTTTGTGGTCGTTCTGGTTGAATCCGAACAAGTCATCTGGATCAGATTGCTCGGTGGCCATGCAGAATCGGTGTGCACAGTATTTGATTTGCACACCAGATGCATTGGATTGTTTTTTGTCCAAGTTTGTTGCTCTCTCAAGTGGCGTCTTTGGGCACTGCTTGGGTCTATACATGGCTCACGACATGTCATGTCCGAGCTTACATCCCATTCTCTGACGTTTCCCAACCCCAATATTGTTTTCTTCATGCTTTTTTTTTTTTTTCCACATGGAATTTCGAAACATCAATGGACCTAGCTGCTGTATATGAGTAGTATCTAGCACGCTAGCTCATTGGCAAGGGACCTTATGGCTCTAATATAAGAGTTCAGTCTCTTATATAGTTCTCGAGGATAGGAGCAAGACACATATGGGTCTTCGATACTGAGTTAATTGCAATTGTTGATGGGGCACCTACCTGCCATAAAGACAAAAGCATCTGAAACTGGTAGGAGTATTATTCAGTTTTATCTTTCACTCATATAATCGCTTCAGGTTGTTACATTTATTCAGGGCAGATGAGCCTTTACTCAAAAAGGTCTCATTTGAATGAAATTCACATGCACCTCTTGATCGATCTCGCCCCTACCCGGTATCACTTAGGTGTGGCGTGGTTTATAATGTAACTGTGCAAATGCTCACTAGAACTCATATAAATATATTTATCTCACTTTGTGTTAAGCAAATACAATTGAAATCCAAATGTAAAAGCATGTCCCTAAGCACGTACCATATAGGTAGGTATACTACATATATTTGATATTTTCTACAGAAGCTGCCAGATCTTGCCAAATAGCTGGCTCGGCCGCTGTGAGGAGGCGCTGGTGGATGCTGTAGCAGTTAGAATAGCAATTTGGAAGTCAGGTCTTCTTAGGCACACGCTGGGCGTGTCCTACTAACAAAGATGGCTTTGTCCACCATCCCTGTACACTTGAGCCTTGACACGGGGAATCGGACAATTTGAGAAGAGGACGTCGTGGTTCCTTTGGTCGGGCACAGAGACAATCAATGGCTGTGCCATTCTGGCCGACCGTGTGCAGGGTGCTTGACTTGCGCTTCTTCGGATTTGCATTCCGCGGACTACGACCAGAATAGCTCGCCACACTACCGCACAGTCAGCCTCCACCGAGCGCCATACCGTGTACCGAGAGGCCAACGGACAGCCCTCGGTGGCCACGCACACTACCGAGAGCTCCTCTCTGAAAAAGAAACCTCTCGGTACAGGATATTGTACCGAGAGCCTAACCCTCGGTACCCTGCGCCCCTCGGTAGAGGTTGCCTCCACCGAGCACCACCTCGCTACCCTCGGTGGCGTTGACGCTCCCAGCGTATTCCGTCGACGCGGCGCCCCTGCCGTCAAATGTACCGAGCGTGGTTGCCGGTGCTCGGTAGAATATGGTCACTCTACCGAGGGCCGGCTCCATGGCGCTCGGTACAATGACCTTATTTTTTTTTTTTTTTTTTTTTGCTTATTTTCAGTCGACCTAGACAAACACAATCTAAAAAGTGCATAATTTAAAACAAGTCACTGATACAAGTTCACTACAAGTTCATAATTTAAAAAAAGTGCATAATTTAAAGTGCATAATTTAAAGTATTCTTCACTACAAGTTCACGCTACTTGGTCTTCTAGCCAAAATTGAGTGAAGTGTAGGTCACCGATTCTTAATGCACAGATCTCCCAAATGTAGACCAACGCTCTCACTAATACATCCTCCTTTGCTTCACAACTACGACGACATGGTGTACTGCGGACGGTTAACCGCGCTGGGCGTAAGATTGGATCTCCAATCTTACGGGCAACCACCTTTGCCCGATATCCATCTCGTAGTGCTTGGCGTTGGTATTGGAGTAGCCCATGTCCAAACATAACCCAATCGAGACATTGTTTGGGTAAGAATGGATGCATAACTACAACCAAGCGTAGGTTAAGTCATACAGATTGAACCTGTAATTATTGGGGAAAAAAAAAAATGTGAGAACATCTCTAAAGTACCACATCAATTCTAGGTATAAGCGTGACAAATTAACATATCGAGCTTACCACATCATTTTGGTTCCTCCGAGCCTGGTTTGCAGCAAATCCCGCAACATCTTCAAGCATGTTCCTACTTTTAGCTGTCATCAACAAAGTGGAGAATGTTGGCAGAGTGTACCCATGTTCTTGAAGCTTTGTTACACATCCCATGACAGCATATTTTTGTGTAACCGCCGGCTGGCTCACATGCGACTTTGATCCAACCGCTGAGATGTTTATAGGATTTGCACCTCTCCTTCTAGGGGCGATGAAAAAGCTAATAATCGACATTGAATTTGTTGTCCCAATTCACTATGAAGATGATGTGAGTGTTGGACGACCACTTCATGAACACCAAAGTATGAGAGAGTGTGTTTAAGCCAAGTGATTTGGTCAATTGGCTGCAATAGTTTTAAAATTCATATAAATGGTAAATATTCATGTACAAAAATATTTGACAAATTAATTATACAAATACTTACTATTATTCGAACATTTTCCGTTATGGTGGGGAGAGATCTCCAATCATAGTCAAATCCCGGTCGTTATATGGCCACAAAAACCTCGACTTACGGAGGTGGAAGATTACGTCCCGCCATCTAAAAATATGAATAAAAAAAAAGAAGGCCAAACAAAAAAAACATATAAATAAAAAAACATATAAATAAAAAAAAACATATAAATAAAAATGTATACCTTAATGCAGATCGGCGGAGGTGGCCGGGCGTTGGCGGGTGGCCGGCGTCGGGCGGAGGTGGCCGGCGTTGGTGAGGACGGTGGTGGCGGTGGTTGGTGGGGGCCGCCTTTTGTGGTGGCGGGGCGGTGGTTGGTGGGGGCTGTTGGCGGGTGGCGGCGGGCGGTGGTAGGTGGTGGCGGCGGGCGGTGGTGGCGGTGGTGGCGGCCGGCGGTCTTGGCGGTGGTTGGTGGGTGCCGCTGGCGGGTGGCGGCGGTGGTGGTTGGTGGTGGCGGTGGTGGCGGCGGGCGGTGGTTGGTGGTGACGGTGGTGGTGGGGTGGTGGTGGTGGCGGGCCGGCGGGGTGGGCGGGGAGGACGGCGGGGGTGAGTGCGGCCGGCGGGGGGTGAGTGTGGCCGTGGTGGGCGGAAGAAGTGTCGTCGAGAGAGATGTCGAGAGAGGGAGGGATTGGGGGAAGAAGGTGGACAGTAGAGAGGTAGGGCCTCTACCGAGGGTTCAATTCGGGCCCTCGGTAAACCATTTTAAAAAAAAATTTATCACCAAACTTCGAAATGAAATGCTAAAATTTAAAAATTTAGAGGATTGTACCGAGGGCTTCACCGAAAGTGACCCTCGGTACATTTATTTTCCCGAGGGCTCAACGTACGCTCTCGGTAAATTTTTTTTTTTTTTTTTGAATTTGGAGTCTAATTTTTTCTTTGTCTTTCATACATTGCCTATTAGTTCCTATCCAATTGTGACATTTTTTAAAAACAATTTACTATATTTTTTGATTTTATTGCTTTTAATTTAATTTTTCTTTATAAGCCAAATTTAAATCGTAAGACATTCGAATATAGGGGGAACATGAAAGGAAAAATGGTATTCATATTCCTAAATGCAATGTGAGGCCTAATTAGGGGATTGACCCAAAACTTTGAACATCTCCTAAACGAGAACATGAGCATTGACTCGGGGTGAATAGTTTTTAAATTACATAAAATGCAAGCGAAGTTGAAAAATCATGAAACTTGTTGAGTTGTCGTGAAATCATATATGGAGGCTATAAAAATAAATTGGGAATGTTTCGTAAAGGTTGGTTCATAGAATGGCCAAAACCCAAGACAACTCCACATAAGTTCTATTATCACATGTGTTATATGACATGAGTTTCAACCATCGCCGACGCCAACGTCAATGAAACCTTCCCAATTTTTTGTGTACTCTCCACATATGATTTCATGACTAATCAACAAGTTTCACGATTTTTCAACCTCGTTTGCAATTACTATAATTTTTAAACCATTCAGTCGCGAGTGAATGGTCATGTTCCGTTAAGGAGATGTTCAAAGTTTTGGGGATACCTCACGGATGAGGCCTAACATTGCACTCACGAATATGAATATAATTTTTTTGTTCATGTCTCCACCCTATTCGAATGGTTTCCAATTCAAATTTGGTTAATAAAAGAAAAACAATTAAACGAAAGAAACTCAAAATATATACTAAATAGTTTTGAAAAAATATGAAATTTGAACATGACCTAGGATACATTGTTTAAACCACACACAAAAATTTGGATCCAAAATTCAAAAAAAAAAAAAGATATGTTCACCGAGGGGCGTAGGCCGGGCTCTCGGTACAACCCTGTCTACCGAGAG
Organism: Hyparrhenia diplandra; assembly: GCA_015847255.1. Classification (NCBI taxonomy): domain Eukaryota; kingdom Viridiplantae; phylum Streptophyta; class Magnoliopsida; order Poales; family Poaceae; genus Hyparrhenia; species Hyparrhenia diplandra. The sequence goes on from JADLZK010006666.1 coordinate 284,306, forward strand.
CCATGTGGAATCCCCCCTCGGTGAGCTCTACCGAGGGTCCACAAGAGCAGACCCTCGATAGAACAAACCCTCGGTAAAAGCCCTAACCAAGGAACACCGGTCCTATCTTATCCATTCCACTCTCACTCCCCCCACCCCACCTCGCATCTTATCCACTCACTCTCACTACCTCCCCTACCTACCCCTCCACCCCACCCTCCCTCCTCCCCCTACCTCCCGCCGGCGTCAACCGGCGCCACCTCCCGCGCAAGACGCTCCCGGCCGTGCGCGCCGCGCGCCTCCACAAGACGCCCGGCCGTGCGCCGCGCCACCTCGCGCCCCTCGCCCGGCCGCCACCCGCCCCAGCTCGCGCTCCTCGATCCGCGCTGGCTTTTCGCCGCCCGCCTCGGCCGCCCGGCCGGCCCGCCACTTTCCGCGGGCTCGACCGCCCACCCGCCCGCTTTTCGACGCTGGCCCGCCCGCCGCCCCGCCTCGCCCGGCGCGCGCCCGCCCGCCGCCACCACCCCGCCCGCCCGCCGCTCCTACGCGGGGGCCGGCCGCCGCCCCGCCCGGCGCTCCCTCTGCAGGCCCGGCCCCCGCCTCGCCGCCTCTCAAGGGCCCGCCCGGCGTCCTAGCCCGCGCAAGGAGGTAGGGGAGGAGGAGGGTGGAGGAGGGAAGCAGGGGAAGAGGAGGAGGACGGAGTTGGGAAGGAGGGGACGAGGAGCAGGAGACCGTGCCCTTGCCGCGACCACACCCCTGCTGCAAGAAGGCAACGAGGAGGAGGACCGTGCCCTGCCGCGACCACACCCCTGCTGCAAGAAGGCAACGAGGAGGAGGACCGTGCCCTGCCGCGACCACCCCCGATCCGCGCAAAGGTGAGGTATTTGGCTACCACTAGTTGTGGTCGAGTGGTCGTGATGGTTGTGGTCGTGATCGAACAGTGGTCGTGATGGTTGTGGTCGTGATGGTGTTCTGGTCGAAATTTTGACCTTTTATATATGCCTATGATGCTTTACAATGCCCAGTGAGAGACCATGCATGCTAGGACCTATTTATGTTCTCATGCTCGTTATCGAACCATGTGATACATCCATGCCTAGCAAATGTTGTCCACCTCTGATGACCTGATGGCTAGGCTGGATGTGTCACATGGTTTCATGGCAGCCATGAACTCTGTTATCTATTTGTTCTTAGGGTCCAAGTTTAAATATTAAAGAAAAGGGCATTTAATACTGAGGCTATACTTATATATCGTTCCTATAATGCTATTGGTTCTCAAAAGCTTACATTTTACGACTGTGATGTTACTGCCATGAATCTGAGCTGCATTATATTTATTATCTCATGGTGGTCATAAAACCGTGACTCACGTCCATTCCCAGGCAATGATGGAGTCAGTTTGGTGCCTCCCTCATAGCCGGGAATGGACTGAGTCACGGTTCCATGGCTACCATGATGCTTTGGCAGCAAGGATGATCAATGTGCACCTATGACCGAGTCCCTTTATGCAATGGTGGCCTGTGATGCAAAGTTTTTTTGCCATTTGCTCAACGTAAAGAACATGCTGCTCCGCACTTTCTCCATGATCCTCGCTTGTTCATGTTCAGAGAGCATCAAGGGGAAGTGCGGAGTGGCATGTTCTTTTTTAGCAGGCTATGATACAAACCTACTTGAAAAACTGAGGCTACCTCCTTTTCTTGCCACACCTATGGAAGCTTTGCTCTTATATATTTTCATTCTGTTGTTCTCCTATCTCATTTTGGGCTTATATATCGGTTCTGGAATGCAATGATGCCTTATTTTATGACTGTGATGTTAGTGCCATGAATCTGAGCTGTATTATCGTTATTACCTCATGGTGGTCATCCAACCGTGACTTGCATCCATACCCAAGCAATAATGGAGTCAGAGTTCCATGGCTCCTTGATAGCCGGGTATGGATGCGACGTTCCATGACTACCTTGAAATTGCTTTGGCAGCAAGGATGATCGGTGTGCACCTATTCTTGAGTCCCTTTATGTGACTATGTTCTTTTTGGCAGCCTATGATATATTTTCATTCTGTTGTTCTCCTATCTCATTTTGGACTTGGCCTGTGATGCAAAGCTTATGCCGCTGCTCAACAGAAAGAACATAGAGCTTCTCACTTTCTCCATGATCCTCACTTGTTCATGTTCAGAGAGCATCAAGGGGAGGTGAGAGGCTCTATGCTCTTTTTAGCAGAAGGCTACACTATATTATGCTGAGGCCCCATCTATATTACCTCATGTTTTTTATCAAACCGTGACTAACATTTGCTTCTACTTTTTTAAGGCTATGGCTTGGTATGTTGTATACCGTGGGGTCATTCCTGGAGTCTATGACAGCTGGGCAAAATGCAATGAGCAGGTGAGTGGTTTTCCAGGTAACAGTCACAAGAAGTTTCGCACGAGAGCAGCTGTAGATGCTTCCTATGCTGAGTACATTGCTAATTTGGACCACCCATTGCCTGGTGCAAGCTCCACCCAGCGCAGCAGTTCACCCATTAGGCTCTAGGTTTTGTTGTTGGTTTTGTTGAGTACATTCAAACTTGATGACTATGAGTTGTATCAGTGTAACTAGACTTGTACCGGATATTGGACTAATTAATCTATGTTTCGATCATGTATGTGATATATATGTGATGAATGAGTTGTATCAAGTGCATGGATGTCAAATATATGTGATATGTATGTTTCATTTGTAAAGGTGGACAGGAAATACGCTAATAAAAAAATAAAAATATGGTCTTTCGCACGAAAGTGGGACACTTTCGGTATAGGAAACCATACCGAGGGTAGTGCTTTCGGTGAACCTGGGGAGATGGGGGCCTGGGAACCCCATGTTGCCGTGTACACCGATGGTGGTTCTCGGCGCCACCGGCTTCGGTATAATATGGTCGAGTCACCGAGCGCAGCATTGCCCCTCGGTGAACTGACCATATTACACCGAGCGGTTTGAGGTGCCGGCCCTCGGTACAACTGTGTCAGGGTTTTTTAAAAAAATAAATTGCACCGAGGGTACAGTTCAGGTAGCCGTCGGTGTAGTTGACGTCGACGGTGGCAAACGCCGTCGACGTGACCGCAGGTTTTGCGAGGGGGGGCCGAGCCCTCGGTGCAGTGTGGCACGGCTTGCACCGAGGGACTGTTTTGGAGCGCTCGGTAGACTCCTTTCCCCGTTTGATATTTCACCGAGGGGTTGGTACCGAGGGCGACGCTCGGTGGTGCCTCCACCGAGGGCTATTTGGCCTTCACTGAGCGCTTTAGGCACTCGGTAGAGCCTCAGCCTCCAGTAGTGCCAGGGTTGAACAGGAATGCTGCTGGGCATCACTGCTTTCCAAGACGGAGAAGCCAGTCACGGCAGTGGCCGTCATTAGCATCTCAGTGGTTGGGCGATTTGGCACAGTGAGGCTATGCCACTGTGAACAGATATGACTGGGCGCCAGTTTGCCATCTGTGGTTGCATCAGGTGCCATAGCTGGAGCTTCTACATGGTGCACGATGGCTAAACCCCGAGCCTATATCCCGTTCTCTGATGTTTCCCAATCCCAATATTATTGTCTACTTTTTTGTAATGGCTAGAGCATTTATCTCAACATCTTTTTTTTGGGTATGGCTAGAGCATTTGGAAACATCGATCAACCTAGCTATTGTATCTATGTCTATACTCATGTAGTATATCTAGCACGCTAACTCATGGGGAAATGGATCCTATGCCGCTTATATAATCAAGCAGGATAGATCAAGTTCGGCCCCTTATATGTAATGGAGGAGGACAGGACCAAGACACATATGAAACAATGGAAGTGAGTTAATTGGCATTGATTAGAGGAGGAAAACAAATGCAACTAATTAAAAAGAGAAAAGAAATAAACTGATATTGACAGGAGTGTTACTCAATTTTATCTTTCACTAATGTACAACAAGGTTTCATTTGAATGAATCCACATGCACCTCTTGATCTCGCCCCTACCATGGATTCAATGAAACTCAAGTCGATATATGCCAGAGTTTGGGTGACGGGGTTGACTAGAGTAGAAGGCTCGCAGGCACACCATTTCGTTGGACTGCCTCCCCACACTCATTTCTCTCTCTTTTGGGTGGGCAATGAGCACGCACGAGCTCGTTTCAGCATTGTTAATTACTATTGTTTGGTTAATGATTGATGACAAAATACTAAGGTTGGTAATATGAAACAACTGGATGATAGACGACAGCCATTTTATCAGAGTTGTTTGCTTCCGGGATAAGATGATAGGACGCCCCATCTGAAACATGTTTTCGGCTGGATACTCGATGAGCCTTGCAGCGAAAAATGCATCACAATGCAAGGCCATCCCCCTTCAGTACTAAACTTGATCATTGGTTACCAGTTATTGATAATTAGTCCAATTTATAAGTGTTGGTTGGAGCAATATTAATGACAACAAATAACAAATATATTTGTTACAAATAATAATTATAATTATAATTACCATGATATGATTAGTGTTTATTGGCTATTGATTAATATATTAACACTAAAGGTATCGTGACCTATCACAAATTTAGGTAGTTGGGGCAAGAAACATAGGACTAGCAGGCTAATCTACTTGACTCAATAAATTAGTTGGCTACCTAAATCCCACCCTTCTCTACCGATTGCTATTCGGTCAACAAAAGGGCAACTAAAAACCTGTTTGTGGTCCCCACCTGCACGAAATGCCCCCGACACGCCCCTTACCTCACCTCTCGTGCGACCTCCCTCCCTTGGCTCCCGCACCCTCCTCCGCCGGCGTCGGCGCGCTGTGGCCTATGCAGTGGCGGATCTAGCAACAAAATTTAGGTGGGGCGAAACAATGACAAAACTTTTTAACGACATCACAACTAAGCACAACAATAGCTAATCTATGGCAAATTTAAGCATTGATTGATGATGGTACCTCATTTGAAGATAGTAGTCCATTAATTCAAGAAAGAACTAATCATGTCTTGGTCTTCTAGGTGGCCTAGGCAAGTCAATACGCCGATTTGCTTTGGCTTGAAACGTCTTCTCCTGATTTCACCTCCATCAAGGCTTCTAAAAATCTCCTTCTCAATGTAACAGTATCAAGTCATTAAGCCATTCATCGGTCATCCTATTACGCAAATCTGTCTTGATTATATTCATAGCCGAAGGCTCTTTTCAACAAAGGGCGGTTGCAACAGGTAGAAGCAATGCTAGCTTGATGAGTCGGTAGACCAATGGAAAAGTGATGTCTCTTCCACTTTTAACCATCTGTATAGCCAAACTTGCAAAATCTTGACAAGCCTTAAATTGTTCCTCTCTTCTCATATGAAGGATGAATGTCGAAGTTGTTCTCTTATATTAGAGCGATCAATGTCGAGAAATCTTCATGATATATTTCAGTTAATCGAGCAATCTTTTCAACATCAAACTTAGAAAAGGAGTCTCTTGGATCAAGACATGAGAGGCAAACAAGTAACTCTGATGATACCTCATTAAAGCGATGGTCCATCTCGGTGATAATAGCATCAATAGCAGCCAAGAAAGTATCAACACGGTAATGATGCTCTTGAGTGATTAAGTCACCATCTAGCCTTGATCGACCCCATCTAGGTATTGACTCATCTAGATTTGGTATTGGAATCCTCTTTTCAGTGCAAAATGATTTGACTTCATCAAGCAATGGCTCCCAACCATCATTTCTCAAACTCATCAACCTTGTTTTCACATCAATAAGCAATGACATGGCCTGAACAATATTTTGATCCTTTCTTTGTAGCAATTGAGATAGCTCATTAGTGATGCGAAGCACCTTCAACATCAACTTCATATTCAAAACAAAGGAGAAGCTCTCCATCTTACGCACCAAACCACCCGCTCGACTAGTATTACGCTCCTCCTCATGAATCATGGACAACACCTTAACCACGAATTCCACATTATCTCAATACGAGCTAAGGTTGTTAAATGAGAACCCCACCTTGTTTCTCCAAGCTCTAACTAAATTAGTCCTTTGATGTTTTCCCTTTCCTGAAAAAATTTGACCACTCTCCAATTTTTCCAAAATTTCTTCCCTATGTTTTGTAATTAGCTTATCCTTTCTTTTTTACAAGATGAACTAGCACTTGTCACAATCAAACTAACATAGTTGAAGAAATCATCAAAGGATGAACAACTAGATGTGATGAAACAATTACCAATTGCAATTGGTGGGCAAAGCATGAACATAGAAAGCATATGGGTTCTCATCACGAATTTGCTTTTGTAGACCATTGAATTCTCCTCTCATGTTTGAGGCTCCATCATAACCTTGTCCCCTTATCCTAGCTTTGATAATCCATACTTAGCAAGCATCTCAAGCAAAGATCTTTTGAGTGCATTTGAAGTTGTGTCCTCCACGTGCTTCAGACCCAAGAACCTTTCAACAACCATTCCATGTTTGTTCACAAACCTGCAACACATGGTTCAGTAAGGTTAACGCCTATGTGTCCCCCACAAAGGTGTTAACGCAGGATTTGATCAAACGCTGTATGTGGATTGGTGAAAGTGAACTGGATCGAATCAAAACAATCAAGAACACACAGAAAACTATGGACCCGCCCGGTGGTCGCCCGGGAGACGGTGCCCTTTTTCACCTTTGATTGTTCGGGATACAAGTCACCTAGCCAGCAACTGACTCGATAACATGATACATCAAGCAACCAGCTACTTATACATGTAGCTTACTCACACCAATTAGCTAAACGCTAAAGCAAAGATACAAAGACACTGAAAAAACACATTCAGAAACTGATGAGAACGTGGGTGCGTCCACCGTGTCCATGTGTTCCACCGAGCTTGCCTGAGTTCAAACTTGAACTTTCCCACTCTGGGACATATCCACTCGATCTCCATCTCTGAATGCATCACCTGTGTCAGGGTTACACCAACATATCCCCCCCTAAGCCTGACACACACCGAGGTCCCTGACGCCAATGAGATGCCTCATCACATACAACTTCACTGCTGGCATTGGCTTTGTTAGTACATCTGCTTTCTGTTCCTAGATCCCAACTCTCTTTGCTTGAATCTGACCTCTCTCAATGCACTCCCTGATAAAATGGTATTTCAGATCAATGTGTTTGCTTTTCCCACGAAACACAGGATTCTTCATCAGTGCAATGGTCGAGTTGTTATCAATAAAAAGGGTCACTATTTTAGGCTTCTCCCTTGTGATCTCACTGAGTAGGTTCCTCAACCAAAGAGCTTGCTGTGCTGCTGCAGTGGCTGCCACAAACAAAGACTCACAAGATGACAGGGTACATGTCTTCTGTTTATGTGAGCACTAGGTAATGAGATTCTCATTCAGATAAAATGCCATTCCACCTGTGCTCCTCCTCTCCACGGTATCAGCAGCATGATCACTATCACTGTACCCCACCAGGACATTGTTGCATCCTCCTTGAACATAAACCAGTCCAAGATCAACACTGCCCTTTAGATACCTCAAGATCTGCTTCACTGCCTTCACATGCATCACAGTTGGTTTCTCCATGAATCTGCTAGCTACTCCCACTGACCAAGACAAATCTGGTCTGCTATGCAACAAGTATCTCAGACACCCAATCATTCTTCTATAACCAGTTGCATCAACTCTCTGACCCTTCTTATCTTCATTCAGTTTACATCCAGGTTCCATTGGAAACTTGGCAGGATTACACTCCAGCATGCCAAACTGTTCCAACACCTTCTTAGCATAGCAACTTTGCTTCACTGTGATGAAAACATCTCTCTAATCTACCTCTATGCCAAGGTAGTAACTCAACAGACCAAGATCAGTCATCTCAAATTGCTCCATCATCTGAGCTTTGAACAATTTTATCTCCTCTAGATTTCCTCCATTGACAATAATGTCATCTACATAGACACCCAAGATGACGGCATCTTGACCCACTCCTCTGGTGTACACTGCCTACTCACTTAGACATCTCTTGAAATTCAGCTTCTTCAGACAACTGTCAAGCTTAATATTCCAGGCTCTGGGAGCTTGCTTCAGTCCATAAAGGGCCTTGCTTAACTTGAACACATATTGTTCTTTTCCCTTCACTGCATACCCTTCTGGCTGAGATACATAAACCTCCTCCTCAAGATCTCCATGCAAGAAAGCAGATTTGACATCAAGATGGTGCACTTTCCAGCCATTATTTGCAGCAAATACAAGTAGGAATCTCACTGTATCCAATCTGGCAACAGGAGCAAATACTTCTTCAAAGTCAATTCCATACTTTTGCACATATCCCTTAGCAACTAATCTGGCTTTGTGCTTGACCACCTCACCTTCAGAGTTCTTTTTCAACTTAAACACCCATTTTAAACCAATGGGTTTCTTGCTTGTAGGTAACTTGGCTAGTTCCCAGGTCTTGTTTTTCTCTATGGACTCCATCTCCTTGTCCATTGCTGTCACCCATTGTTGATGAAAGGCTGCTTCAGAATAAGCAGATGGCTCATCTGCTTCTGTCAGTAGAGCTTCAATGTCAGAGTCAATAAGATCCACTTCTGATGTTTCATCATACACCTCATCCAGATTTCTGAACCTCATTGCTCCACTCTTATTTGCAGAGCTTGGAGTAAGTACTTCTTGAATGGACACACTCTGTGTTGGGGTAACAGGATCAGCACCATGAGTATCTGACAAACTGTCATTCTGAAACTCTAAATCGGCTGGATACTGTAGCTGGTCCGATACAGTTTCTGAATCAGCTACTACATCACTATCAGTGGCACCTAAGGGCATTTCCTGCTCAGGTTGAGTGTCACTGACATCCTCCTCAACTCTAGTTTCCATCTCCTCTTCTTTTGGGGAAAAATCAACAGAAACATTGTTCCCAAAATTTGCTTTCCAGTCCCACTCCATACTCTCTTCAAATACCACATCTTGACTGACAACACAGGTGTTTAGCTCAGGATTGTACATTATGTAGGCTTTGCTTCCTTGCTCAACACCAAAATGAACCATCTTAACACTCCTGTCTTCAAGCTTCTTTAAGTGGGGTGTCACCTTTTTCACATAGCCAGTGCACCCAAACACTTTCAAATGCCCCAAACTTGGCTTCTTACCAGTCCAAGCTTCATAAGGAGTTGTATCACCCAACACCTTAGTTGGCAATCTATTGATCAGATAGACTGAGTGTCTGACAGCTTCTCCCCAGTATATCCCTGGTACACTCATGCTCTTCAACAGAGCTCTTGCCATCTCAACCACGGTCCTGTTCTTCCATACAACCACCCCATTCTGCTGAGGTGTATATGGAGCTGTTAACTGCCTCCTGATCCCTGCCTATTCACAGATCCCTACAAACTCAGCATTCAGGAATTCACCACCACTATCAGACCTGAGAGTCCTAATCTTGCAACCAGTGAAATTCTCAACTTCTGCTTTGTACTTGACAAATTCAGAGAGTGCTTGACTTTTACTCTTCAGCATATACACATGCACCCATCTAGAGTAGTCATCAACAAGCAACATAAAGAATTTATTCCCCCTGCTGTCACTAGTGTTATGGGTCCACAAAGATCAACATGAACCAAACTGAGCTTCTCTTTGGCATGCCATTGAGTTGCTCTAGGAAAATATGTTCTTGGTTGTTTGGCAACCAGACAATCACTGCATACTTGCTCTGGATGTTTTATTTCAGGTACACTAGTAGCCATCCCCATCCCCACCAATTGTTTCAGGGCTCTAAAATACACATGCCCTAATCTCCCATGCCACAACCATGCTGGATCATCAATGCTAGTTAATAGACAAGTTGGATCTACTGTATTCAGTTCTATCTTATACATTCTATTCCACAATCTGGGCACCTTCATTATCAGTCTGTCAGTATGTTTGTCAACTACTTCCAGCATAGCATCATCAAGCATTATCTTATAGCCTACTTCTGTCAACTGACCTAGGCTAATAAGGTTACTTCTCAACTTAGGAATGTAATACACATCTGACAAGACCCACTGATCACCAGACTTGCCTTGAAATAGAATGGTACCCTTACCCTAAATATCTACAGTAGAGTCATCACCAAACCGTACCTTGCCTGTGATAGCATAGCTCACCTCCCTGAACTTTTGCAGATCACCACACATATGGTTGCTAGCTCCATTGTCCAAGTACCACTGATTGCCTGTCGGATTACCTCCTTTAGACAGGAGAAGTTGAGGTACTACACCGGCTTCATTCAGAAACACCTTCTGAATCTTGTTGTCGGATGAGCACTGCAGCTGTCCCGGCACCACCGTTTCAGCTAACAGCACCGGCTTCTCCTCCACTTCTGGCAGGTGTGCTTCCTCCTCCTCCTTCTTCTCCTTTGGGCATCTGTTCGCGTAGTGACCGTAGTCGTGACACTTGAAGCATTTTATGTGGCTCTTGTCACGCTTCCCGGCACCATCATGAGCAGCATCTCCCCATGGCCACGGCCTGCACCGCCACGATCCCTTCCCCGGCCATGACCACCACCATCGCCTCTCTTCACCTTGCCAGATGACTCCCCACTAGAGCCTTTGTGCCTGGCCTCCCACTCTGCTTGCGTGAGCAACACCTGCCCACTCTCAGAACGCTCCCCAACGCCGGTGTTCCTCTTCGTCCGCTCGTCGAATGCCTTGAGCCGCCCGACTGCATCACCAAACACCAACATCTTCAGGTCGCAGAACTGCTCACACGGTGCCACTATGTTGAGATAGTGTTCCGGCACGATGTCGAACAGCTTCCGCACCAGATCTGCGTCCTTCAAATCCCCCCCAATCCATTGTAACGGACTGACATCTCCGTCAACCTCGCCACAACTTGATCCAGTGACTCATCACCCTTCATCCGGATCGCATCAAAGTCGATTTTGAGGGTTTGCAATCGCGCTTCCTTCACACGCTCTTCACCAACGAACCTCCCCTTCAACGAATCCCACACCTCCTTCTCTGTCTTCTTCGACGCGACTTGCATAAGCAAATCATCGAGAGATACCGCAACAACAGGTTGGCCTTCACCTTCTTGTCCTTCACTGTAAGCTTTGCCGCCTCCACCACAGTCAAGGTGGTTGCTGACGTTCCGAGCTCCGGCTCCACGATGCGCCACTCCTCACGATCCTCCATGATCGCCTGCACCCGAATGCACTAGCTGGTGTAGTTCGAGATCGACAAGCTCGGGTACACCTGATGCGGCTCGCCGCTGCGCCCCCCTTGCTGCCTACGCCGCCGACAACAAGATCTGTCGATTTGGAATGTCTCGCGTCGATCACGGCTCCGATAGCACGTGTTAACACAGGATCTGATCAAACGTTGTATGTGGATTGGTGAACGTGAATTGGATCGAATCAAAAAAATCAAGAACACACAGAAAACTATGGAACCGCCCGGTGGTCGCCCGGGAGATGGTGCCCTTTTTCACCTTTGATTGTTCGGGATACAAGTCACCTAGCCGGCAGCTGACTCGATAACACGATACATCAAGCAACCAGCTACTTATACATGTAGCTTGCTCACACCAATTAGTTAAACAAACCGCTAAAGCAAAGATACAAAGACATTGAAAAAGCACATTCAGAAACTAACGAGAACATGGGTGCATCCACCGTGTCCACGTGTTCCACCGAGCTTGCCTGAGTTCAAACTTGAACTTTCCCGCTCTGGGACATATCCACTCGATCTCCATCTCTGAATGCATCACCTGTGTCAGGGTTCCACCAACAAAAGGCACACGACGGCCCTACTCGTCCCCCAGCGAGAGCGCGTGGTGTCCCTGCCCGCCGCCCCACGTGGCCGCCGTGGCCCGCGCTGAACCCTATCGGGCGGTCTCCCTAGCGCGCGGCCTGTACCCGGTGAGGCGCTCGTGGCGGCCTGCCCGGCACGCGGACTACACACGACTGCTCCTGGTGCTCATGGCCTGCTCCATGCTTGTGGCCTGCTCAAAGCGAGGCGTGCCTCCTCCCTGTGATGGCCACAACCAACCTCCACTGGCGTGCCCCATACCTCAACTCCACCTGCTGATCTTGGTCGAGTTCTTCTATGCGGATCTTGACCGAGTTCTTTTCTATGGCAGTAAAGAGGAAGGAGATGACATGTGGGCCGCGTACATCATTGACTATTAAACTAAATTTAGGAGCCATGATTTAGGTATGTTGTTGGAGTTGGAAGAAAAATATAGATACAATTGAAATAGGTAGTTTCTTTTACGTAGTACTGCTGGAGATGCTCTAAGTCACTTACAACTGAAGTCCAAACTCATTCTAAAACTAACACAAGTTCTACCTAGAAATGTGCGCTAGGTTATGTGTTGCTATCTCTAATACTCAAGAAGTTTGCACCCCAGGTTTGAACCTTGTCAACTAACCTAGTAGCAAGTTAATAGGAAGGTAAAGCACACAACTAAGGAACGTAAGAATATAAAAAACATAATATGGAGCGTGGGAGAATGCAACTATAACATAATGATATTTTTACTGAGGTATTTGGAAAGGTAGCGGTTTCAGCCCCTCGAAAGTTACAAACTCACAAATGATCTCCATTTGGCCTCTGGGAGGAGAGAGGCCTAGGAAAGCATTCCCAAGATACATAGGAGAGTTGTTTTAACAAAAGATAACCTTGCTAGGAAAAACTAGAAAGGAAGACAGAAATGTGTTGGTTGTAATATGAATGAGACCATACAACATCTTTTCCTAGATTGTCCGTATTCGAAAACGGTTTGGAGGATTATCTTTTATGCTACTGGCCTAAACCAACCTGTTTCTATAAGCCATATGGTTCTTGGCTTATTAATCAGAATAAAAAGATTAGAAACTTGATTTGGGTTGGCATCGCAGCTATATGCTGAGCCATTTGGCGCTATCGTAACGACATTATCTTTAACAAAATAAAAGTTTTCTCGTTGTCGCAGGTTATTTTCAGAGGAGCATATTGGTTGCGTTTCTGGGCCAGTTGCAGCGTGACGAGCAAGATAAGAACACACTCTCGCAAATTAGCAGGAAACTAGAAGTGATTACTTTAGAGTTTTCCAACCGAGGGTGGAAGCACATTTACCTCGGATGTAGAGGCCGGATGTTTTTATTCATCCATTATCTAAAAAAAAATATATATTGGCAATGAATGGGCTGCCTAGGCACTTGCACGTGCAGCATGGGGCTACGACATCTGTAATTAACTGCTTAAGCCAAAATCTGAGAGAGAGGACACGCTTGTATTGACGATATCAAATCTGCTAAACGAATCATTGCTCTAGACTCCCATCCCTGTTCATCTTCCTCCCCACGACAGCTTCTGGTTCGTCCCCAATTCTTCCTAATCTCCACTCTGCTCATCACAATTCGTATTAGTGACACCGACTGATCTCGGTCCCCGATCGGTTCTCGGCACACTGAACTCCACCGATTGTTCAATCTGGATCATGCCACCAACACTATGGCCACTGCAGTCGCCGCCATATCGCTCTCGGCGCCATAGATCGACAAGCGCTTCAACACTCGCTTCGACAGTCTAGAGCACAACAGAAGACTCCGAGATTACATTCCATTCTCTGATACTTCTCAAGCCTAATACTGTGGTCTACATGTTTTTTTGGTCTTCATAGAGCATTTGGCAATATCGATGAACCTATAGGTGCTGTAGTATCTAGCACGCTAGGTCATGGGCAATGAGACTTTATGGCTCTAATATAATTGAGTTCGGCCCCTTATATGATCCGCCAAGAGGATAGGAGTAGGACCAAGACACATACTAGTCTTCTGTGTTGAATTAATTATCACTGTTGATGGCGCACCTACCTGACATAAAGTCAAATGCAATCGATACAGACATATAGGAGCATTATTCAGTTTTATCTTCCACTGATGCTCTCAGTTTTTTTCATACATTCATTCAGCCCCAGGCCTCATTTGACGAAAATCCACATGGACATCTTGATCTAGCCCCTGAGGGGGGATTCAATGCAGCTCTAGTCGATATATGGTAGCAAGCCAGCAACAGTGCAGTGCTGAACTGCCGGGTGCATGCATATCACGCAGAGAAACATTCTTGCAACTACATTGCACAGTAGTTCAACGCCCTGGTGCATGCTAGCACACAAGACACCTCATATGGTGGCTTTGAAACGCTGAACGATACATCCATTGATGTCTTTTCTTGTTTCTTAGCATGAGCAAAGGGTTGGAGATTGATATTGTATCAAAAGAAGAATAGTCCAAACAGGCAACGTTTGAAGTCCATTCATTATGGGCTAATAGAAAAACCACGGAATCCTGAAATCACTTCTTTGGTGCTCGCTCCCTTTGTCTCAAGTTTGAGACCACCGAAAATGGTGTTGTGCCCATACACGGGCATTTCTGTGGTGGCAATGTGGCACTCTGCAAGAAAGTACAGGCAATCGTACTATATATGTGTGGATTCTTTTTTTTTTGGCAAATTAGGCAGGTGCTCTGCTTAAATTCAAATTGAATGGCAAAGAAGAAGAAATTCCGCAGCGCCAACAGCACTTTTAATCGAGCCAACAAAATGCAGGATGGAAGCTGGTTTGGCTGCGTTCTATACATGCCAGCTTCATACAGTGTCACCCTGCAGGTCTGTCCCGAGGTGGACTGTCTAAATAAGCAATGAGTTATTATTAACCTCAGTAGGACGACGAAGTGACTGCTGTGTACTATACATGCTTAGAGGTATGCGATATCCTTTGGCACCCGACCGCGATATCCTTTGGCACCCGACCGCGATATCCTTTGGCACCCGACCACTTATCTATGTGTTGTGCCAGAAGAAAGTTTCTCTGCTTTCCAGAGAGTTAATTTGGTTGCGCCAGAAAAGTATGTACTGTCTATTCATCAGAATATTTACTCACAAGGTGTTTTCAATCCATGAAAACTTGTGCTCCTTTCCATTCATGCTATAGCCGTCATAAGCATAGGGCCCCCAAGCTTGCCAGACGGTAAACCCTTGCCTTGCAAGCGTTTGTGGCTTCGCGCTGCTCTCAATTTACCAATACTATGTTGATGTGTAGCTTATTCCATCACTGAACTAGGCGAGTACAATAGCAGTGGAACCAGATCGATGGAGCCTAGCTATGCCTCTTGGATAACAAGTTTCTTCATGTATCTGGCACTGCACCTTGCAACTTGCATTGCCCACGGCAAATTGCCCTGTGCCATAGGTCGGAGTGCTGTTTGTAGTCATCCTGAAACTATGAATAAAACTTTCCCAATGCCTCTCTGTCCTAACATTTGTAGCACATCTCATTTTTCTGAATTGGATATACTGGAATACCACGTGCAAACTAGGTAATAAGATAATGATGTCAGAATAAATCAAATTAAACGGACAATGTTTTTTCTATTTTTTTATGAGATTTTGTAGGAATTATGTTTTTTTTCCTAGGGCTTTTGTGACGGTTAGTGTGGACACATTTTTGAAGCCTCTAACTGGACGATTTCAGGAGATAGCAGTTGCACTAATGAGCTTTATGCATGCATCATGCACCTTGGGAAATGCAAATCGGTGCTCAATATATGTGTCGTTGTTCAGAAGATCAGACGAGGATCCAAGACAAGCTAGTTGCGCCCAGAAGGGATTGACATACCATACCAATAGCATACTGTTGACACCCCACTTTCTCTTCCTTCAACACAAGGGATTGATGCCATTGCAGAAGCAGATCTTCTAAAAGCCGCGGAATCGTGGGAGGTGATGACAGATCAACAAGTGTGTATCGAGTTGACACATTCCATGATGCATCCCAATCACATGTGGAGTTGTTACGTGGAGGTGTCATACAGTTTATCCTATCTAGTAAGTCACTACCGGATTCACTCGACAAAGACGGTCTACGCCGTGTGCCCAATAAAAAGCACTCAACAAAATAACTGGGACATGGCTAAGATACTTTTTCCGATAGTGTGTCCTATTACTTGTAAGCATAAAGTGGGCTCTCGGCTATATAATGTGATTCTATATCGTCAATATTATTAATGAATCTCAAAATAATCAATATTATTAACTGATTTATGCAGCTAGTACAACAAAGGGGTAAAGAAGATTGCTACTATGCGTTGCCACATTATTAGTTACTATCTTGACATCAAAAGTAAAAAGGGGGGTGGAGATGCATGATTTATATGTACTTGTATGAGGCGAGGCCCATAAAAACCTTGGAAATGATATACATTTACACGTGGCAGAAAACAGAAATTATCATAATGGTTGACGTGGGTAATTTAGATGCAGTGGTGAATATAATTTCCGTGTTCATTATATTGCTAGATATATATAGTAGGGTAACTCACATACAGATTTTGGGGTTATTCTAAATTATTGTTCATAACGACAGAGGTCGGTAATTATGATACATATTTGGATTTCAAATATTTTCCACAACGACAAAGATGGATAATTTAATTGCAAATTTATTGTTAATATATGTTTTTTTATAAAACATGATAGATCCAATCTTATTATTAGAAGTCGTCAGGATTAGAATTAATCAAATTAAATGGACAAATGATGGGAGGCAAACCTAGGTAGGCCAATCATCAAAACAAAGAACAAGAGTTCATTTCCAAGGTCTGGTACATGGATTAATTGCATCGCACAAACAAATTCCGAGTTTTTGTCGAAGCTTCTCCCAGGGGTGTGAACAGCTCTTGATGATTGGTTTGGTACAATATTCTTCAGCAGATACGGGCTGATCATCCCATATATTTCATAAGCGCGGCAGATGGTCTCTCATTTCTTGGTTGCTTGGCACGTACAGGTGGAGCCAACTAGAGAAAGCATATCGTTTGTAGACCAACGTGCTGCAACATATCCCGTTCTCTCAAAGTTCGTCATGAGATGCACCAGGAGTTTAGATCACATTCTACACTGATGTTTCCCAACCCTTGTATTATTGTCTGCATGTCCCTGGCCTTCACTATTTATTTGAGCCTACTACACAACTCCTTTGTGGCTGACTGATCGACCTTTAGGTATCCAGGCAGCACCCTCAGTGTCAAGCGACTATATATATGGATCGATCATTTTTTGACATAAGTTTTTGGGAAAAAAAAATACTGATCGACCTTATCTAGCAACCTCATATAAGGACCATATAAATATATCCATTGATCTTTGACATACGTGTGGACTGTTGAACTGAAGAAGAATTCATTTCCATCCTACTCGTGGATATATCTATTCATTTCAGTTAGGATATATCTATTCAGGGTATTTCAGGCTCCTTCGAGAATCCTCCTGGTCTACCCTGTTAGGATTCACTGCAATTCAACGGAATCTTCAGTGACAGAGCAATACTGTACTCTACCTGATCAAGTGCCATATCAAGTTATGTTGGGCTAAAAAAAACATAATTTTTTCTTCGGCCCAAACACAACCTAAGTACAGAAATAGCACAACATGATCTGATCCAACGCATCCGCCTCGTGGATGTGGACCAAGAAAACTACACCTCTGGATGCATCCAGTCAGGATTCAATACAATTCAACCGGATGGTCATTGGCAAAGCAACAAATACTAGATTTGACCAAATGTTGGTCTGGGTTGGGTCAGGGGCAAAAGAGAACATTTTTTCTTCCAGAGATCTGTCTGCGCCCCAAGCATGTAGCCGTCAGGACCCAAATAACACAACCCGTTTCTGAGATCACCTGAGGCAAGGAAAGAAGAGGGCACCGATGGAACACCTGTGGGTGACAGTTTCTCCTCCATGGTTTGCTAATCTCAGTTAGGTGGCAGTCAGATGCTCAGGATGGGCGCAGCAGGCTCGGTCGTCGCCGCCGTCAGCTCTGTCGATGGGTGCCATATAGCCGAATATATATAAGTCGTGTTTGTCTTCCTCTCTCGTGCTCTCTCTTATGGAATTACATGGGCTCCTCGTTCTGATTGATAGCCATGTAGCACCGGCTACTCTTGGGTTTGGCGGTTCAGTGTGATGGCCTGCGTGGGATAGCCAGCGTGCCGCACTTCTCCTTTGTCGCAAAATTAGTTTCATAGTTAGTCCCAACACTCTAAGCTCCACCGTTGCAGCCGGTGCGCCTCGTGAGTTCCCTTGCATCTCGCGAGGGCACTCGCGAGGATGTAATGCCACATTCCATTTTCTCTTAATGCAGTACGGGCTAATGTGCCCGGTTCGAAAAAAAAAAAGTATGATGGCCTGCTTGGACGGAGGCCTTCTCCCTTCTTCAGTACTCCTGCTGGAGGCTAGAAGCCTAGAACGATCAACAACAATTTTGGCAGCACCTCCCCTTAAAACTGGAGCAACGCGGAAGCAAAGACATATAGAGAGATAAACAAAGCTCAGCCTACAACATATATTCTTCTTAATATATAGGTGCTCGAGTAACTCTCGTGAGCATGCATAATACCTGATTTGCAAACCATATGCACTAGTTTCTTCTTCATTCTGGTTTCACGATGGCTAAGCCCCGAGCTTATATCCCATTGCCGTTTCCAATCCCAATATTATTGTCACCTTTTTTTTGTTATGGCTAAAGCATTTTCCCCCAACAATATATATATTTTTTGTTTTGGCTAGAGCATTTGGAAACATCGATCAACCTAGCTACTGTATCTATGTCTATACTCATGCAGTATATCTAGCACGTTAACTCACGGGGAAGGGATCTTATGCCTCTTATATAATCGAGCAGGATAGATCAAGTTCGGCCTCTTATATATAATTGAGGTGGATAGGACCAAGACACATCTGAAACAATGGTAGTGAGTTAATTGCCATTTGTTGACAGGACACCAACCAATGCAACTAACATAGAGAAAATCAACAAACTGGTATTAACAGGAGCATTATTCAACTTTATCTTTCACTAAAGCACAACAAGGTCTCATTCGAATGAATCCACATGCACCTCTTGATCTCGCCCCTACCGGGTTTCAAAGCAACTCAAGTCAATATATGGCAGCATGCCAGCAACACTGCACTCCTGAACGGACAGGTGTATATGCATCTCTGGTCATCCTGGTCAACTTGATGAAGACAAGGCTACCGAATTAATCCAAAGTGTAAGCCCAGCTCGTGGAAGATCAACCACATCGAGGCCTCCAAGATCACGCCATCTGCAGGCAATCTCCGCAACCTTGCAATGCCCTCCAGAAAACGAGTTAGAGCCACTCCAAATGAAAGCCTTCTAAGCTTATCAATGCACTCAATTTCCCACTGTGATAGGGGAAAAAATTTTGGCGAAATTTCACCAAAATTTCCGAAATTTCGCTTTTATCGGTGAGTGCCGAAATGAAAAACAAGTATCGGTGTGCCACAGTGACCACCGAAAATGCTGAAATTTCCGAAATTTCGCTTTTATCGGTGACCACCGATAAATTTTTATTTCCGATAAAAAAAACCTTCAGTGCAATCGCCGAGTAGACGGGAATGACTGACAAGGTGGTTTTGACTAGCGCCGTTCTACCTGCAATGTCTAACAAAGCCCCAAATTAGATACCTCTATCGATGCCTTCTTTTATTTCTTAAACGATCAACGTAGGTGGCGGAAGCCAACATCTTGTGAAGAGACAGAATCTGAAAACACGGTCACTGAGAAAATGCACTCTAAACAGAGACGCAGAACCGCCAATGGTGGCTTCAAAAATGAGTGCAACTGAATCAAACAGTGCACCGACCAATGGCACCAACAAGAAAGAAGGCCTTGGAAGGAAAAGCAGGATGAACACAAACCGAGGAACCAAATTGCCGAAGAATTTGAGACTCAATAACCTTCCCTGGCTGGAGATTGAGGCCAGGAAGGTCCATGGTCGGAGGGAACAGGTACTAGAGCACCAGCCTCCACGGTAGGTTGGCGATCACCAGAATCGCCATATGCTCAACTCTCCCCTACTGATCCTCCAAGTCAATTCACTTGCACTAGTTGACATGGATGGCTATGCCTGGACTTCCTCGGCCACCCCGCAAGTAGGCTGTTACCATGTTAACATTATCCTTGGAATCATTAACATTGTTAGGCTCATTAAGGTGCATGATTCTGTTAATCAAGACAGACATTTTTCTTGGGAGCTCCACTCCATTTCTAGAGGTGAGCACAGATTTTGCTTGCCTCTATTAATAAAGTACATGTGTATTTTTAGTACGTGGCTCTCAGCTACTGAACTTCACTACTGCAAAAACAATTTTAGGAAGATTTATTTTTAATTTAGAGACAAGGCTTCTTTTGTGAAGGAAAAAGTTTTTTATGAATGAAGTATTTGTAAACCAGAACTACTGATGCAGCCGGGAACAGGAGCAGAAGAGTCACAACTAGATGTGAAGTTCATGCACACAAGAATTCAGTTCCCCAACCCTATCTTAGCAAAAGCTAAATTCTGCATACTCTGTCCCACCATCAGGGATTCTTGGATGATGAGTGCTGCCAGCGAACTGTCCGTGGACCATGCACGCAGCTTCATCAAGGGCAGAGTCGCAGTTGAAGCAACCGACGTCGAGGACACCAGTGGATAAGTTCGAGTGCGATCAATTCTTGTGCGTGGCACATTTTCCTTCATGGCTAGCTAAGTGCAGTGCATTAGAGGCAGCCGTCAGGTGTTGAGCTCAACATCGCCTGGCATCTGGAATGCCAACCACCTGCATGTGTACAACATCCTACGATGCCATGACCTGCTGCGCTAGCGCTAGTCGATAATAGGTTACGCCTGGAACACCACTCCTTTTTTACTGGGATTTGATCATCTCAGTGTCCTTGGAGCACTATTTCATCACCAATGTACACCAATTTTCTTCATAGCTCCCTAGAGAGTGAACTGAAAGCTTAAATCTCATTCTCTGATGTTTCCCAACCCTAGTAGTACTGTCAATTTGTCTTTTTGTATTGACTACAACATATGGCAATATTGATCGACCTAGCTACCACATGTGTATTATGTATCATCCTTGCGCATGAACAATGGACCTTACACCTCTCATACAAAACAGAGGGGGATAGAATCAAGTCCAGTGTTGATCTTATATAAGCCAGAAGGGACAGGACCAAGACATGTATGGGTCCTTGTTGGTACTATTGAGTTAATTGTCGTTGTTGATGGGGCACCAATAACCTGCCATGAAGACAAATGCATCTTGTACAGAGTGGAGTATTATTATATAGTTTTGTCTTCAACCCTCAGTTCAGTTTGTTTAATTTCATTTATTCAGGTCAGTTGATGAGCCTTCACACTACAAAAGAAACCTTCTTGGAATCATTGGATGTTACCATGTTAGCATGTTAGCATTATCCTTGGAATCATTAACATTGTTAGGCTCATTAAGATGCATGGTTCTGTTCCCTACTGATCCTCCACGTCAATTCATTTGCACTAGAGGTCACCACCGTTTATGTTTGCATCTATTAATAAAGTCGTCCCTCTCCTCAGATCTATTCCATAGTAGTGTATCAAGAATGTACATGTGTATTTTGAGTGGCTTTCAGCTAGTGAATTTCACTACTACAAAAGCAATTTTAGGAAGATTTATTTTTAATTTAGAGACAAGGTTTCTATTGTGAAGCGAAAAGTTTTTTTTTTATGAATGAAGTAAAGTATTTGCAAACCAGAACTACTGATGCAGTCCAGAATAAGAGCAGAAGAGTAACATCTAGATGTGAAGTTCATGCGCACAAGAATTCAGTTCCCCAACCCTATCTTAGCAAAAGCTAAATTCTACATACTCTGTCCCTCCATCAGGGATTCTTGGATGATCAGTGCTGCCAGCGATCTGTATGCACCATGCATGCACCTTCATCAAGGACAGAGTTGCAGTTGAAGCAACCGACGTCGAGGGCACCAGTGGACAAGTTCCAGTGAGACGGTCTGCGTGCCACATTTTACTTCATGGCTAGCTAAGTGCAGTCCAATAGAGGCAGCTGTCAGATGTTGAGCTCAACATCGTCTGGCATCTGGAATGCCAACCATCCACATGTGTACCACATCGTGCGGTGCGATGACCCACAATGCTAGTCGATAATAGATTGCGCCCTACTCCTTATCTTATGGGATTTGATCAGCTCTGTGTGTTCGCGGAACAAATACATCGCCAATATGCACAACATTTCTACATGGCTCCCCAGTGAGTGAACTCAGAGCTTCAATCCCATTCTCTGATGTTTCCCAACCCTAGTAGTACTGTCAATTTGTCTTTCTTTTTTGTATTGACTACACCATATGGCAATATTGATCAACCTAGCAACAACATGTGTAGTATGTATAGCATCCTTGCTCATGAACAAGGGACCTTAGACCTCTCATACTGCCGAGGGGGATAGAATTAAGTCCAGTGTTGATCTTATATAAGCCAGGGCGGACAGGACCATGAGACACATATGGGTGGTCCTTGGTGGTACTATTTGAGTTAATTGTCGTTATTGATGGGGCACCAATAACCTGCCACGAAGACAAATGCATGTAGTACAGAGAGGAGTATAATTATTCAGTTTTATCTTCAACCGGTGCTCAGTTCAGTTTATTTAATTGCATTTGTTGAGGTCAGCTGATGATCCTTCACACTATAAAGAAACCTGCTTGGAACTGCACTGCTTACTGTCCCACGCGCCCTGCATGTTGTGTTCTTGATGCACTGCATGAACAACCATCCATCCCCGGATGCCTCATGTTGTTTCTCTTGTAATCTTGTTTTAACTTGTGGAAGGCGAGAGTTCTAATTAAGGCCCCGTAGCACCTTATCCGAAATGGCGTTACTAGCTCCATTTCCATTGGAAGTGTTTGCGGCTTCAACGTTCAGTTAATTTCATGATTCCCTTGCTATGAGGATGATTCTGGACTGAATTCACTTCTTTGGTTCTCACACCATTTTCCCCACGTTTGATGACTACAAAGCAATTCCGTCAAGGCTCCTAAGCCACACCAATGAGATATCTAAGGCTATATAAGGCGTCTGTAATGCCATTCGGTAAGAAGGTGCAGCGCTGTATGACCATGGTTTCCCAGATAAGTAGTTTGAAGTGCATAACCTGTTTTTTATTACCAGACATGCAAAGAAATTACATTTGGGGTGGCCGATAAATCTTTCAATTTACTGAGATGTATTATCACCAAGCAAGAGGAATGCACCTTTAAGATGGCTCTGTTTCATGCTACTCTTTTTTTGATGGCGTCGGCTGAATTGTAAATCTCGATGTTAACTCCTGGAGTCTTACATTTCTCCTGATGCATGGCATCTTCCTTTTGCTTGAAGAGCCCACCGTAGATCGAAGTACCCTTCCATAGCGACTCACCTCTCGCCGCCCGTGGCCATCTCGGCCCCGGCGAGGCCTCCTTCCTGCTTTCCTCGGTGATCGTCGTGGTTACCCTTTCTATGGGTGATGCCTGCGGTCATCATCGCTCAATCTGTCAAGCAGGCGCTGAGGCGGATCACTGCCAAGGATCCCCCTCTCCGTCCCGATCTTGAGGTGGCTCGACACGGGTTCTCTCGCCGGATTTCCCTGCTTCCACCTCGTCGCTGCCGCGGCAGGGGCATGGCAAGTTTTGGGACTCTGAATCGGATTCCGAGTGTGAGTATCTCGGAGCTGCGGACGATCTTGCCAAGTGCTTTGCCGATTCGAAAGAAGCAAAATGCACTTTGGTGCCCACCAGCTCTCCATCGACTGCCGAAATTCCATTGGCGCAGGTCAACGGAGTGACTTCTCAGATGGTAAAGCTCAAGCCGTCGTCTGTGTCTCCAAAGCCTTCCAAGCCGCCTTGGAAATCCCTATGGAAGGGGCCACTTCCACCACCGCGTGTTACGCCGCCGGTGACTATAGGTGATTTCCTGCCGGGCGAGTTTAAACTCGCGTTCTGGAGAGGCCGATCCAAAATTGACGGGAATTCAAAATTCTGGTCCGGGTCGGGGAACGGTGGTGATTCATCAGACATCGTTTCCTTCGCTGGGCTCATCCCAAGCCAGTCCGGCCCAAAACAACTTGGCCTCTTCTATTGCGCCACGGAAACCTAGACGGCGGCTCGTCAATCCAGTTGTGCCGCCGGAGTATCTACCTCGAAACCTACATACAAAGAAATTCTCATGGCGGTGGTGGACGGCGTTTCGCCGCCGTGGTCAGGTGATCCCTGGTCGTGGGCGAGGGTGCAGATCATGGTAGAGGCGTGGCGGGCGACCGTGGTGCAGCTGGAGGGCGTGCTGGAGGGCGTGGGCGGCGGCTGGCCGTGGGGATGTTCGAGGTGTGGAGGCTGGACGTGGAAGTGCTGGTCGAGGGGCAGGCGGTGGTGACCTCGGGCTTACAGCAGAGCGTGGTCGCGGGACGGGCGATGGTCGTGGAGCTGCTGGTCGTGGCGCTGCAGCCGATCGCGGGTCGCGGAGCTGCGGCGGATGCTGGTCGCGGGCGCTGTGGCCGATCGTGGTCGCGGAGCTGCGGCGGATCACGCCCGTGCACAGGCTGATCGAGGATGCGGGGGTGTGGTGCTGCTGCTGGTCGGGGACGGAGTGATGGTGAACAGGCCGTTCCTGCTGCCTCTGACACCGGCGGTGCGGATGCCGCCCCTGAAATTTGGGGAGGCAGACGCATGATGGGGCCAATCCTCGTGGTCGTGTCACTGCTGGTGCTCCAGGTGATACTGCTCCGAAGAACATAGGCTGAAAAGAAAGCGCCCGGGAATCTTGAGTGTGTCATTTGTTTGCAAGATCATTACACAAATCAGTGCCCGTTATTGCGTGGACCGAAACCCTCAGTTGCTTATTGCGGGGCAGCGGAAGATGGTTTGGGTTTCTTCCAAATTCAAGCTGCTAATTTCAGTGACATCGTAGCTTCTTCTCAGAATTCGGTGGCGGCCCTTATTACTATCGAATCTGGGGAAGTGCCTATTCATTTGATGTTGTCCGAACTTGCTCGGATCATTCCCGTGTGTTGGCAATGGGAAGTGCAGGAGGTGAGAGGCGAGGCCTTTATTGTTCCTTTCCCGAGTAAGGAGGAATTAGACCGCATGGTAGCTATTGAAAGAGTTACGACAAAGAACAAGGAGGGTACACTTCTGATCAAAGAGTATGTGGATGAAATCAAGCCTATTAAAGTGCTGCAAAAGGTTTGGGTGACAGTCACAAATGTACCACATCCACTCCGTTCATTCCTACAGTTGTGGGCTGTTGGCACGATGATTGGTGCAACCCAAAAGGTGGATATGTATCACCTTCGGCAGACAGGAGAGATCCGAATCTTGGTGGCTGTTTTTGATGTTAAGAAAAGCCCACCTTTTAGTGATGTTTGCGTTAAAGGGAATCTCTTTCGTCTGTACTTCAAGCCTGACGAAGATGAATCTGAGATTTTTTCGGATGATGATGATTTGCTGGGAGATGATGATAAGGATATTGATGGTGATAGGGAGATGGAAGAAGCGGAGAATGATGATACTCCTCAACTTCCAGAGAAGGGTAGCTCTTCCTCAGCGGCTGGTGGCACCTTCCATTCGCATTCGAGTGATGGGACAACCAAAAATGAAGCTACCATGGATGCCGACACTTTCTTTGAAGAAGTAAGTAAATTTTTGGCAGAAAAGGAGATGGGTCAGGCGATATACAACTCTCCTTTCACCATGGATGGGCTGGCCATGTATAATGTTTTGCTAGCACCTCCAGTGAAACATCACCTACGGTTGAGTAGTATTGTTACTGAAGATGATGGTTCATCAGTTGGGGTGTACTACCCAATGCTTGCCTCTCCGTTAGTGGGTGACCCACCAATGCTGTCCTACACTCTATCACCGGCTGCTACTAGCATTGAGGTGGTAGATGTTGGCATCGATTGTCAGGTAGAGCCTGTTGGTGGCGCTTTTGGTGTGCAGGAGCGAGTTGATGGTCCTGGGCTGGCTGTTGCAAATGCCAAGGGGCTAATTTCCTCAACAGACACTGATATTGTTGATCAGGGGGCTGCTGCAGGTGATGACAAGGAAAGGCAGGAGATACATGTCACAGCTTCTGATGTCGTGGAGCAGCAGGGGGGCGTGGAGATTTCTGAGGCTGTTTTGGCCATCGCGCTTAGTGTCGATGAGAAGCAGAAAGCTGCGGCAGACTCGGTGACTATGTCAGTTGTTGATTCTGTCGACCAGGCAACCTCTGTTGCTGCTGCAGGTTGCTGGCCGGGGCAGCAGCCGGCTTGCACGCCTTGGCTACTGATGTGCAGGTTGGCGATGTGGTACTCGACGGGGATCTCGGCCGACCGTGGACTGCTGCAGGGCGAGGCGGTGGGCGCTGTTACGGCTGCTGCGCCCTCGCGGGTCGGTCGGCGGACGTGACGGCTCAGCGCCGGCTGTCGGTGCGGGTGCGGTTGCGATCGCGACAGCTATCGCTGTGGAGCTGACCGCCACGAGGATCTCCTCCAAAACTCAGAGCTGCATGTGATGAAGACGGAGGCCTCGACCACACAACTCGGGCGGAGCCGAAGGAATGCGTTGAAGGCAGACGAGCACACCCTATGCAAGACAGAAAGGATGGCGATGAAGAAGAACCTTGAAACTTCAGGTAACTCTTTTCGCTACCTTTTTCTGATTTTGATATTTTATCAAAACTTGGTAGGATAGGCATCGACCTTTCTTTCTTCTGATGTTATTGCTATTAAAAATTTAGAGGTTGATAGATTGGTTCTCTCTGCTAATTCAAAGAAATCAAAACCTAGAATTAATAATTTTAATAGCGATGATGAAAAGGAAGAACGCCTGGATGCAGTTCTAGACCACATTTGTGGGAATTTATATGAGAACTCGCTAGCGGAAAATGATCATATTATAGATCTTTCCCCTATCAGGCGTAGGAAAAAATATAATAAGACTAAGTCTCCTAAAAAGCCAAAGACTCCCTCCAAAATAGTTTTAAAATGAAAGGAGTTTTCTGGAATAGCAGAGGTCTTGCTGACTTGGCTAAACACAGATTTCTGGCTGAATTAGTTAGAGAGGAGCAGATAAATTTTATTGCCCTTTCTGAGACTGGTCGTGACTCCTTCCCGGATCATGTTCTTAAAAACCTTTGTGGAGGGCGTGACTTTCTTTGGCATGCTATGGCTCCTCATGGTAGATCCGGGGGTATTTTACTGGGAGCTGACTTGTCAATCTTTGACATTTTAGCCATTGATGAAGGGGATTTCTATGTGAAATTCACTTTAAGATATAAAACAAATGACTTCAAATTTGTCCTTTATTCTATTTATGGACCAGCACAACATCAAAATAAGAGTGCTTTTCTCGCAGAAATTGCTAATACGTGCTCCAAAGAAAGTGTCCCATATCTTATTGGTGGGGATTTTAATATTATGCGGAGTCCTGACGATAAAAGCTGCGGGGATTTTGACCCTAAATGGCCGAATCTATTTAATGCGGCCATTGAATCTCTTGATCTTAGAGAAATCACTATGTCAGGCCGCCAATATACTTGGGCGGGTCCAGGGGATAACCCAACTTTTGAAAAACTTGATCGTGTCTTAGTTAGTACGGATTGGGAGCACCAATTCCCTCTAACTGTGGTGGAACCGAGGGATAGGAATATTTCTGACCATACTCCCCCGGTTATTAACACCGGTGCTTCTACACACCAGACCAGGAGCAAACCCTTCAGATTTGAAAGGGGTTGGTTATTAAGGGAAGGATTCTATGACTTGGTTGCAAATGTTTGGCAATCTGAAACCTCAGGTTCAAACCCTTTAGAGCGATGGCAAGCTAAAATTCGAAAGCTAAGGCAATATCTTAGAGGGTGGGCTGCAAATACTGCAGGAACCTATAAGAAAGAGAAGAAGACCCTTCTTGACCTTCTACACGGGTTGGATAAAAAAGCTGAGACTGATTGTCTATCTGATCAAGAGATCAATCTCAAGCAGTATCTAAAAGGGCGTTTAGTTTCTCTTCTGAGAGAAGAGGAACTAAAGTGGTATGAGAGAGCCAAAGTTAAATCCTTATTAGAGGGAGATGCAAACACCAGGTTCTTTCACTTAGTGGCTAATGGGAAACACCGTAAACAACAAATATTTAGACTTGAAAATGATCATGGTGTTGTTATTGGTGTTGACGGTCTCAAAAGCCACATTACTAGTTACTATAAAAATCTTTTTGGTCAACCAGAGGAAACCGATATAAGCTTGATGGAAGATCAAATTATAGATATTCCACAGGTTAACCCGGAGGAGAATGATATCCTTATTGCCGACTTCACTGAATCTGAAGTGAGAGAGGCCATTTTCCAGATGGAGCATAATAAAGCTCCAGGACCGGATGGTTTCCCTGCGGAATTCTATCAGGTTTTTTGGGAGGTGATCAAGAATGACCTTATGGCCATCTTCTTTGAATTCCATAATGAGCGACTTGACCTTTTTAGTCTCAACTTTGGGATAATATCCCTAATCCCTAAAACCCATAACGCTACTACTATTCAGCAATATAGACCTATTTGTGTCCTTAATGTTAGTTTCAAAATTTTCACAAAGGTGGGAACTAACAGGCTGAATAAAGTAGCTAATACTGTGGTAAGTCCAACACAGACGGCTTTCATGCCAGGTAGGAATATCATGGAAGGAGTAGTTATTCTACACGAAACTATCCATGAATTACATACCAAGAAAAGGAATGGCATCATTCTCAAAATCGATTTTGAAAAAGCCTATGACAAGGTGAAATGGTCCTTCCTACAACAAACTTTACGCATGAAGGGGTTCTCACCTAAATGGTGTCGATGGATACAAAACATGGTCACTGGAGGTAGTGTAGGGGTTAAAGTCAATGATGATATAGGCCCCTATTTTCAGACCAAACGTGGCCTTAGACAAGGTGATCCAATGTTGCCTATCTTATTTAACATCGTTGCTGATATGCTTGCTCTTCTTATTAATAGAGCAAAAAGCGATGGACAAATAAGAGGGATTATCCCACACCTAATTGATGATGGTTTATCTATTTTACAATATGCTGATGATACCATTATCTTTCCAGACCATGACCCAGAGCAAGCTAAAAATCTAAAACTCTTGCTCTGCGTCTTTGAACAATTATCTGGTCTAAAGATTAATTTCCACAAAAGTGAAATCTTCTGTTATGGTGCTGCTAAAGAGTTGGAACATTATTATACAACACTCTTTGGATGTAATACAGGGGCATATCCTTTCAGATATCTAGGTATCCCAATGCACCATAGACAACTCCTAAATTCTGAGTGGAGAAAGGTGGAAGAACGCTTTGAACAAAAACTTTCTTGTTGGAAAGCTAAATATCTATCCTATGGAGGGAGACTGGTTTTGTTAAACTCTGTCCTAAGTAGTCTTCCAATGTTCATGATGTCCTTCTTCGAGGTCCCCAAAGGTGTCCTCAAAAATCTTGATAAATTTAGATCAAGATTCTTTTGGCAAGGGTCTACTAAAAAGCATAAGTATAGACTCGCTAAGTGGGACATCCTATGTCGTCCTAAGGATCAAGGTGGTCTTGGAATTTTAGATTTATACCTACAAAACAAATGTTTATTGGCCAAATGGATTGTTAATCTCACTAACACCAATGGTACCTGGCAATCCTTGCTAAGGAATAAATATTTGAATTCTAAGACGCTAACCCAAGTGTCAGCCAAACCAACAGACTCTCATTTTTGGAGAGGCCTCATGCATATTAAAGAAGAGGTGTTTGCTAAAGGCTGTTTCCTGATTAAAGATGGGACCAGCACTAGGTTCTGGGAGGATACTTGGGTAGGTGATAAGCCCCTCAAACTGAGATACCCGAGCTTATATAATATAGCAAGGGATCGACATGCAACGGTTTCGAAAGTTATATCCTCTAATCCTCCTAATATTTCATTTAGGAGATCTTTAGTGGATAATAACCTTGCTGAGTGGCTTAACCTGGTAGCCCAGGTTTCTAATGTCGTTCTGGTGGATGGCAATGACTATTTTAAATGGCTTCTATCTAGGTCTGGAGTTTTCTCAGTCAGATCTATGTATCTTGATGCTATAGATACAAATCCACCTTTTCAACATAAGAAAATCTGGAAGTGGAAAATACCTCTAAAAATTAAAATTTTCCTGTGGTTTATCCAAAGAGGTGTCGTTTTGACAAAAGACAACCTTGCTAGGAAAAATTGGAAAGGGAGTCAGAAATGTGAGTGTTGTAATATGAATGAAACTATCCAACACCTCTTTTTTGATTGCCCTTTTGCTAAAATGATTTGGAGGATTATCTTGTATGCTACTAAACTTACCCAACCCGTTTCAGTTAACCATATGTTTGGTACTTGGCTTAATAATCAACATAAACAATCTAAGCCGCTGATTTGGGTTGGTGTAGCTGCCTTATTTTGGGCCATCTGGAGATGTCGCAATGACACGATTTTTAAAAAAATGAAATCTAACTCTATTATGCAGGTTATCTTCAGGGGAGCTTATTGGTTGCGCTTCTAGTCCAATTTGCAGCATGATGAGCAAGCAAAGGATGCCCTTGTTGCATTGAGCAAGCAATTGGAGATGGTTGTCTTAGAGATTTCCAATAGGGGGTGGAAGCATCTTTTTCGTTTGCTTTAGTTCCTATGTCTA